>JARHVA010002512.1:1520000-2120000 GCA_037957365.1 Torreya grandis | reverse complement strand
AGGTTGAAATATTTGGTGAAGTTAGGGTTGATCAAAGTAAGAGCCAAGGCTATGGCCTGCTTGATTTCTTCAAAACTTTCCTTTCTTTGTGTTTTCTATGTGAATTCTTCACCCTTCTTCAGCATAGAGGTCAACATCTTGACCACCTCCACAAAATTTGGGATAAATCTTTGCATGAAATTTATCTTGCCAAAGAAGCTTTGTAGGCCTTTCTTGTGCTTAGGATGGGACAGCTCCAGGATGGAGTGAACTCTCTCTGGATCAATAGTCAGGCCTTTTGAAGAAACAATGTGACCAAAGAGCTTCCCCTCATGGACAGTGAACACACATTTCCTCAGATTGAGAGAGATAGCGAACTCTCTACACCTCTCAAAGATTTATCTAAGGTGTTTCATGTGTTGGCTCACTTCCTTGGAGAAAACTATCACATCATCAAGATATACCAGCATAGTATATTTATCAGGCCTTAAAAGGCCATGTCCATAGCTCATTGGAAGGTGGCACTAGCATTAGACAGTCTGAAAGGCATTTTCCTGTAAGCAAATGTTCCCCACTTGGTAGTGAAGGTTGTCTTGTGCTGGTCACAGTCTTACACCAAAATCTAGTTGTATCCTAAATATCCATCCAAGAGGGAGAAATGCTCACTAACTATCACCATTTGAAGGATCTAATCCATGCTTGGGATAGGATAATGGTCTTTCAAAGAGACTCTATTTAGGTCTTTGAAATCAACACACAGTCTGATCTCCCCATTCTTTCTCCAGACAGGAACAAGATTGGCCAGCCAAGAAGAGTGTTTGATTGGAAATATTATCCTAAACTCAATCAATTTGGTGAGCTCCTTTCACATGAGAAGCTCAATCATTGGGTTGATATGCCTTTAATTTTTCTTGATTGGCCTGGCACCTTCTTCCAGCTCAATGGTATGCTGGGCTAGATTTGGGTCAAAACCCTTTAAATCACTATACTGCCAAGTGAAGATATCGACAAATTCTTGGCACAACAAGATGAAGGCCTGCCTTTCACAGTCTATGCACACTTTCCCAAGTGAAATTAGCTTATCCTTGAATATTTCCACCTTCTCATGGTTCTCCTCCTTCATTGCAATGCATGCCTTGTCACTTCTCAATTGGTCATCTCCATTGAAGATACTCTCTAGAGTGACCAAACCTTTGGGGAGCTTATTGTTCTTCAGTTGAACAATTTGGTTGCCATATTGTTGCTACAACTTAACCTAGTTTTTTGTAGCAAACTTAGCTTCTTCCTGTAAGAAGAGCACTATTTGTTGGTTGCTGTCAAAAACCTACCAATTGGTGATGTTGTCAAGTGCAGAGGGCTAGATCACTACCTTCAAGTGGTGTGAGCTGTGGTCTCGGCCTATTTCTTGAGGGATATCAAACTAGGCACCAACTACTACCAGCCTATCTGCTTGCTTGTTCTATTTTCTAGGAATGGAGGAAATATTGAAAGCAAATAAATTTTCCACTAAGTCCCATACCCTATTTTTTTAGGACTTTAGTAAAGAATTTTTTGTCAAATTCTGGCTTCTTACCTAATTTACAATCAGCTCACTATCACCAAAAACTTGTAGCTCTTTGATTCCTCTTTTCCTCACCCACTCCAAACCATGGATGAGGGATTCATATTTCACAACATTGCATGTGCAAGAAAATTGGAACCAGAAAGCTGAAAAGTACCTCTCCTTTGAAGGAGAAATCAACACCGCTCCACCACTAGCTTCCAACTTCTTGAACCGTCAAATAATAGCTGCCATAGACCTGAGCTTTCCTAGCTTGCTTTCATCAAATTTGGTACAAAATTACCCTCATCATGGATGCAATAAATTCCAGGGCCTGCCTCCTCAATGAATTTGTAAGGATCATGCTTGAAGTTGTCACTTCCCCATCCTTCCAAGAGTACGTCTGTAACTCCTTCAAGGGTAGAGGATGGAGATTGGTCTACTTGGAACTCTTCTTGGTCAATGATGGTGTAGCTGACATTTACTACCTTGAGTGAATATGGTTCTAAATGATCTCTGTGGAGTGGCTTAGATTCAATCTTAACTTTTATCTTATACGTGGTTCTAAAAACTAGATAAGACTAATTCGATGCTAAGTAACCACCTATCTTGGATGTAAAATTCCTGGATAAGCAGATGGCAAAGTAAGGAGGGACATCCATCACTACCACATCATGAGGAACTGAGAAGGCTGGGAAAGCATGTAGTGTCAAGCTCAAACCTCTCACCACCCCAACTATCTTTGCTAGTGTTCCATCTAGCTACAGGACTCCCTTGGTCATTTCTTCGTATTTCAAGCCCAGCATATCGGCTATGCATTTGGGCATCACCGAGGTGCTTGTCTCATTGTCAATGATGTAATTGTGCACCAAGAAATCTCTTATGACCAAGGACACATAAAAAGGAGGGACCTTTTCTTCTTTCTTGACCTGACCTGAGGTAGAAGGTTGTCCATTCATCATCAAGACATTATCGGCCTTTGCTAGGATAACTTGCTCATTTAGCTCATGCAATTCCTTCTGCAACATGTCCTTTTGCCCTGGTATTGACAGTGAATCCCACAAGGAGATGCTCATGTGTAGCTTCTTCATCTGGTCAACCACATTGACTCAAGGGTTGCCTTCCTTCAAATTTTCTTTGGAATTATTTACAGCTTAAAGTGCAAGTCGAGGAGCTAAAGGTACAACTAGTGGTCTGAAACTTAGGACCTTTTGATTTATATGTGATGAAGAAGGTATTGTTAATTTTTGGGCAGTAGCCTGAGCTTCTTCCATTGCTCTCCTTTTGAATCTTGTGTTGGCTATGACACAGTCAACCTGATTGTCTGCAGCACCCGCATAATTGACTGAATAGAATTCACCTTCCAGATGATTCATGAGAGTAGAATCAGGCTGGGTTTGATTGCTGCTCATGCTGGGTTGTATTGGAGCCTCAAAACCTTTGGAATGGGTGGCTACCTAATTGTCTTATACATTTGGGTAATAACCTATCATTTCATTTGTATAAATAGCCTGCTCTTGATTATATCCCATGGTTAAACAACTTGGTTGTTCTTGCACCAGATTGTTTTGAATGGGCACCATAACCTTGGATGATGGAGGGGTGCCTGGATTGTAGCCTTGAAAAGGTCTAGTCTGAGTAAGCTGACCCTATCCTTGATTTTAATTTTGGAAATGGGGTATAGGAGCTTGACCATATTACTAGTATCCTTGGTTTGGTCAGTTGCTTTGAGTTTGTTGCCTTTTAATAGCTACAAGTTCATTTGACATATTTTACAACAGACTCTTGACTTCATGAAGTTCATTGGATGGAGTAATAGTTGGATTTTCTATGCTAGGTAGAAGAGCTAAGGTGGGAGCATCAGTCTAAATTAGAGGTAGCATTTTAGGGGAAAGTGGCATATGGGGTCTAGGAGCTATTTTCCTAGCTTGTACTAGGCAATTTTTAGTTGCTATAGCTATGTCATAGGCAACATGCAACACATGTCCTCTCATGGACTATATCATAACAGTGATATCATTGTTCAATGCTCTTAATTAATACAAGAAAGCATAGCTAGGAGTCAGTCTTACTAGAATGGGGATTCTATCTCATGTCTTCTAAAATCGAGCGTTGAAATCCTACATGTATTCATGTGGGGCTCTTTTCATGGTAGTCAACTACTCGACAAGTGAGAGGTGGTCGCTCTTTTCCCAAAAATAGTTTGTCAAGTGAGTGCTCAATTCATTCTAGGAACTGATTGAATTTATAGCCAAAGTCCCATACCAGTCTAGAGCTTTGCCCTTGAGAGACAATGCCAGCAATCTGATTGCAATATTCTCCTCAGTGACATTGTGAATATTGCAGAGGTTAGCAATATTTTTGATGTGTTCAATAATTGTAATGGGCCCCTCTCCATAAAATGGAGGCACACTTTTGAGGACTACTCCTGGGATTGGGTCATAAGACTAGAGATTCAAGGGACTCTGACCATAAAAAGTCACAAAGGGTAATGCCATAGCTATGATAGGATGTAACCACAGCCTTCTTGCATAAGTGTTCTTTATATCAGGTTTGGGAAAGTGGTTTGTTGAATAAGGATGGGTCCTCTCAAATCTTAGTCACTTTGTTGAGTTTAAAGTCAATTTAATGAATTCAAAAGTGACACCCTTAGAAGCAGAGTATGTGATGATTTTAGGCATAAGAAGTCAGACTGGTCTTTGATTAGAAAACTGAAGCTCTTACCACATGGAATCGCCAAATGCTAAAAATAGTTGATTTGTTATAACAGGACCAGCATCAATCATGAAACTTTACTGAGTGTAAAAAATTGGGTCCCACCAGGTGCACCAAAAATTGTTGATGCAGTGGATTACACCTAAGGGCAGGATGCCTAACTCCTACCTTCCACACGTCAAAATGGAAACTCCCCTCTCACTTGTGGGACTGGTGAAGCTAAAGGGGAGAGTCTCTAGATAAGGGCTAGCTCCCTTTGATGCATCTGAGTTATTCTAATAAGTGTTATTACATACATATATATATAATGGGGGGGATGAAAAGGGAGAAGGATTACAAGAAAATGAAACCTACTCTAAAAGGGTGATGCACCAAATGATTCGACCTATTCACATTCACACTTTGAACCATACAAACACATACATACACTTTAATTGGTAAAAGGGCTAGTCTACATGAAGCTTAACAGGGAGGCTTTAATGAAACACACAAAAAAGGGACTCACCATAGGTACTGTAGAAAAGCACGTTGTCTAGTAACCTCCTTCTATCTATGCACTTCTAGTACAACTCTTCTTGTCACCTACAGGAGTAACACCTTATAGATACCAGATACATTGGTATCAACCCTATGAAAGCATTAGAAAGCAATGAATAAACACAAGACTAACACTTAGACACACTCAAAAGTATCTAACCAAAATAGAGGTAAAAATGTATTTTATTGATTCTAGTTTAAAATTGTCAGGGCTTCACCTTATAATGTGAGAAGATCTCCTCTCAAAATGACAAGTCTACAATATATAGAGGAAGAAAAGAGGCCTTTTGGCACCCTTTTACAAATGACCCATGTGCCTTCTGATCATTGGGAAGAGCAAGCTGCTTAAACATCATATGAGAAATTATGGGCCACATCATTTGTCTACAAATAAGACCACTCCCTTAAGGTGATTACATGGCTTATATGCTCATTAATTCAAAATGAAGAAACTGGGTTGCGTCATTAGCAGTTTATGCCTCTTGATGATCAATTTGTAGACATTGGATCACCTACTGGATTAACTACTTGAGTCGACACCTTCTTTCACCACTTAGACTGCTTTGTCCATTTTTGTACTTGGTCCTTCTTCTATCTTTAAGCCTTTGAATTCCTTTGGGTTTTTGCTTAAGTTTGTGAAGATCAACAGCTACTTCACTTCCACAAATTTTATGTCCTCAGGTCCCTTGTCCTTCTTGACAATTTATTTGTGTCTTTCCTGCTTGCCTTGGCTATTTTTTATTGATTCCAATAAGTGACACGTGGCATGTTCTACTACTAAAATAGGTAGGACACGTGGCAGCATCTGCTGAATTTATAGAAGCTTCAAACACCTTTTAAGAGTTTTTTAGAAGAGGACACGTGGCAGCTTCCACTCTCTTTAGTAGTTCATCAAGGCCCACCATAGTGCTCACGGGACAAAAGGGAGAGATGGCAGGTGTTGACACTTGTCAACTTCCACTGAGCTTCATAGGGGATATGTGGTGCATTCCACTTCCTTTAAATAAAACATGTCAAAGCCTTCCGTGGTTTCCACTTGGCACTTTCTACACTCTGGTTCCTTTGGCCCTTCTCTATAGACATTTTCCTGTGGACAAAATTCTACAAGAATTATCTTGTCACTTTTTTGGAGTTCTTCCCTGGGCTTTTTTGGGTTCATGGCTTCCTTTTTGAATTTCTTCAGACTTTTTGTCCAAAGGAATTTCTTTAGACAAAAAGTCTGAAGAAATTCTTTTCCTTGCTTTGGTCTTTCTGTGCATTTTGAATTCCTTTGGCTTCCTTCAAAGTGCCCTTCTGAATTCCTTCGAAATTTTTGTCTGAAGGAATTCCTTTGGAAAAAAAATCCAAAGGAATTATGCCTTTACCTTAACAAAATTCTGAAAGAACTTACCTTTGCAGATTTCTCTTTGTGGCCTCTTCGAAAGTATTCCTTGCCCTCTGCAAAGGCTATTGAACCTAGAACTACCCTCCACAAGGGCACTTGTCCTTCAGAAGGCTTGAACTTTTGATTGAACTACTCCTTTGAACCAACCATTGAACCAATTGATTGAACTAGTTCATTGGTTCAAACGGTTGTTGAACCAAGGCATGAACCAAACTATGAACCGAGCGTTGAACCATGCTCGTTAAACCATCTGATTGAACCAAGATTTGAACCATTTGATGAACTGAAGCATTTGAACTTTTTTGATGAATTTTTTACATTGTTGAACCTTAGCTATTGAACCATTTGATCAACCAATGTGATGAACCAAAGCATTGAATCAGTTTAATGGTTCAACAGTTCAAAGATGTTAACTCTTGGAAAGATTATGTCATTGAACCACTCTTCCAACCTTAATAAAAAGTGTCTTTGAACCATTTTAGCTCTCTTTCCTTATGAAATTCTTTAGATAAGAGTCTAAAGAAGCTTTGTAAAACCTTGCACTCTCTGAATTGGTTCTTCTACTGAAAGACTACACCTGCAGAGTTCGTAAAAGTCGTTGTGAAGTCTATAGAAACCTGTGGAGTCCATAGAAATTCTTGTGGAGTCCATAGAAAATCCTAGACTTGTGCAAAATCTAAAAAATGAATTGGCCTAGAACAGTAGGGAAAGAAGGGGACCGATTTTTGGCCTATTGGACCAAAAATGGTCAACAATAACATTGTAGGGCTATGCTCATGGATCATGCTATGACTGGGCTTTACTACTTTTCTATGTACCCTGACCATTATATCTTATTTATCCCTGAGATGTGTGCAACCCTTATTCAATATTTTGTACATCCTATCCCTCCTTTAGTGGAACCTACATCAGAACCCATTCCTATTATTACTATAGTTGAGCCTATTCTTTCTCCTAATATAGTTGAGTTTGTTCTTATTTCCATTATCACTGAGTTTATCCCTACTTTTGATCCCATTGCTCCTTTTATTGAGCCTTATTTCATTCCTTCCCTACCCTCACCTTCTCTTGGTGATGGTTTACTTCCTTTACCTCAAATGGCTCTATTGCCCACCAAATGGGTTGAATATCCTTCCCAAGCTCCTTTTTTTTATTACACCTCCTTTTATGAGTGCTTCTCCTAATCCTACTCACTAGTGTATCTATTTATTCCATAGAATAGATAATCATTCATCCACCTATTGTCACAAGTTATGATAATATCTTGATTATTTTCATCCTTCTTCCCCTCAAAATTTAGACAAAACCATGCCTCCCCCAAAGGTATTCCCTAAATATATGCCTAAATATGTTGAGGTATATTGTCTATAAAACCAATGTGGCATCTATCACATCGATCATTATCGCATCCTTTAACAACACCTTAAGGATTGCCTTATAACTATTCTCAGACATTCTACCATTCCTCCCACAAGTAGTTCCTACAATAAGGCTCTTCCTTCTTCTCCCATGGTTCCACCTCCTATGGTTCCATCCCCACCTATGGTCCCTTTATCACATTTTGTTCCTCCACTTATGATTCTTTCACCCATATATTATCCTTCACCTATGGATCCTTCCCCACCAATGATTCTTACATCTCCCATAGATCTTGTTCCCATGCATTCACCGAAGTATCCCTTGCCTAATCTCCCTCCTCAGCATGATCCATCCAACATTGTTACTTTTTTCATTGAGGATATTAGATGAGAAGTCTTTTCTCAATTTTCACTAAAGATAGATAAGACATTAGCAGTAGTTTGTATTCAACTTCATAAAGATCTATCCAATGTTCTAGATAATGTGTGTGGGAAGATTTATAAGTATTTATGAGCACATGCATGGTTCTTTTACATTTACATTTAAATTGGATGTGTTCTCTAATTTTATCTTTTTTCTATCTATTATATCATTTGATACTATGCCACATTCTTATTTATCTTACATGGTGATTTTACTTTTCGCACTTTATATAGCTTATATTGTTATTTATGTTTGCTTATGGATGTTTTATTTATCGTTGCTTTCTCTTTCTTTCCTACATTTTATTTCTTACAAATTCCCTTATTTTCTCTTCATGATTGTTTGATTTTTTATCTTTATTTTTTACAAATAATTGTCATTGTGACTTGGTTATACAAACCTAGTTCTCTTTTTAATCATTTCATATTACCATGTGATCAGTTAGTACATAATTCATCTCATTATATTCTCTTTTTACCGATTCACTTTGGGATCTCCTTTTTTCCCTTTACCCCTTTCTCACAAACTAATCATATACACAATTGAGATTTGAGATAACATGTTGGTTCCTTTTTAAGCCTAAGTGTCCTAGTCAGTCTTGTCTTTGGTTACTTATCTTCCTTTAGCCTAATCCTACAACTCATTCATGTGTATCACTCTATCTCTCATGATTGTTCATTCCAAGTCTATATGGAGGAAGAATCTTAAAAAGGCCTTAAAAATTATTTAAAATCCAAACCAAAAAAAAAAAAGGCAATGATACCAAAAAAAACATCTCAAAATTCTTAAAAGTCCAATCACACTAAAAGACATGATTCAAATCACATCTCCTTTTTCTAGTCAAAGCTCAAACTCCATAGTTGGCCTCATGGTAGATCCGAGGTCCTTTGGGGTGCAGTAGTCTAGTAGATTAAAAAAGGAGAATAAAAAATATTTTAGTGCTACCTACTTTCTCATGCAAGTACCTAATCTTTGAAGTATACTGATGACTCTGTAAGGGGTCTTAAGGAATAGGGAACACATCGTGGGAAGGTAGGTCCATTTTTATTTTCTTGTACCAATATACCTTCATGAGTTGATCTTAGTATCACACTTATTTTCATACAAATCTTAGTGTCTATAAAAAATAGATTTCCTTTGTACATTGATGGTCACTATTCACTTAGTGTCTTCTCATGTCCTTAGTATGCCTCCTTTATCTTAAGGTTTTCTCATAAAATGCCTAAATTATGCTTTTTACATTCCCTTTTTCACACCCTACATTCCTCATATTTCCTCTTGATAAATATTGATTTGTTCACTGATCACTCCCATTAGGATTTCATTTACGAGTTGCATTGTAACACCATGGATAGGACCTAGACATCCTCACAAATTAACATAGTTTCACCTTCTTATTACCCACACCCTTTGTTACCCAATTTTCACATTTATTCCACTTCATTGGTGTTTCCTTTGTGAATTGCAGTGTAAGACCATGGTTAGAACCTAGCCCTCCTCACAAACTTTTCCAATAATATAAGTCACAATCAAAATTACATGTGTCAAATATGAGATAAGATGTGATTGATTATGAAGTTACACATCAGTGACATGTTTCCTATCTTGATTTAGTATGTTTTATGCTTACTTCATTTTTCTTTTTTCTTTTTTTTTAATTTTATGTAAGAATACAACCATTTTATTGAATTTTTCATACTTCCTAGCTTGAATTAGTGTGATAAATTTAAGACCTATTTTTTCCAATTTTTTTTTGTTCTTATACTTCCCAACGTGATTTACTATGATTGATTGACTCTATTTATTTATTTTTATACCATTTATTCTTTCACATGACTTACATTATATTCATACTTCCCAATGTAATTTAGTGTGATCTTACTTGTTTTAATTTGGTGCTAAATTTTTCTTTTGGTTTAAAAACAAATTCATTTTTACCATCTTGGTTACCATTCCCTTTGGTTCTTTATACTTAGTCATTTTCTTGTTATTACACATTTCCCAACTTGAAATAGTGTGTAGTAAATTTTTGATTTATTATATTTTACCAAGTCCTTTTTACCTATTTTTTTAACCATGCATATGTGCTACATAATTATATAAAAAAAATCACAACTCATATATTTCCTATAGCATATATAACAAATAGTTAAATACAAGTGCTAGAAAGAAGTATATCCAAAGCATCCACAAACACAACCATAATGACAACACATACAATCAAATGTCTAAAATGATCCATATATATATATATATCATGCATTTTGATACAATAAATATAACCATATATAATTCTCCAACTCTATGGCTAGGCCCCATCCTACCTATCTCATGGCCTATCACACTGCCTATAGATGCCTTGGTCTAACCCCTCTGAAAAAAATGTTGTAAAGAGGATGTTCAATATCTCAATCCTGACACCTACCCTGTAGATGAGCTACCTGAGCTTGTGCCTATGCTAACTGGGAAAGGGTCACTATAAGTGTCACTTTTTCCTACTCATGTACCTATGTCATATGGGTCAAGGTCATTACATGTGTTTCTCTCTCCTACTCCTATACCTATGTCATATGGGTCAAGGTCACTACCTATAACACTCTATCTTAGGCATGTGCCAATGTTATTATGTCACTATAACTAGAAGTGTAACTCTTTCCTCATCTAGGGCTTGCCAAGCCCATGTCTTACTTGCACCCATCTCTATTGATGGATGCATACCCTCTTTATATTCTTAAATTTGCCTTGTTGTCTCTCCATCTAGTCTAAACCAACTCCCCTAAAATGGGGTAGATGGTACCCTAAGGTCCTCCAATGTAGTGGGGTCATATGGCATCAGTGCCTCACCCAAGACATTATGGAGTGCTCCACTCACTAGGGACCCCCATCTAATCTCCTATCCTCTACTACACCTATAAAAAGAAAAATAGATAGATATTAGATCACTAATATATATTTAAATATATCTATCTCTAGTATATTTTCAAATAAAAACTTAAGAAAACATTTAACCATCTTTTATCACATGTTTGTGTATCAACCACTACTATCTCACCATCTCCATGACCACCAAGTATAGTCTCCCCATTCGTGCAGCCTCCAAGAACCTCCTCTATAGGTCACCTCCTAAAATTAAATCCTAAAATCACAGATTGAGTCCATCTCAGCCTCTGCCTAAGTGGCCTCTATATAGTCCAACTCTACCATGGCTTTCCTGTTAGGGCATATGAGACATCCATGATCTCTACTATCTCTTACTCATGTTGCCTCCATCAACATCATGTCCTTAGTGGTCGATGATCCTCTCATTGTGGATCTAGTGGTGGTACCTCTAATGCTCCTACTTTTGCACCCATATCCTCTCACTCTACTACTTATCATGCTTAATTAGTCCATAGTCTCTCATGATATGGACTGAATGTTGGCCTTCCCACTGGTGACCCTAGTCCTCCCCTCCCCGATGGCTCTCTCACATGTTGAGCCCAAAACATGGGTACCACTATCATCACCATTGGGTGAGGAAATCACATCTACCCTGGTACTCATGCCACTGGATGTGGCTCCATCCACTAGGTGTAATGCCTTATCACCTCTATTCACACTAAAGCTAGTGCAATTGTATCCCAACTAGGCCATGTAGTAGAAATGTGCCCACATGACTGCCACACTATATCTATCCATCTCACTATCTATAGTGATAGCATGTGGGGCATGACCTATGTTACTTGGTCCTATCTCCGTATTTGTACTCAAGGTGACCTATCATTAACCACATGGGGTAACCCAACTAACTAATAAATGGGAAACCTCTCATAGATCCATGCCATCAATAATATGATCATTCCAATAAAACTATACCCTCTAGACATCACTCCATACATATCATGTATGAGTTATACTTGAATGACAAACCCTAGATGTACACTCTCTTTTAATATCATCTAGCTCAAGGCTATCATGGAAAGTGGTACCTTGTCATCTGAATTATGGCATAAAACTCATATTGCCACAAGTCCTATCATAACCTTCCAGATATCTAAAACTTATGAGGTATATATGTCAAACATACTCACTCTCCAACCTTCATATATCATCTTTGATCTTGTAGCTCATATAGTTAAGGCTCTCCTCTCATCCTTGCTATTAGCTATCCCAGTCATCATAGGTTTCCCTGCTATCGATAATCCTAGTATGGCATGTACATCCTCTAGGGTGATAGCCACCTCTATCATATCCACTCCACCTCCCATTTGAAGGTGTTAGTCAATCATTCCCAACATCATAGGAACATGACTAACATATCTAAGATCAGGGGTATCTTACACATCTCTGTTATGTCACCTAGGCCTATAGAGATCAATCTCACCCTATCCTCTATAGGCAGGTGCTCTAATAGATCTAATAGCCATGATGCATCTACCAAAAATTAAAATCTAGGTCACCCCTACAATCAAGAAATAATAAAAGATGTATTAGATCCTCCATGTCATGTATAGTCAAAATACATTCTTTTTAAAATTTTCATCAAAAATAAGCCTAAACTATTTTAATTTACTCATTTCAATATTTTTTAGCCTAATCACCCCTTTTAGCCCTCAGTTAGTCATTATGGGTCATTTTAGCACTCTTTCATCCACTTACATATATTTTCATACTATTCTAGTTCTTTGGTCAAACTAGTTTGACCAAATTTCCCTATTTTTGATTTGGTTGATTTAAAAATCTAAGTCAACCCTCTTATTTTCCCCTAGTACTACATTGTTATTCTAGACTTTTTTGCTCAGTTGGAAAACTATACTAGGTTGGTAGTCTACAAAATGTATAGGGTCGGCACATACTTATTGGGTCGACAGTGTGTATTTTGCCAAAGTTTAGCATACTAGGTCAACTAGATCAACCTAGGTGCTTTTCCCTATCGACCCCTTACATTCTACAAAATAAATGCCTTGTAACAGTTATCTCCCCAAAACCTTAAAACCCATTTTCTTAATCAATTTTTCCTACCCATAGCATCTAATTTGGTTTCATTTTGACATCTAGAAATGTTTAAAATCACAAATTTCTAAGAATACACTTAAAACACTTAAATATTGAAAAACTAGCTTAAGATTCTTAGTTGCCTACTTGTCCTACACCTGTTGATGACTCTGAAGGTCACTCTCACCTAGCCTATCATCTCCTCACCATCCTAGCTCTTTTAGTCTCTTAGAGCTATTTTTCTCTCCTTCACAAGTCAAAAATAACAAATGACTTTCATTTCACCCTATTTTAAATCACTTTTCAAAATCTAAATCTTTCAATTACTTTTTAGCAGATTCCTTATTTTGCCTCTATCTTTGTTTTTTCTCATCCATTTTTCAAACCATAAAATATTTTGGATTCATGATGACGTAGAAAATCTTTCCATTATCATATGCCTATCTTTCAAAAAAATTGATTTTTGGCTATTTTTTTGCACTAACTTCTATAGGTTCACCTCATGTTCTCCATATTGGATGTCTTCACTTATCTTGATATCTACTTCTTTATCTATAGCATTAATGTAAGTAAAGTTATGTATTTTTCAATCCTATCCTTTCATTTATCTTAATTTCTACTTACTGCATTTTACTTAGCATCAACATTATGTGTTATCATGTTCTATTTCTTGAAGCACCATCCCATGTTGCACTCATGTAACATGTGATGAGCTTCGAGTGGGGCTTATATACACTTAATATTTTCAAACTTTTATAAATTATTGACACTTTATATCTTTCAAGAACGCATCGAGTCTCAATCTCTCTCAATGCATGCCTTAAGGGGTATACTGAGAAAGGGGTGGGTAGACCATTAGTGCTTTATAGGATCATTGTCCCTTTTACCACTTGTTATCTACACACTTATCTACTAAAACTATTAACCCTAAGCTTTCTCTTCTCTATTGTACCCATTCTAGGTATTTTCTATATTTTATCCTCCTTTTCCTCACTTAAATCCCTTTTTATCAGTCAGTTATACTAGGTTGACTAGGTTAACCCTATACAGCTTTGGGGTATTTTTCACTTAGGAACTAGTTGACATTTAGTCAGACTAGGTTGACCCTATTAGTTAACATTTTTGAAAGGGGAAGATCCACCTATATATACAAGTTTATTTCCATCATTTATCAATGAGAAGCAAAATAAGTAAGAGTGAACAAACATCTTCTTATTGACCGTTATACTTGAGAAGTAAAGCTTAGGGTTCCATACTTTATTTAGAGATATGGATCTTGCCTTGTGGATAATTATTTTGTATGCATCGATAGGTTATGTAGCCTATAACTGATTTGTCTTTGTTATCCTTACATACCATAATAATTTTTTGCAAAGCACCTTAGCCAAAGTAGATATTGAGGCTCAATAGGTTCATCTTCAAGTTAAGTATTCCTAAATGTATTTCTCCTTTGTAAGAGTAGATAGATAATACATTTATAATTCTCTTCCATGTATTAGGATTTCATATACATTGACATTAGTATATGTCTTTTATGCATGTTTATTTTTATTTTTTCTAACCCCCACTCTATGCCATAAGCTTTGGTGAGCAATAGATTAGATTTACTTTTCTTGTTATTAATATAGGTGAAATATCAAACTTAGGACCCCCTTAGGGTTATTGCATTATTGTGTTAGACTGGAGGCTTTAGAACCCTCCTTATCATAGTGTATCATGATAAGATATCCCCTAATTGGGTCTAGTGGATCCCCATATTGGTCATGCTCCCATGTAACAAATGTATTCCCAATCAAGAGTGTAGGTATGCTTTATCTTCTCTGATCTAGGATTGATTTATAGACATTATGCATTTATCATTGTATACAACACCCATCTAAGCACCTCCTCAAACTATTAACCCATCTGAATCAACTAAAAATAACTTTATTCACATCATTAAGTGAACCATGGAAGATAGCTAATGATCATAGCACACTAAACTCAAGACAACTCTCTGGGTAGATCCAAATAACATCAAAAAGAGTGTTATGGTATTCACCCTTCATGTTAGTCTATGGAAAGGAAACGAGGTTGCCGATGTCTCTTGAGTTGTTTTCTCTAGGACTAGACCATCAATTAGAATTTATTGAGAATGATCCCATGACAATAAGGTTATCTAAACTAATGGAGCTCGAATAACATAGGGCACAAGCCATATGCACTATGAAGCTTTAGTAGGCATAGACCAAGAGAATATTTGACAAAAGGGCTACTAACAAAAGATTCAATGAAGGATACTTGGTAATTAAATAGGATGTAGATAGATCAAAAGTTATCAAGCATACAAAGTTTGACGCTATATGGAGCAACCCATATATCATAGCTAGTTTCAAGCAAACCAATGCATACCAACACACAAGTCCAAGTGGATAAGTATTACCTATCCCTGTCAACAAGATTTATCTTAAGCACTATCTTCGATTATCTTGAGCACTCTTGTAAATAGTAGTTTATATGTTTTAATTTCTTTAAGTGTTGTATGCACATGTTTTTTACAATAGTTTTATTTTCTCCAAGTTCTTATGCATAGTTTTGTTAGTTTAGATTTACCTTTCCTTTATACCATTCAACATACTTGTTTGCTTTGTTTGACCTTGTGGAAGGTATCTCAATTCCCTCTAGGATCAAGTGGGCTTCTCATGTCTAATCAAAATTAGGAGAAAGAAGATCAAGGGATTCTAAATGACTCTATTCCCAATGGATTGTCCCAAGGCTATTGGATTCCCACTTAATAGGAAAGTAGACCACAGAGGTTACCAAAAATTTTGACTCTCCAAGTCATCCCCTAAGAAAAAATGAGCTCAAGAGAGCCCCATGAAAGGTTTATATGCTTAAATAATTTTGGGTTCCAAGAAAATATTGCACGCAGATGTTTTCATATGTGCCTATTCTTAACCAAGTCAATGCAAGATCACATATTGAATAAGTGTCAATCCACAGCCATCGCACCTTCGTCACACCAATACAATGCACAGATCAGATTTCATGGGTCTCTCAAACTTCAAGAAATGAAAGGAATAAGTACATAGGGAGTAGTTTAAAATTAAGAGGATCACATTTGAGATCTTTTACCTACTTGTATGCTCCTATCCAAAGGACTCCTTATGCCTCCATGATTAAGTTCCATATTATGTCATATAGTTCCACATCTACACTCCCATAATTTACAAGCTATTATCTAAGATGTGCTCCACCTCCTTTGTATACTAGTACAAGTTATATATAAAATGCATAGACATTAATCAAAAAAGGGATCAAGCCCTTATGTGTTTTTACAAGAGAAAAATGTATGAAACCAATCCCAAACTCACAGTTTTATTGCGCAACTAGCTCTTTACATAATCTTTAATACACACCCTTTACATAGAATGTAATTAGCTATCCATACATAACCAAGGGTGAGACTCAACAATGGAGTGTTCATGGGCTAGTGTGCATATGGTCCCAAGGGGGACATGTGTAGAATCCCCACTACATGTTCAGGATGATGAGGCAAAACTTAAAGATAAACTTGCATAATTCCACATAAGTGGGCTAGTCTAGGTGGATTGCCAGGTGGCATCCATAAAAAATGGTGGTAGTTGAGCCTAAATGGACATTGATGGAAATGAATCTAAGTAGGATTGAATGCAAAGGTGGCTATTAGATCATACACACACATTTCTTCTAACTACAAAAGTGTGTCTTCCATCCTTGATACACATGTTGGCCACTAAAATATACAAGAGTGACCTTTCGACTACTTCCATAATAAAATTATCAGACTTAAATTAAATGAGCATGGAATTTAGTATTTATTGAAAATACTTTGGTGATCTTAATTGGTCTTGGGATATTGGCACCATTTTTGAGTTCAAATTCATATCTACCACCTCTTGTAGTGAATTGATTATGTAGAGACATAGCTAGTGCTATATAAACCCTAGTTATTATTGTAAAAAGGGTGGAAATTTATAGGAATCATAACACTACCAAAATTTTCCCTATAAGAGAGCTCTCTTGGTATAATAAATCTTTTCCCATTTCACTTTGTAATATTTCCTTAGACCTTGAGATTAATATCAGTTGATTTAATTTTCTTCATGATTTGTGTTTTATGTGCATTCATGGTTATTGATCCTTGTCTGTTGATGTTTTTCCCTCTCATTATCATCCTCCCTTCACACCTATGAATAGAACCAAAACTCTTTACAATTCACATGCTATATATACATGGGTTTATATAGGAATTATTTATGGATCGTTTATCGCCCCTCCTAATGTTGCATTATTTTCTCTTACCTCCATGTGAAATACTTATGTAGTGTACTCACTTTGAACATTTTGTATCTATTCTATTAGTTTTATTATGTCATTAAGAAGGTGAGGTGCTCGATCTATTCTTAGTGCATCACCTTTTATATTCCATCAATTCTTTGACCTTTTCTCTCCCTATCCCCTTTGTCAAGTTTAGGTTTAGCACTAGTGGTAGATTTCATTATGCTCTTTGTAGGTTTGTGTGTTGGTTTAGGTGCATTTACAATAGAAGGAAGCTAGCTTAAACTAGAGGTTTTTCCCAAGGAGCACAAGATTCCCACACATTGGGGGATGATCCCATTGTTACAATGAGACATAAAATCTCTCTCTAGCACACAAGTCCAAGGCACTAGGTGCAAAAGTGTCGTGCACCAATGCACATGAGAGCCTTTCATAAATGGGTGCATTTTTTGAGTGATAACACTATTCATATGTGGTAAGTGTCTCTTAACCTTCAAATTAATGTAAATATATCTTAAAACCTATCTAAAATCATCCAAATTAGGTGGAAGGATAAAAAATTATGTTTTGGATAAGTCATAAGCTATTGAGAGACTTTAGGTGGATGAAATAGAAAAGAGACCAAGTTTAGACATCAGTTAACATATGATAAGGCTATAAGACATCAAGTAAAAAATTGATAAGAAATATAATAATGAAGGAGAGGTAGTAAATAAGTCTTTAGGTCTAGTGTAGAGTTTAGGTCTAGGTTTCTTTAGGACTGTGCAAACCCTTAACTGAGGTTTAGTAAACAAAAAATAATATGTATTATCACAATCACTTTGACCCTATGAAACCCCATTATACCATAGGATAATCATATTAATACTTTTTATTGGGGGAATTCATGATCATGTTCCCATCCAAATACGCACTAAATTCTCACTTTATTCATATGTCTGTTAGTTTTAGGTACATGTAATAATACATATTGTATATTTTATATGACTACAAATATGCTTAGCCACATGCTATATATATAGCATGTGGCTAAGCATATTTGTAGTCATATAAAATATGAAATTTAGTTATTTGAGTATGGCTACAAACACCCAATCCATAGGTCCTCCTACTTGCTTGTATAACCATTTTAGGCTTTTCTTTCACTAATTCCCAATCATCCAAAACCTTCTAGACTTAACCCTTATAGAACTAGGTAGTTATTTTAGGCCTAGATCCATCCCTGAGGTTTCATTCCCTCTGGATAATAGCACCCAAGTTGGATAGGAGTGGTAAAACTCAAGGTGTACTATTTTTGGTGTTGTTGTCCAAGTATAAAGTTGGCTAAAATAGTCATATTCTCTTAGATCCTTATCCTAATTCATGTCAAAATAATGCAAATTAATTTAACCCACGATCATTAAATCCCTTATAAAATGCCATTTAAAGTCCATTTAGAAGGGTTGGTACTCATTTAAAAAAGAGAAGCAAGAATACAAGTACATTCAAGCACTTTTCCCTATTCTCTACATACAACCGTCCAATATTATTCCAAGCTTATTCAAACCATCATACCAATCCCTGGTCATTCCAAGTACACCTAGTTTCACATCTAGTTGCATTTTTATACATAGACTTCTGAGCTTTGATATTTCACTGACATGGTAACACAAACCTGCTAGGTAGATCCTAGAAAAATCATATCACTTGGACAACAATGCCAAAAAAGGACTATAGCATTGAATAGTAGGGTGTTCAACTTTTGGTGTTCTTATCCAATCCAAAAATGAAATCTAGGACCCTATTTGTAATAGTCTCCCAAACCTGCACATAAATTTCCAAACCCTACAACATCTATCTCAGTCAGTTTCCAGGTAAGTTTGATTTTCTCTTTATTATTACTATTTTTATAAAAGGTAAAAATATAATCTATTTAAACAAATCAATGGCATAATTATTTCACATTATTTACTAATTTACCCTACTCATACCTATTTATTTAATTAGGAATAAAACTCCATTATTTTAAAAAACAATAAAACACTTGGTGAACCTGACTTCAATTTTTCACATAAAACCCCTACAAACCCTAGGGTAAATTATTTCTAATTTTTTATCATATTTTCTTGATTTTTTATATATTTAAAATTCAAAAATCTATAAATTAAATGCAAAATTATTATATATTGTGTTAAAACCCTAGTTTGCACATACTAGGTCCTTTTTACATACAAACACTTTCCAAACACTAAGAAAAATATCTTGCTAATTTTAGAAATATTTTCTAATTTTCCTAAATTTTTCAAGAAAAATTATTAAAAAATTCTATAAATTCATATGAAATTTTAAAAATTGTCATATTAATTTTTTAAAATAACAAAAAAAATCATTCAAACACCCTAGTTGCATCAACTAGCTCCTAATTATTTTCCACTAATTTTCCAACCATTTTTTAAAGTTCATATTGCATACTTAGATCATAAATTCAATCTAAATTACAAAAATCATAGTATTTTGCACAAATATTTTTGAAAAAATCCCTAGTTGCATGTATTAGCTCCTATTTTGCTTCTTGAGGTATCACCTTACATGTTCGGGAGTTCTGTATCCTTTATATGCATATTCTAGTTCCTTGTTTAGATTATATTAGCTTAATATTTTCTACTATTATCCAAGTTGTTTTAATTATGCCACCTAAGTTCCTTGCATCTCTTCCTTCAAGATGAAGTGCAAGACTTAGTGGCAATCCTCCTGAATTCACCCAGATTCCTTCAACTTGGCCATATACTATGGATAAACAACCAACTCAGGTTCCAATCATAGATTCTACACATCCAAATTTCACCAATTTTAATGAGGATAATTTTGATAAAGATTAGTATGAAAATAATAATGATGATGTACACACCAATACTTATGCTCCACCACATTGGAATATTGATCCACTTTCACCCATTGTAGATAATGAAGTTATACTCAACAAAGATTTGATCCTCCAAAACTTCAAAAAAAGACTTAAGGAACAACCTAAAGATCATACACTAATTTTTCAATCTATCATGGAAATCAAAAAGGCTAAACAAGTTGAGTTTCCCATCCCCACTGAGTAACTAGTTGAAAATGAAACTACAAAGGAAACTATGTCTCAATAACCCCTATAGCATCCATACCTTCTTCTATGCCACCAGTTACAACTAGTACAACCCTCTCTCCTAATGTGGCATCCCTTGTGTAAGAGATAAGATATCTTCAATCAAAGTTTCTACATCTTGAGAAATGTACCACTAGACCTACACATGTATTGGATTCTTTTGCTTTACTTTATACACCATTGGCACATCATATTACTTCTACACCCTTGCCACAAGGTTTTGTTCAACCCAAGCTTACTCTTTATGATGACAAGAGTGATCCAAAGACACACTTGAGAGAATTTCATGTAACATGCTTGGATTATGTACCCAATGACTGGATACTTACCAAGTTATTTCCACATAGCCTAGAGGATTATGCTTTATAATGATTCTATAGTCTATCAAATTAGTCAGTTCATGCATTCAATCCTTTAATTTACATGTTCTTAGCACACTTCAGTATTAACATTGGTGATAAGGTTTCATATGCTCAAATTACTGAACAAAAATAATGACTAAATGACATCTCACAAACAATGTTCTTCATTATAAGATCATCTTGGCTAAGATGTCTAGTCCCATGGTAGATCAGGAGTTATAATACCTCTTCAAATAGAGTCTTCTACCATCACTTCATGAATCAATTATGTTCAAGTGATTCTCTTCCTTCACTGAATTGTGCCATACACTAAAGGAAAGAGAAGTGAAACTCATTTCAATGGGCAAACTCAAGTATACAAGCATTCTAGACACAACTAATAAGAGTAACAACAAAGTCCCATAGAAGATCAAGTTTAATGATACAAAAAGGTAGAATTAACCTACAATAAATGTAGTGTCAAAGCCTCCTCATTGTATAGTTTTATCAGCACCCTCTCACCAAGTGGTTTCATAACTTTAAATTCCCTAGAATATAATATATTAATGATTGTGTTTTTTAACAGACCTCAAATAGGCATAAAATTGGACTAAAGGTGTAGTCTTTCAAAGTCTCTTGAAAATAAAAGTGGTATCAGACTATAGAATGTGTTCATTGTCATATGTAATTTGTAAATGAATGAATGAATTCATTTTAATGACCTTTAATATGATTTTGGATCCATAACCCCTTAAACAATAGATCAAACCTAAGCGAGGGGACTAGAAATGTTGTTTTGTTGTATTTTGGTGAGAATTAAGTAGAAATAATGGAAGAAGTTTATGTGTTATCTTAGATAGTGTCAAATCAAATACAATAATCCTATTAGGGACATTAATATCCAGTCTTGAGTGAAATATTTTCTATAAAGGGTGACATACCTAATGAATAAGGTTTGATATGACAAAACTTTGTGTTATCTTCAAGAATTAAGTTGCTATGGACATGGATCAATTTTTTTATGGAGATTGCCACTAGGAAGGTAAAAAAGTGAAATTAGGTTTAAATAGGTGCTCAAGAATACAATAATAGTCAAATGGGATTGAATTATAATAAAGAGGATATAAATAAAGGTTAAGACCTAGTATAAAGCTAAAAGCCTTAAGAGAAGATCATGTTTGTTGCGTCATCTAAAGGTGGTGTACTTAAAAAGAATAAGCCATGTTTATTGAGTGAGTAACAAAATTTAGAGTAAAATTACCTCATGTTAGTATAATGAGTTAAATATGTGGTATGAAACAAACAAGGAAGGCTAAAAAGCCTAAAGGAGACCTAGAAGACCTAGATGAGTAAACATATAAGAGGCATACTTACACCAAATGATGAGGGACTAATTAGGGATGATGAGATATTGTGAGTTTCAATGATGAAGTGATGAAGGATAGTGGGGGTCAATGAGGGAGTGATTAGGGATGATGAGGGATGAGGATAGAGTGATTATGGATTATGAGGGATGAAAAAAGAGTGATTGAGGATGATGAGGGATGATGATGGTCAATGAAGGAGTGATTAGGGATGATAACAGAGTGATTAGAGATGATGAGGGACAATGAAGGACAATAAGGGAATGATTAGGGATGAGGAGGGAGTGATTAGGGATGATGAGGGATGAGGAGGAAATGATTAGGGATGATAAGGGATGAGGAAAAAATTATTATGGATTATGAGGGATGAGGAGGGAGTGAGAAGGGATGATGAGGGATGGTGAATATCAATAGAGGAGTGATTAGGGATGATAAGGGAGTGATTGGAGATGACTAGGGATAGTGAAGGTCAATGAGGTATTGATTAGGGACAATGAGGATTGAGGAGAGAGTGATTATGGGTGATAAGGGATGAGTATGAAGTGATTAGGGATGAGGGAGGGATTATGCATAAGTGAAATTAACATAAAGTGGTCATTTGATGTGTGCAGGTCATAAATGTGACCTATGTTGCCCTAATCACACCACTTTGGATCAAGTTCAAAGTAAGTTGTTTGCAAACTTCAATTTTGAAAAACCTAGGACTTCTAAAAATTTCATGAATTAATTTGAAAGGTATAAAAACCTAAAACATGACTATAAGTTTACCAAAAATAGACATCAATTAAAAAATTTATGCCCTAAAATCCCTACATTTAATACTGAGACCCTAAAATTCCTAAGTACTGACCAAATTAGATTTTGAAAAATTATTTTCCACATCGTAAGGTGTGTAACTGTGAGACCAACTCTATCAAATACAGAGTGACCCTAATTTCTTACATTTACTAAAATAAATTCAAATTATAATTTTACATTTATATTATTAAATATATACTTTACGTAAAAATTACCTTCATATAGATCTTTGTATGTTTTTAGGTACAAATCAATAATAATGTGTATGCATTCCTATTACTTTGCACCTAAAAACATAAAAATATATATATGAAGGTATTTGGGTACAAAGCAATAGGAATGTGTATGTGTTATAATATGTATGAGTTATAACATGTATGCATTATTAAAATTTGAATTCAAAAAATCAATTCTTTTAGCTTGAAAATGGCTTGGATTGCTGAACCAAAGGCCTAGACCTGTCAATATACAGTCAAATCTAGGAGTTTTAATAGAAAATAACAAATTTAAACTTCTATCACCAAATATGCTATGGATTTCAACAAAAAAATTCAAAAAATTATTACCATGACAATCATGAGCATGCTCTCCTCTTTCTAATTATATGATTTTTATAATTTTTGGACTATTTTAAGGGTTCAAACTATGTTGATTTCCAACTATACCTTTTTTAGGCCACTACATGCCATAAATATACATGCCTATTCATGTCTATGTAATTTCTTTTTCATTGATCCAAGTGAAAAATAAATTATATGGTCACAAACTAGGCCTAATTCTACACACATTTTAAAAAAATCATTTTAAACAGGTACATAGGGGGAGCACACGGCTAAATATCCATATTTTTGTTAGTTTTTAAGATGTATTTACTTGAAAAATTAATGAAAAAAATAAAAAATATATGTCACAAACTAGAAGATCTTATCTAAATATTCACTAGAGGGTTTCAAACTATTTTAAATGACACTTAAAAAATTGTGGGCCACATGATCATCTATCTACTTTATTTTCTTAGAAAAATAGTATTTCATATTTAAATTTTAGATGTTTGACCTAGTTATACTTAACTATTTTTCCAAAACAAAATAGTGTTTTGGAAACTAGACTCAAAATGCTACTATTCATGTTCTTATACCATCTTCAAATTTTGAATGTAACTATCTCAAATTATCTACAAAAATTCAGATTTTTAAAATTTTAGGAAAATTATGTCCATGGGTAGGCCCCTTTTTGTCCCCCAACTTTGTGTACTTACCCTAAAACAATACACCTATCATGCTCCATGGACTCACAGACTATGTACAATAACTAAGACTCTATGAAACTATGTGAAACACTTAATAACTTTTTATATTCATAATGAAGTCTGTGGGGCCCTAGACTCTGTCACAAGCATAAAGAATTAATGAATATGTGGCCTTCATAACACTTACAAACTTAGAGACATAAGAAAATGAAGTGTGATCAACACAACATTGCAACTTAGTGTTAATATAACCCAGATGTGATCTCTAAGAATCTAGAATGTGACCTGAGGTCCCTTATTGAAAACAACACAAAATTCTTACTGTATTTTTGGGTATGCAAGATTGCTCGAACACCTTAGATGCTCCTACATCATAATTCTTTGCCAATTTTCTCATACCCTGAAACTAATCCATGTTTCTTGTATGCACTATCACTCTCCTACTATATTAGGGTTATGTTTCATGCCTTGCTTTGGCTTGTCTTCATCTTTAAGCACTTTACTCAAATTTTCCTCTCCCGCTTTGTGTCCTTTTGTTGCTATACTATATTTGTTTTCTACATTTTAACAATGATTGTTAGGGTGTTATGGAATGTTCTTGGTAAAATAACTAAGTTTTTAACTCTTTATTTATTTTAGTTTCCATATTAACATTGCTCAAATTTATCTACACCTTAAAATCCCTTTATATTATTTTAATTTAACATAGAACAATCTTTCTCATGTATCTAATAAGTTAGTTTTTGGGTATCCTATTATAGGTGGGTGAATATATGACCCCCATGCACCAATCATTGTGCATGTGTATAGGTTAAGATCAATATATGGGTAGCATTTAGGTTCCTTGTAGGATGATGTATAATGTACTTCAAAGGGATGCAAATGTTTATGACAATCCTAATTATGAAGCAAAGAGTGAGGGAAACTTAAATCCAAATATTGAATTTTAGTTTGATGTTATCTCATTAAACTTGTTAAATATCAAACTCTTATGTACTAAACTTTTTGCAATGACCTCCATGTGACCTTGGTTTTTGGTAGTAGTTTTTAACAAAATTTTCAATGAAGAATAAATATTTTGATTCTTCATAGACTTTTTACATATGTTGGTATTGAATGCACAAATAATCTACCTTCTTCGACATAGAACCAAGATTTGAGATTCTAAAAGAAATTATTAATAAGTATTACTATTGTTTGTTGTTACCTTATGTTGTAGGGAAATGTTATAGGCCCCCATTATTTTTGCTTGGAAACTAGAAATGCTCCAAAAATGCCTAGAAACATGTCATAAATGTCTGAAAAGTTTGTCATGTTTTCGGGTAGTATCTAAGGCATTTATGGTGGAAGTTTCATTGACTATGTAAAAAAACAACCAAAACATTTATTTAAAAAAAACACTCATCTTCTAGAATGTAGTATGTTAAACTAGAGGCTTTCTTGGCTTGCACAACCTGATGGTAATAATCACATATATCTGGATCATTGTTATGAGTATGAATGACAGTTAGTTACATGCAAACAATGCTTTTAATTTCTTCTGCATGTGTATTTTGATCTGAACGCTCCAAAAAATGCCTAGAAATGTGATTTAAATGTTTGAAAAGTTTTTGTCATGTTTTTGGGTAGTTTCTAAGGCATTTCCGATAGAAAAATTATTAAGTAAAAAAAAATAGTTAAAACGTTTTGAAAAAGCCCTTGTCTTCTAGAGTACACCACATAAACAACTAGATGGTAATAATCATCTATATATTGATCATTGTTATGAGTAGGAGTGGTGGCTAGTTACATATGAAAAATGCTTTCAATTTCTTCTACAGACATGTATTTTGATCTAAACTATGGCCAACCATTGTTAATCCTACTTGATTGATTGTTTGTATTTGGACTTTGTTGGTAGTTGTGCTAATTTTGCCTTCCACATTGTTGAGATTTACTATTACATTTATCCTTGAATTCTCCAACCAAAAATGCTTCACTAAATTTGTGGATCGATGATAAAAAAAGAAGGTGCAAATTAAAAACTATTTGTGATTGCATAAGTGAAAAATAAGGTACATCAAATTGAAATAGACCAAATTAAAGATCATTATCCAACAAAACAATTATGAAAATAAAAAATATGCTAAAAGGGAAAAGTCTATAATGAATAGGTAGTTTATATGTGAAAGAAATGCAAAGCCTATTAGTGAGTAAAAAGCCCCATAAAGATAGACTCATAACTTACAACAAAACATTTTAGGTTTGAAGAGGAATTTAGAACCAAGAAGCAACTTTAAGGAGAAAAATATATTATTTATTTTAGATAATAATCATTTGAATGTATATTTTATTTTTGAAATTTAAACTTAAATTATAACACATGATTTATAAACATGTGAAATTTTATGTATGTTGAATATTTTGAATTTTTATGAGTAATATATTTTTTATATATTTATTTTTTTATGAACGAAAAAAGTTATAGTTATTTATAGTATTTTATCTTTTTAATATTTTCAAACCAAAGATTTTTTTAAATCCACATTTTTATATTTCAAACAGTTTCCATAATTACCGCATTTAAAAACATGCTTTTCAAAACTTTCTATTCAATTAAAAATAATAATTTCCCTCCAGTGTACGTTCATTTCACATGAATATTAAACAAATAATTTGCTTTTTCACTTAAAACGATTTGTGAAACCGTTTTTATGGCGCTAGAAATATCTCCATTCCTTCATAACAGGGAATAGGGTTAACTCGATCTAGAAGCCCCTTTATAGTGAGTCGACATCAGTAGCATGGAAAGAGAGATCCCTCTGAAAACGAATACCAAATATTGTAATGGAAGGTAGAGCCACTTATTTTTATTTTTTCATTTGAGGATTTTCATTACAATTTAAGTCAATCATTTAGATTTTGATTAAACTTTTTTTTTTAAATTTTAGGGTGCATTTAATGATTAGTTTTGTTCAAATTTAAAAGAAATATTAAAAATCAATTTCATATCAGAATTATTTGAAGAGATTAAGATAAAAAATTAGGGGTATGGAAAGGATTGTAGTCTAATTGATGAGGATGATGGTTGCTTGTATCCATTTATTAAGGTACAAATCCTTCTACATATTTGATACAGAGAGTCAAGCGAGACCAAAATCGTATCTTAAGTAATTTTGATGGCGTGGATACCTCTTACTCATGACTGTTTAGCGAAAAAAGCTCACTGATTTCAATATATACTTATTCAATATTATAAATCAAACCAAAAAAAAACAGTATTCTTTAAAAAAACAAATAGGCCCTCACTATCTTTATATTGACTAACTAAAACAGATGTAACAATTTATGGTCCCATGGCCTTGTAGACATAATTAAAATCATGTCATTCATTCTTTCAGATTACTGGGATCCACGTCACACCCACTTAGCGATACATCTCTCCATTAGCCCAGTAATGGAAGCCATGCGTAAGTCTCATAATCTACGGCCCACAATGGGCTTTCATATTGATTAAATATAATGACAAATGGGAAACTAGGATAGTGATAAATTATTAAAAAACAGAAGCCTGCGATACATGGATTCCGATTGCGAGCCAACTAGATAAAAAGAAGAAGACAGAGCACTGCAATTTAAAATGACTGATGGTGACCATGATTGTCTTTTTGAGATAATGTGGTCTCGTGCATTTCCACCTTCATGAAGGCAGCTGTTTTGTCTGTATTACTGCTGCTTCCATTAGCTTTTAATCCCACTTCTGGGTCCTCCAAATTCGCCTTCACCTGCTCTTCTGTACATGATGTCTTTTTCTTCTTTCTATAGATGCAATACAATATCAATTGGGCCAATGCCAACGGCCAACCTAACACATTAGGAGCCTGCATACAAATTAGAGAATATTAAGACTCTCTCTTTGCCCTAGTGGAAATCAATGAATGTTAGAATGTGTGCATTGGTGGTAACCTATTGACTATCAGACAGTGGTTATTAATATCTGTTTAACAATTATTGTTATTCTTATATTAATATCTACTGATTGATAGTATAACAATTGTTGTTATCTCTATATTAATATTTGTTGACCGATAGTCAATAGGCTACCCATAATGTGATGGTTAAACTCTTTCATCAAAATATGTTATAGTAAACAATGTATTATTATTACAGCAAGTAAGACGTCTCTGCTCAAGATGCCATAGGTCATCCACAAAGTGCTGGTCAAAAAAGCGAAAAATGACAAATAGAATGGCATGAACTCTACACTTCTTGATTTAATCACCAGCTTCTGCAATACAAAAAAACAATAATAATTTAAGTCATTACTTAGCTTAAATATATATTTCATCATACCAAAAAATAAATAAATAATTGTTTAAAAGAAAAATAGAATTGCATGAACTCTTCACTTATTGGTTTAATCACCAGCTTCTGCATTATAACCAAAAAAAAAAAAACAATCATAGCTTAAATCATTGCCTCGCCTAAATACATATTTCATCGTTCAAAACAATAAGTAAATAGTTGACTAAACAGATTTTCAGAAATACTGTGTGAAGAATTTTTTATCAATATTTTAAATCACAATCACATCCATCATCATCAGGAAAAAAAACCATACAATCATACACAAATAATTGTTTATTGCTCACCATAACAACGAGGGGAGAACCATACAGAGCAACAGATGTCATGATGCCAACAATGCCCACCAGGAACTTGCGATGTTTATGTTCATGGAGAGCGAAACCAGACACCATTGCCATTATTGTGAACATCACAATTACAGCTACAATCATCCTCACCACTCTCAGCTGAACATTGGCCAGATTTTCAGATTAAAAACTTATACAATATCTGTATTAACCTTACGATCACACTATAAAACATCAAAGAATTTATAATACCTTTGCCTTGGGAGGAGCAAAGACTAGGTATGTGCCAATGACAAAACACTCTGGAATGATACCAGCCCCATTTACAGTGGAGACCAGGAAGTTTTCCCACCCTTTACTAACCACAGGCATGCCATACCATGTGTAGGTAAAACAGTTGAAGAGAGCAAAAACGTATGGGGTACAAGAATACTGCCCAACTGTCTTGTCTCTTATCACCTTCCTGAATGTAAGCCTGTGCGAAAAAACATTGCATAAGACCCCGACTTGGACAGCAATAATAAAATTTATAATCATAACCCTATTAGCTTAGTATAAGCCTATGTTAATTGTTGGTCATTAGAGTTACTTACAGAGGTGCCATATACAAAAGCAGTGAAGTACAATTTCCTGTCATCATGAGATAAAATTGTAATGGTTAGCTTGTTATGAAGAAACAAGAAAATAAACATCCATTACATTAGATATTAATTTTTGTAGGATTTTATTCTGGTATGTATTTTAGTCATTATCGAAATGACTTTTGTGAATAGTCATTCATCACTTTAAATTCATATGAGGAAAACTGTCATTACTCATATGGGAAAAAATGTCATTTAAATAATGACTATTCACAAAAATTATTTAGATAATGACTAAAACACACAAACATAAAATCTCACAAAAACTATCATCTAATAAAAATTACTCATGAAAACCTTCTACTTAACTTAAGAAACACATCCATTACAGATGTTCTAAGTTAATCGTGTTCTTGGCATACAGACAAAACAAGCCCTTTTGAAGGCTTTAGTACAAAAGAGCAGAGTTAAAAGAGAGAGACCAATTATTCCAACAGCAAGACGTATTTGCTTCTCCATGTCTGGGTGAATGAAGTAAAGTTAATCTCACTTATTGGCGTCCTTGCTTGCTGTGTTTGTAAGCAAATAAAAGCAAATATATAGGCTTATGGCTACAAGTACTCTTACTTGAAAGCAACAGGGCCGAATCCTGTTCTGAAGGAGCCCCACAAACTTTGACTCATGTTACAGATACATGTTCAGAATACGACAGGCTACTCTATACCTGTTGTTCCAAGGCGTCCCTGCCTACAACTGTAGTCGATTCCCTTCAACCTTGTTAGGTCTAACAGCATTATTATTAAGTCAGCTAAACATAAACAAATGTTTTTACTGCTGCTTAATTTAATCTGCATAAATTTTCTTGCTTTTTTGAGCTGCCTTCTTGTGGATATGCTTCGTCTTTTTTTCTAGATGATGCTTCCGAATGCCATCCACATCAGTTGTAGCAAATCAATTCCTAGTTAGAAAGCAATTTTGCTCTTTATCTGTGACCCATTAACAAATTAAATTAATACAATCTTGATTCTTAGTGCCGTTGCCAGGAATTATTAATGTTAAAAGCCTGTGAACTTTTAAGGTGGCCTTTATAAATGCTTTGAAATGGTTTTAATTACATTTACAAGACTTAATAGTTTATGGGATTATATTTTGTCATATCTATTTTAATCACCTAATAATGTTTAGTTTGAGGGATGCGTTTTTTTTTTTTAAGTTTTTTAGTCTTGTCTTTTCAAATAGTTACAATATGACGTTTATTTTCAATATTTCTATATCCTAATATTTCTTTTTTCTTTATTCTCTTCTCGTGCAGAACAAACATATCCTTTGTTCCCATTCTTTCTTAAGGATCATTTATCTCCTTATCTTCTATTTAAGTATGAGAGAACTAGTTCTTATCTGAGTCATAACTATCTTCTTCATTTATTTGATTTCAGCTCCTATATATATTTTTTCTTAATATTTATAGACTATTTTGAATTATGTAAGGTAGTATTGTAGTTTCACACTTATTTTTTCTCTCCATGGAATGTTCTAAACTACTCATTCACATAAATTTTTATTTCTTTATTAAGGTTTGGACATTGAGTTATGTCAATATCCCACCTACTTGTCTATTTGTGGTTTTACTTCTTCCATATGCTCCTTCCCTTATAGCTTTAGGCCCCTTGCCATTCTCTATGTTTTCTATATTTTTCAATTAGCATAATAACTTAATCATGATAGTTGTTACTTATGAAAGAAAAGTCCATATTTCTATGAAGAGTATTTTGTAGGCAAATAAGGCCTTGATTGTGAAGTTGTTTGTAATTAATTGCTTCTAAATCCTTTTTATTTGCCTCAACTTTAAATCTAATGTGTCACTGCCCCATATCTCCTACCCATATAAAACCACTAGGGTTGACAATTAACATAAATAAGATCCTAGTGGTCTTCCAATCCCACAATTATTTATTATTATACCTATTTTGTAGTGCATATAGAGTTTTTCAATCTCACAAGTCTTCTCATTTTACATGCATTCAAGTTGAATTTCTTATAAAGTCTAGACCAAAATATTTGTATTCAGAAAGTTTTGATTTTGAAGAATACAAATAAATAAATGTCACTTTACTCTCAAATTTAGAAGAGTTTAAAATACCAGAAAATAGATCAACAATTAAAGATCTTACATATTTAACATTTTTACGTAGATTCTTATATCAATTCGTAAATGATTAACAAAAAAATCCCACAATTTACGTAAGAGCCTCCAACTCACCTATTTTTTAATTTTATTCATAATATATCTATATACAAAACTTTAGATAACTAATCATTAATAATCTCATAAGATTTGGTCGTTAAGTTGCCATTGAGATCCCTTGCACACCAACATGGGAATACATAGTTTACCTTTAGCTTCAAATGGATTTATCATAGAATAAGTGGTAATAAAAATCATCCAGACCATTGAATTTGTTCCATTTTGATGCTCGGAAGGTATTATGTCATGATCTCAACTTGCACACAAGGCACAAATTCCAAAATTTTATTGCTTGGTATTTTCACTTGCCTATCCATGGACGGTGACCCTTAAAAGCATAGAATCTTTTCTTTCAATGGTTGCCAACTTTTGAGTACTATATGTCAAGATTTCATCCCTCGCTACCCAATTAAATCTGATATCCATAAAACATGGAAAGCCCAATTGCATTTCTATGGTAAATAGGGATTGGAAGGCTTCCATGGTTATTCCCGTTAATCAATATGCATATACCAGAATGTTTGAATTTGTTAGTCTTAATTGTACTTCAATAAGCTTATCAAATCATACACTTTCTTAGCCCTTTGGCCCTATGAAACCCCTTATACCACAGGATAAGCATATTACTACTTTTTATTGGGGGAATGCATGATCATGTTCCCATCCAAATACGCACTAAATTCTCACTTTATTCATATGTCTCTTATTTTTTCTTATTCCTTTTTCTAGTACGGACGATTCACTACACGTGATTTATATGAACGCTCCCTCATTAGGGATGGCATTTGACGTTGATTAGGCAGGTTTGAATGGTTTTAAATGTATTTTACCTGTCTTATAAGTTTTGTTCTCTGTAATCTGAGAATCTGATTTTATATTATAAACATACATCCTATTTTAAGCAACGATGGGCCCCAATGTTTTCAGGCCTAATGCGCACTTGGAGGGATTTGATTTTAGGTAGAGAGCATAGGACTTCTTTTTGCATAACTGTAAACCAACTAATCTAAGATTTATTATAAAAACTTATTAATTTAAAAAAATGGTTAGATTTATTTTATATTTTATAATATTTTAATAATATTATTTTTTAATAGATTAAAAGAGAGAAGAAAGTGCTTTCACCCATCAAAAATATGTTAATCTAATAAATTATTATAATTAGATGGTACTTCAAGTTGTACAATAAAAAATATAGACCAATAAATTATAATGATTGAATATGCTAATAAGTTACAAATTATGCTGATAAGTTACAAATTAAAAGAAAATAACAAATTTATATAACCAACTAAATTCATAGCTAAAAATTTACAACAAAATATGCCTCGTATCAATAAAATCTAGCATGATAAGCATCAAGGCATCAAGAAATCAAACTTCAAAGACCACATGAAAAATAGGACATCTAGATATGTGCTCCAACCATCATGAACCAACACTCCAATCCTAAAATTAAGAGATAGCAAGGTAGATGTCCTTGAAATTTATCCATTCACAACAATAAGACAATGAAGAACCTGATTAAAACCACCGCCTCGAAAGAAGAAGAATTACTAGAGCTAATAAGAATTGAGATAAAAGGTATATTTGGACGAGAGCATTGTTGAGATAGTCTAATCACTTCCAAGACCAATTACTTGTAAACCTCCATTTTAGCAAAAGAATGTCAAACTTGCAAACATTGTCAATGTTTGATAGAATAGTGGTTTCAACAAGAAATGTAGGGGGTTTTGCCCTTGCATAAAGTATAAAGAGAGGCCTCGCCAAGGATTGATAAAATTTCTTCCCAATGAGCCTTAGAAATAAGGCCTAAGAGAACACCAACCTTAACATCAATTTAATTTTGACCATGATCAACAAAAAAAACAAAAATATTTTCTCGAAGATTATGAATGCCTATATGGAGATTGTTGAAACTAATCTAAACCCTATCCTTCCCATCCAAATTATTATTGTTAAACTAAAAAATTATTTTGAGAGTATTATGTGGATAGAAGTCCTTATTTCATGTGATTACCCTAAATTTGTCATATAACATGTCTATATTTAATTTCAGTATAATGGTAGACTAGAACTATATAAAATTTCAACATAATGGTAGATGCATTTAATTTTATCACATGGTAATTTCTTAAAATTTAACGAGTTTACTATGATGGTCGAAAATCAGCTTTAACCGTCCCCTGATTTTCTATTGATAAGGAAGGGTACTTATTAAATATCAATCATGTTCCCCATTGCCAACTAAAAACCTTAAAATTTTTAATAGTATAATAGCATAGGAAACATGTCACATGGTGTATTTTGGGTTGTGACTACACTAAGCTTTATGCTTTCTTAGAAATAAAAAATCCCCTTATGCAACATAGAATTTTTTGGGAGGAAAATATATTGGAACTAAAGCCAATAATCACATTTATTGCATATTATAGTGCCATTTATATATAGGATGGTAATAGTTTATTTTATGGCCTCTCCATAGCCTTAAACATATTTTATGGTCCAACCACTCTTAAAGGTGTCATTTCCATATTTTAAGCACTAAAATACCAATGTAAAGAAAGGTACTTTTATTTAGGTACAAGATAAGAGAACAACCAAGTAAAATAGGTCTCTAAGATCTATAATCATGACATGTGCAAATTCCACATTGTGCTTGTAAGGAAATAGGTCACATGACCAACATTATTTGTCAAATGACATAGGGAACAAGGTGCTAAATGACCCTCACATTTTGTTTATCAATAATAAAACTCAAAAGCTAGTAGAAGTGGCATGCTTATCGAGGTAATGGCACATGGCACCAAATGATATCCCTATGTCATTTTCTTAAGTCCATGAAATACTCGATGAGCTAAATGACTTCAATTAGGGTGAACAGGGTATGTCCTTCACAAGGATGAGGGAAGCAAAAAAATGGAGAGGTGGGGTGTTTCAACCTTAACGACCCCAATTACCCCTCCCTTGAGCTAAGACCATCCCTTAAGGTGTGGAAAATGAGGCATATGTGTTCAAGTGGTCAATGAGGCCCATGTAAATAACAAAATCAAAGGTAAGTGCCCAGAGTTGGGCAATAATTTTGTAGACATTTACCATAATGCGTACACATTATAGACATTATGTGTATGCATAATGTCCATAACATGTTTGCATTATTTCAAACTAGGATTGGGATTAATGAAATTAAATGCATATGTGTTTTGTTTAGTGAACACATTAGTGTGTTACTTTCACATTACACAAAAACATAAGAAAATATCTATTGGAATAGTTTTTATTTAGTGAACATAATGCATACGCTTTACTTTCACATTGCACTATAAAAGAATAAAAGATATATTGGAAGTGGTAGATGGTTTACTAAAATAAATGTTAAGTATATATAAGAAATTAAGGTCACTCTACATCTAATAGAGTTGGTCTCACAATTGCATGCCTTACAATTTGGGAGATAGTTTTTCAAAATCTAATCTAGTCAATACATAGGTATTTTCAAGGTCTCAGTATTAAACCTAAGTATTTCAATGCATAACTTTTATAATTGATGTCTATTTTTGGTAAACATATAATCATTTTTTAGGTTTTTGTGCCTTCTAGATTGCTTGCTATCATTTATAAGAGTCCTAGGTTTATCAAAATTGAAGTTTACAAACCACTCGCTTTGAATTCAAGATAAAGTGGTGTTATTGGGGAAACATAGGTCACATCAATGACCTATGCACATCAAATAACCACTTTGTGTTAATTTCACTTGCTCATCATCCCTCCCTCATCCTTAATCACTTTTTCATCATCCCTCATCATTCCTAATCACTCACTCCTTATCTCTCATCATCCCTAATCACTCCCTCATTAAACCTCACTATCCTTCATCATCTCTAATCACTCCCTCATCATTCCTAATCACTCCCTAATTGACCCTCACCATCCTTAATCACTGCTTCATCATCCCTAATTATTCCCTCCTCATCCCTAATCACTCCCTCCTCATCCCTCCTCATCCCTAATCACTCCCTCGTCCTCCCTAATCACTCCTCATTGACCCTCACCATCCCTAATGACTCCCTCATCATCTCTACTTACTCCATCCTTGTCCCTTTTCATCCTTAACCAATACATCCAATACTTTGATGGTGGGTACAGGAGCTTCCTATTTGTGCTCAATTGGCTTTTGTTTTAATTCCAAATTTTACTCACTCAAATAAGTCCCAAATAAACTCTTCTTTCACTCAAATAAGGAACTCAGAGATATCATCTAATTTTTTTGTGGGATTTGAATATATATATGGTGATCCATACCCAGACCATGGAGAGACAGTGTGTAAATAGAGCCCCAAACCAAAAAAAATGCATATAAAAGTGAACAAAGGGTGGGATGAAATTATATTATGTACATATATATATATATGGGCATTTAAGAATCCTAATTTTAGAGTTGAGAACCCAAATTTATATCTATATATAGGGGCGACTAGAGACTAGTTGATAATTCTAATCCCAACCCCATAGTTGACTTCTCATTTTCTCTATATGTCATTGAGAGTATGTAAATGGTAGACTAGATTGCTATATAGATAGATAGGCAGTCACTGATCTAGTAGAGTGTGTTCCAATTTGGTAGCTAGTAGAGTGTATTTCCCAACCTAACTTGAGTTATACCCAACCCAGTTTATACCCAACTTGATATATGAATGGAATGAAGGGAATACATATTAATCTTGTGTATCAATGAGGGGCCACTTAGAGTTTGGGGATGGTCTAGTGGGCCCTAAAGGCGAAACTAGGGCCCTATCATACTTTGAGTATGCCTAATCCCAAATATAATATATCAAAGGATAGTGTAGGAATGGGGGGTGCCATAAATATAGGAGGGGAACCATTCCAAAGGCCCTACCCCTAATATCAAACTTTCCATACCCATTAAGGAAATGTAAACTTTCCCTACCTACTTCATCTATGCTAAGGAATAAGGTAAAGGAAGTTTGTCTTTTTGATATCTAGCTCTGCTTCACCTAATAACATATCCAAGGAAGATTGCCTTCTCAATAGATAGCAAGGGAGTAAGGCAAAACTATCAAGGGAAGTTTTCCATCCTAGTGTATATATTTGCTTTGATTTTGTATTAGGGCATGGCTATCAAGGGAAGTTTCATTCTTGATAGATAACTTTGTTTTTACCCTACCTACTTAGCTATGCCATACCCGATAAGGTAATGGAAGCTTCCTTCCCAATATATAACTTTATTCTTGTCCTACCTACTTTACCTTTATATAATATATTATTAGTTATCAAGGGAAGTTTGTTTCCCAATCTATAGATTATGTATATTCTTTCCCTACCTACTTAGATATGCCCTACCTACTTAGCTTTTATTTTTATCAAGGGAAGCTTGCTTCTCAATAGATATAATGAGAAATGAAGTGTTGAATCATGTTACATATGTAATATATCTATACCATTGAATATGATCTACCTAATTTACCTAATTGAGTATTCCCTACCTAATTTACCTAATTGAATATGCCCTACCTACTTTACCTACTTGAGTATGCCCTACCTGATTGAATATATGATCCATATCTTGTTCTTGAGTATGCCCTACCTAAATACCCAAGCCATATCTTGATATTGACTATGTCCTACCTATCTTCTTGTACTTGAGTATACCTTACCTACCTATCCTTATTTCCCTACCCAATAAAATACCCAAGCCATATCTTGAATATCCATATCTAATCTTAACTATATTTATCTTACCAGACCATATATTTAATACTTGATACCTAATTCAATACCTGATTGAATACCCAAAAATATATTGAAAATATAGGGGGCATTCTAACCTATTTATATAAAGGAGTGACTAAGGATGATAAAGGTATTGGATGGAGTGATTAGGGATAAGGAGGGATGATAAAAGAGTGATTATCAATGATGAGGGATAATGAGGGTCAATGAGGGAATGAGTAAGGATGATAAGGGATGAGGATAAAGTGATTAGGGATGATGAGAGATGATTAGGGAGTGACTAGGGATGTTAGGGTCAATGAAGGAGTGATTAAGGATAATAAGGGTCGATAATGGAGTGGTTAAGGATGATGAGTGATAATGAAAAAGTATCATGTCATATCTATATATAAGGGGTAAATTTGGATTCTCAAGTCTAGGATTGGAATTCTTAGATGACTAAATCCCAATCTATATATGTAAGTAATACAATTTCATCCCACCATTTTATCCCTTGCTAGGCAAGAAATTGAGCAAAGGGTGGGATCAAATTGTATTACTTACATTTATAGATTAGGATTTGGGCATCTAATAATTCCAATTGAGAGTTGAGAATCCCAATTTATATCTATATAGATAGGGCTGACTAGAGACTATTTGAGAATTCTAATAACAACCCCATAGTTGACTTATAATTTTATCTATATTTCATTGAGAGTATATACATAATAAATCATATTTCCAAATAGATATATAGGTGGTCACCAATCTAGTAGAGTGTGTTCCAATCAGTAGCTAGTAGAGTGTGTTTCCCAACCAAACTCAATGTATACCCAACCCAATCCATACCAAACTTGATATATGAATTGAATGAAGGGAATATGTCTTCATCCATTGTATTTAAGAGGGGATACTTAGAAATTGGGCATGTCTTGATGGGCCCTAAAGTCCAAACTAGGGCCCTACCATGCTATAAGTATGCCCTAGTCCCTAATATAGTATATCAAAGGATAGCATAAGAATGGGGTCCCCACCATAGATATATGGTAGGCACAATTTTGAAGGCCCTTGCCTAATATTAAACTTTACCTAACCAATAATGCAATGTAAACTTGCCTAACCTACATCATTTATGCCAAGACAAAGGGAACGGAAGCTTTGCTTCTTGATACCTAGTTTTACTTCACCTAATATAGCATATCAATGGAAGATTGCTTTCTAGATAGATAGCAAGGGAATAATGCATAACTATCAAGGAAATTTTGCATTCTTTATATCAAAATTTGCTTTGCTTCTAGATTAAGTTATACATATCAATGGAATCTTATTTTTTTATAGATAGCTTTGTTCTTACCTTACCTACTTAGTTATGCCCAACCTAATAAGGAAAGGAAAGCTTTATTCCTAATATATAGTTTTTTTTCTTCTCCTACCTACTTTCCCTTTATAGAATATATTCTTAGCTATCAATAGAAGCTTGCTTCCCTATATATAGGTTGCACATATTATTCCCCACCTACTTAGTTATGCCCTACCTACTTAACTTTTATTTTTGATAAGGAAAGTTTAATTCCTAATATATAGAATGAGAAATGAAGTTTTGAATAATGTTACATATATATATATATCATTGAGTATTACATACCTACTTTGTGTACTTGAATATGCCCTACTCGATTGAATATCTAAGCCATATCTTGATCTTGTGTATACCATACCTAAATACCTAATTGAATAACCAATCCATATATTGAATGGATATGGGGAATTATAACCTATATAGATAAAGGAGTGACTAGGGGAAAATTAGGCACAAGTAAAAATCTAGTGCACCCACTATAAAGGTATTGGAGGAAGTGACCCAATATGATAATTCCCAACATGGTATGAATGATTTGTGTGATACAGTACCTATCCATATCAAAGAATATATTGATTTCATCTTTATATGTGTTCCATGATGTTGATGTGATAAATAATTAAATCCAAGTGTGGTAACATGATGTGATAGTTAATTCCTAACCTATTAATACATTAGTTGGTTTCAACTGCTTAACTTCATTGAATGGACTTCACTATGTATGGGTTTCATTAGTGTGGTGGAACCATTGTTTGCATTTACCTTGATCATAAATAGCTACAATTTTGTGTGTCACTTTTGGCCTATAAGGTACCTAATCACAAGTAAAATTAACATGGATAAGTGTCTTAGATGCCAAAATCCTAGTCTATATATGTAAGTAATACAATTTTATCCCACATTTATCTCATTTGTCTGCCTATTTATTCTGGCATGGAGCTTTGCATACACACTCTCTCCATAGTTTGGGCATGGATAACCATAAAATATTTAAATCCCACCAGATATTTAGATGATATCTTTTAGTTCCTTGTTTGAATGAAATATGATCAATGAAATAATATTTTTCATGGGCCTTATTTGACTGAGGAAAATTTAGAATTAGAACATAATCCAATCAGGCACAAGTGGGAATCCAACACCCGCCATCAAGGTATTGGAGGGATTGATTAGGGATGAGGAGGGATGAGGAAGGAGTGATTAGGGATGATGAGGAATGATGATGGAATAATTAGGAATGGTGAAGGTCAATGAAGGAGTGATTAGGGATGATGAGGGACGGTGAGATTCAATGAGGGAGTGATTAGAGATTATGAGGGAGTGATTAGATATGGTGAGGGTAAATGAGGGTGATATTAGGGATGAGGAGGGAGTGATTTTAGGTTTTTAGGGATGAGGAGGGAGTGATTAGGGATGATGAGAAATGATGGAGTAATTAAGGATGATGAGGGATGATGAAGGCTAATGAGGGAGTGATTAGGGATAGTGAGGAAATGAGGATAGAGTGATTAGGGGTGATGATGGATGAGGAGGAAGTGAATAAGGATGAGGGAGGGATGATGAGTAAGTTAAATTAACATAAAGTTGTCATTTTATGTATGTAGGATATTAATGTGACCTATGTTGCCCCAATCACACCACTTTGGCTTGAATTCAAAGTAAGTGGTGTTATCAAATTAATTTTCACCCTTTGGAAGGTATTAAAATCCTTCCAAATTTTTAATAACATGGAAACACCTCAAGGTTGTGGGTGACTTATTAGAGAGGTGAATCTCTAGGTTAAAAGGCTAGCTCCCCTTAATGAGTCACTTAGGCTTCCAAACTACTATACCAACTAGTTAAGAAAAGAGAGAGAAACATATTATAATAGAGGTGATGCAATAAATACACATGATGAATACCAACCATCTTAAAATTCCCTTGAAACATGAGATCATTCTGAATGTGACACTACTCCAAATCTACCTCTCCACATCAATGTTTCTCATGAAGGTTGTGAAGAATGTTTCAGCTAAGAGGACTAACCAAGAGGTCATTAAATGACACTAATGAGAAGATAACTCACTCAACCTTTCACACTCCAATTAAACACTTAAAAAAACTTTCAAATAAGTTTTAAGCTGAATATGCATGTAAGAAAAGGACAAATATGTCAAAGAAGGAAAACTCATCACTTAACAAGATCAACTAATCACACAACCATATTGAAACCAATTAAAGGAGGAGGTAAAATCAAAATTTTATAATTTATCAAAGGCTTGTAAATGGGTATGGATTCACCATACCCATGTGGAGGATACAAACATAGCCTATTAAGGCTGAATATATAGAGAAATGTGAGAGGAGAAGGAGAGAGGGGCATGGGAGAGAGAGATGACAAGTGTTTCATAAGTTACAATCAAGAAGAGAGTTTTTAAATTATTAAATTATCCCCTCTAATATGTATATATATCCTTAATATGATCCTCTCCTACAAGTAGAGTGGAAGTTAGACTACTTGCTTGACACCTTGCTTTGCTCTCCAAAATTGCCCTTTGTCTTGGCTTGTGAATGGACAAGTGGAACTCTTAAACATAAAGGAATGTTGAGTTAAATTCTAGTTATAATCTTGACACCTTTCATTATTTTTATAATTTCTCCCCACTGACATCCCAGTGGCAATCATCATCCATCTCCTTAGGTGTTTTGAAACCCCTTTATCTCACTGGGCCAATCTTGCTTATAACTATCAAAAGTTGAGTTCATATTATTCAATGAATTTTATCTACATGGATGGCATATTCACATCATATTAGACCTAAAAAAACTCATTTATAACCATCAAACTATTTCCAATATCTTAGTTTGCACCAAAAGTTCTCATTTGGCTTCATTCCTTGTAGCCCTAAAAAATATGTAAACCTCCTTGTGTAGAGTAATGTACAAAGTATATTTGTAAAATGATCACATATTTTAGGAAACAATATTTATTTACATCTCCATTCCAAATTTCATGTCTTTATTCTAAGTGTAAGTGTCCTTTTTATGCTCTTCTCTCTCCTCAAGTAGGCCTCAATTAGGCCTCCTTGCCTAGAAACTAAGTTTTGGCCCAAAATTAATCCCAAACATGTGAAAATTTTGGGAAGTGTGTGATTAAATTTAAAAATTATAATTTTAACCTCCATTCTAATTTTTACCTCCTAAGACACTGTATGGATAGGTCAACCATGAAATGGTTAAAACCCCTAGTCTAGGCACTTGTACAAGCATGAGAGATAGTTGGAGTGTTTGGCAAGACATTTTTAGGATATATTGATTGTAAATAAATTTTTTATGCCTTAAAAATCATTATGAAACTTCATCCATTTAAATTATTTCTTTTTAAGTGCTTTTTAGGCCTGCATATAGGCTTCTTGGCTTGCAAACTAATGCATTTTCCACTTTTTGACTAACTTGTTGACTTGTAGAGATTGTATATCATCTTGAGGGACTTAGAAAAAAATTATATGATTATATGGCCTATAAAAATTCTTTATATACCTTATTTCTTGATTTTAAATCCACTTGATACCCTGCATACCTATAAACAAGCTTATAGTCATGTATTCTGCCATGTTTTATATAGTATTATACTTGCAAATGTTAATTAGTAACTTGAAATGGTGATCAAGAGAATTTTTGAGGTAATTTATGTCTATTCAAGTCCAAAAAAATATATTATAATACATTAGATGCATATTTATCTCATCAAGTCAAAATTAGTCTTCTTGGTAGCTTATGAGTGCTTAAGGGTCTTAACAATGATTCATATGGTACATTCCACCAACTTAAGAACCAATACCCAAATATGAAATTTTATAAACCTCCATAACACCTCAAAACTCATTTTTATACCATGCAAAATTTCAAGAGAGATATGAGCAAAATATTTGTCTCTCAGGTGGTTGAGTGTATATTTTGTGAGGGAGAGAGAGGGGGGGTTTATAAAAGGAGTAAAAATGCTTGGTTTGGGTTATAGAAACATAAATTAGGTATACACCATATCCCATAAATTTTTACAATGGTCATCTTCACCATCTTCCTCCTTTAGGTCTCCTGCAACTTCATTTATTCAAGCCTAGGGTTCTCAAGCAAACTATTGTTAGTTACCCTAACTATTGTGTTTGTTTCATTTCCTCAATGTCAAAGTATTTGGAAACCTCATGTGATGTCTATTTTGAAAAAATAAAATATTATTAAGGCTTTTATTTTCTCATACAACCTTCATCAAATCACTTTCACATGTCTGCACTTACAGACTTGCATGTGTAGTATTAGGATCTATAGACCTAGACAGGGTTTTCAATATTTCTTTCACTTGAGATGAGTCTAAGGGTTACATGAAATCATATTATCATAATATATAATATAAATATTGACTTTAATCCCTCCATGGACCTCTATGTTTTATCAAAACATGCATATGTTCCTTGCTTTAGGCAGTTAGGCTTATAGGTAGTAGACTGGCTATGTGTGTAGGGTATGAACTTTGTCCTGACTAGTCTCTTTGGTAAATTTTTCATGATCATATTTTGATTCCTTATGATTTTAAATTATTATTTACACTTTATATTCATCTAAACCAACAACCTCACTTGTTATGCACTGCATATTCATATCCATACTTGAGGGCTACTTGAATTCTTAAATAAGCTTGACTGTAAGCTTATAGGTTAGCCTATGTGTCAATATTTGATTCTCTTAAGGATTGAGTCATATGATTAAATTTCCTCCATTGATTTTATATTAATCCAAGGTCAAATATCTTTCCTTATTTTAATTATGGCTCTAACGTCAATGCACACAAATATCTCATGCTTGAAAACCAAATTAAAGCCTTAAACATGCATGTATGTGTTTGGGTAGAGTGACTGTGAACTTGGAATGAGTTATTATTTATGAGTGAAATTTTATTAAATTCAATACCCTCTTATCTTCATGACTTCCATACACTTTTCCATTCACCTAAACTTTCAATCCACCACACAACTTTGCATCATCTCTTTTCATTGTTTATGCCAAAACACTCTTAGATGTAGGTGTGATTGGGTGCCTTAATTTCAGACTTGGGATGAAAACTCTATCAATGAATTTCCTAATAGTTTTATGTATTTTACCACTATTATAAAATGTCTTCATAATCTTCTCAACCTCTTAAATACCTCTCACCTTTTAACAACAAACCCCTATTTTCGTACATTTGTTGTAGATGGTGATTAGTGTCTTAAGTATTGGGTTTGAAGATACACATATTCTCCACTAAAATTAGAGACTTAACTAAGTGTAAATATATTAAATTACCTTCATTACTCATGTTTAAAACTCAAATATTGACATATTTCATTGAATTTCACCTAAAATGTAGACCTACAGGTCTACGTTCCTGTGTTGTAGACTTTGGAAAGGTGAAAAATGATCTTTTGAGCTCTTGAGTACATTTATAAATGCTTTATCACATCTTTCATGAGGTCAATATTGTCACTCTTCCTATGACAATGCAATAAAAAACCTTTACAAACATTCTTATGTAGCAGTCTTCACACATAATCTCAAGAAAGCATACAGGCTACTTGAAGAGGTATCAGTTGAATGACATCAATGATTGAGATATAATTTTATTCAAAATATTATAGATATTTCTATAAATAATATTATATTCCTTTAACTATTGAATACTTTGAAACCAAAAGAAACCATTATAATCAACTTGCAAACCATCTGCAAATGGAGTCTTCTTACCCTTTTGAGGCCACACATGTGAAATGGGACTTGGATAAACATGAAAGATGCATGTAAAAAACCCTCATATCTTAATCAAATTTTCTCATGAATTCATTTATCTTCAAACTACCATTCTGAGGAGAAATAATGAGCTTGTGGGGTTGACTAGTACTTTTAGACACCTTGTCTTCTTAATGATTGTTCATAAAGGAGATGGGATGGATCTACAAAATAATTCCACAAATTTTACTTTTTTTATGACCCCCTCCTCTATAAAAAATATCATCCCCTAAATCTCTCTCTTGGTCATACCATCCACTTGAAAACTGGATTTGAAAGCTTATGAAGAGAGAGATGGAGAGAAAGAAGTAATTTTTACATCTCTAATACGTTTACCTACAATCTATGCATGATTTTGACCTGTATAATTCAAAGAGACACTTCTACAATTTTTTCACCTAAAGATGAGCTCTTGAAGTCTATACATGTGAATAAAACTCCCTTCTTTGGTGTTGAAATGCAAGATTCTCACCAATATATGACATCCTAATAAATGTGATAGTTATATAACTTCCCCAAGAACCTTGAAAAGACTATTTTATGTATTTTTTACATTTGTGATCTTTGACACATGTTAGAGTTGGTAAAAATCATCTTTTTCCTCATAAAAGATTGCCTTATAGTCCAAAAAAGAACCTTATTCTCTACAAACCATCATGAAATGTTTAAACAATGTGATGAATGGTAAAATATGACTTTAAAGGACACCTAAAAACCTATTACACCACTTGACCAAGTTTCATCACTCCATGACATGACTAGGCTAGTACAATGCATATAAACTATAACCTTAATTTCTCCAAATAAACCTTAAACTTTGCTAACAAGGTTTTATAAAAGGCTATTTGAAGACCTTTTAAAGTAGAAAAAAGTATGAAAAGGGTGGAAATACATGAAAATCAAGTTTTCACCTATAGGGGTTGACATTTTGACCTTGGGGTCAAAATTGGTCAACAATTTGGTGATTCACAAGGGTAGAATGCTTACTATGCTGAATAGGCCAGTAGCCTTGTCCTTCCATTAAGAAATGGAGTCATTTGCACTTAGAATTCAACCCTTGATCATGACAAAACAAACTAATTTGACCTCCAAACCACACAAAACAAGGACAACAACCATAAAACAAAGAAACAAGACACACACATGTGCTAACAAGCACTTAGGAAACACAACATACAAGAAAGCAATTAATATATACAACTAACCTAAACTTTTCTTCTTCCTCATAGGTCAAAGGGAATGCTTGTACTATCTCTTGCTCCATGAGGTGGAAAATGGTGTGAGGTAAGTTGCCTCTTTGACCTTTCTCTTATTATCTTCATATTCTTCTTGAATGCCACTCTTCTTGGCATGCTCTCAAGTGAAGTGGTGGTAGCAAACCAATCTCCTATGAATATATATTCCTCTTGTACTTTAATACCCAACTCATATTTATTTTCAAATAAACCTCATTCAATTATGCTCCATCTAAGCATGCTTCTTGAGTCTTTATGTCATCTTCAATGATCTCATGTTTCTTACCAACTATTGCAAGCTCTTCAAGGAAATTTTCATACTCAATCTAGTCTTGATCATGATCCTCAATGGATGTATCTTGGCTCTTCATAATCATGATCAATAGGAAATATACCTTTACAAATAGGTTCAATCTCTTGAAGAGATTCAAGGTAATTTTTCCAATCATATCTTAGATCTTCTCTTTGATCAACATGAGCAAGAACAACTAAAAAAAACATATTCATCTTTCTCCTCAAGGGCTATAGGGTTTTCAAGAGTTTCAAATATTTCTATGCAGTCATGATGTGATTGCAAGGTAGCTTCTTCAAGTTCATCTTATTGATCATTTTAAACCATTTCAAAATCATTCATAACCTCAACTTGTTTACTTAGAGATCCTTCAACATCAAGGCCAGCTACAAACTCAACAAAGATAGATAAAATTAGGTCATTTTATTAAAGCATACTATTAAAATCATCTTCTAAAACCTCCTTTTTGAAAACTAATTTGCATTTTTATTGCCTAAGATGAGTACCAATGGAAATCTCCTCATCAAGCTCACTTGAATAATCTTCTTCACACTCTCCTTGCACCTCACTTGCAGTTGTGACTTCCACTTCATTTTCTTCACATAGGATAGGTTCCTCTTCAAGAAGGGATATGGTGTAAGGGTGATGGATAGGTTCATGAGTTGGAGATGGAGTATGAGGTATGGTGGATGGCTCTTGAATGGTCTTGAGGATGGAGGGAGTACTCTTGAAATGTGGGGTCTTGGATATGGAAGACTCTTCTATGAACTCTTGGAGAGATATAAAATTCATTTGTGCTATGAGTTTTCCATTATTTTCAACAACCATCTCATTCTTCTCATAGCCTTCTTGAGGCTCCTCAATAGTTACAACTTAATTTCCAATGTTATCCATTAAAACCTCCTTCTTGTTTTGAAAACCTTCTTGGATAGACCTCCAAGATAGAAAAGATAGATATTCTTAGGGAGAGTACAATGGTATTTGAATAGGCTCAAGGTTTTATTTAACTTCAATATATTGATCTTGGCTCTCTTACTCTTGCTTCTCCCAAGACTTCACTACTTGGTTCCAAGTTGGTAATTTGACACTAGTAGGTTCTCTTGGAGATTGAAATGGATATCTTGGGGGCTATTCTTGAGGATATGGATGATATGAAGGTTGATAAGGAACACAAAGTGTTTCTCAAAAAATCTAATCAAACTCATTTTTTTTACTTTTCCAAATAATGATCCTCTCCAATACAAAATCACACAACTCATTCCTCTCTAGTGGATCCTTAGATACCACTGTAAACCATCCAATCACTTCTTTATATTGGGGAAGTTGAACAAACCTTTCTTGTAAATTCTAGTACATTGTTCTCCTTTTCATTCATTCCATCTTGAAAATCTTGGGAAGCTAGTGGAGGAGGAGGGTAAGGATAACATGGTTGAAGACAAGGATGTTCATATGCATTATCATAGCCATATGGGGATGATGTAGGCTAATCATCAGACTGATATGGCTCACAAGGAGGGTAAGAGTGATATTTTTGGTAGTAAGGAGGATGACATGATTCATAAGGCTATTGACTTATGTAGTTGGGTTGTCAAAGAAGTTGGTAAAGAGTACTATAAGACTGATATGAACCATCATATTGCTAGAAAGGTTCATTATAGGATTGATAAGGATCATGGTCAGGCTGATAAAGAGTACTAAAGGCTTGAAGAGTTTCACCAACCTACATAAAATCTAACTATACTTCAAAGTCAGCCATAATAACCTCATTAAGATAATGAATAGAAGATATAACTTACTTTGAAAAAGTGACTAGGCTACTAGAACTAGCTGATTAAGCATGGAATCACCATTGATTTTTTGAATGCCTCCAAATGTTGATATGTAGAAAAATAACACTAATATTTCTTCCACTACTTTGGACCTTAGTCCTACTGGGCATGCCAAAATTGTTTTTCAACCAAATTTGCACCCTTTGGAAGGTATTTCAAGCCTTCTAAATTTGGAATAACATGGAAACACCTCAAGCTTTTGGGTAACCTACTGGAGAGGTGAATCTCTAGGTTAAATGACTATATCCCCTTGATGAATCACTTAGGCTCAAAAACTACTCTACCAACTCGTTAGGAAAAGAGAGAGAAACCTATTATAATGGAGGTGATGCACTAGATATACATGACCACTACCAACTAGATAAAAATGTACTTCAAACATGAGACTAACTTGAACATAACACTACTCTAAATCTACCTCTCTACATCAATGTTTCTCATGAAGGCTGTGAAGAATGTTAGGACTAAGAGGACTAGTCAAGAGGTCATGTAATGACACTAATGAGAAGAAAACTCACTCAACCTTTCACACTCCACTTAAACATTTCAAAAGACCTACAAAGAAGTTTAAAATTAAATATGCATGTAAGAAAAGGAAAAACATGTAAAGTAAGCAAAGCGAGTCACTTGACAAGATCAACTAATCAAACAAACATATGGAAACTAGTAAAAGGAGGAGGTAAAACCAAACTTTATCATTGATCAAAGGTTTGAAAATGGGTAGGGCTTCACCATACCTAGGTGGAGGATACAAACATATCCTATCAAGGTTGAATATATAGATAAATGTGAGAGAAGGAGAGAGGGGCATAGGAGAGACTTAAGTTAAAATCAAGAATAGAGTTGTGAAACTTTTACATCATACCCTCCAAGAAATGTGTAGATATCATGAAGATACTCCTCTCCTAAAAGTGGTGTGGAATTTAGACTACTTTTTTGACACCTTACTTTGCTCTTCAAAATGGCCCTTCATTTTGGCTTGTGAATGGACAAGTGGCACTTTTTAACATCAATGTTAAACATGGGATATACTGAGAAGGGGTGAATCAGTATATCATATATCTTATAAAAATTTTACTTCAAACTCCACTTAACCATATATTCAAGATATGCAATAAAACTGAAACAATAACATGCACCACACAAGAGAGAGAGACACACACACACACACACCAAATTTTTATGTGGAAACCCAATGTGGGAAAAACCATGGAGAACAATTTCAAGTATATGAATGAGCACCAACTCAAATTACAAAGTTTACAAACACTAACTTTTAGGAGCACCAACCCCTTTGATGAGTACTAACACAACAATGATTTGTGAGTACCAACCCACAGGAGCACCAACCCCTTTTTTGTATAAAACATAACTATCTCTCATTTTTACTTTCTCAACAAATGATAGAACTCTACTATATCTCTTTATATTATCTCCTATTTTATTTAATAAAACAATTACAAACCATGCACTCTCTTACATATCCAAAATGGCTTCCCAAGCTTCCTTTTATAGCTTTCCAAATGACCTTTGGTATTCACCCTTTGTGACCCTTCAATCCACATGGAAAATGGTGCCAAACTTACATGACCCTTCGAATCCTTTCATTTGAAATGTCACATGGTGACCCTTCATGAGCAAATTCATCCTTACCCTTTTTGTCTTTATTTGGTGACACTTTGAATTCCTCAAGGTGACTCTTCATAGAAAAATGTTCCCTTCCCTCTTTTGTCTTCACTTGGTGACTCTTTGAATTCCTCACGGTGACCCTTCATGGGAAAATGCATCATTTTCCTCTTTTGTCTTTATCTTGTGACTCTTTGACTTCTTCATGGGCCCTCTTTTGACTTTATGCAACCAAAAATATATTCATTAATATTTAAGTAATATCAACATACTTTAGCCAAAATATGATCATTAAAAAAAACCTTTAGACAATAAATGATATGGGGCCTTTGTCACCAATAATGTCAAACCTTTGACATCAATGACAATATTTCCAACAAACTCCCCCTTTGTCATTGATGGCAACCTCAAACTGAAACTAACATATCCTAAAACCTATACTACACATGGCAACTTACACATACTACCAACTAAAAAACATATAGTAACTCCACCTTACTGTAGCATCTTGTACCTATTCTTGTACTTCTCCTATACCTATTTCTATACTTCCCCCCTTTTGACATCAATGGCAAAGAGTCTATCTTGGAGCTAACACTTAGCTCCCCCTCAACTAATGTTGATCCTCAATAGTAGAAAGTAAAAGAAATTACTCCCAACTTCTCTCGTAGATACTTAAATGTGTCCTTTCGTAGTGCCTTTGTGAAAATATCTACAATCTATTCTATAGTACTGATATATTTCAACCTAACCTACTAATTATTAATTTGATCTCTCAAGAAGTGATATATAATAGGAATATGTTTTGTTATTGAATGCATCACTAGATTCTTAGAAATATTAATAGCACTTTTGTTATCACAAAAAATAGAGATAAATTCATCATATTTTACCTTGATGTCTTCTAAAGTTTGCTTCATGCAAAGCACTTGAGTACAACATAACATTATTTTAATATATTTTAATTCAGCTATAGAGAGTGATATTGAGTTCTGCTTCTTTCTTAGCCAAGATACTAAGTTATCACTCAAGAAGAAAGCTCCTCCACTTATACTTTTTCTATCATCCAAACAACCTGCCCAATCTAAATCTATATAAACAACCAAAGTGAAAGCTCTACCTATGGGATACCATAATTCATAATCCAATGTCCCCTTGACATATTTGAATATTCTCTTCACCAACTAAACATGACTCTCCTTTAGGGTTGCCTGATATCTCAAAAGCATGCCTACTACATCCATTATGTTTGGCCTCAATGCTATCAAATATAAAAGACTACCAATCATAGATCTATAAAAATTTTGATCTATAATAAGTAAATCTTCATCCTTACTCACCTTGTTCCCTATACCCATTGTGTGCCAACTGGTACACAATCCTTAGAACCAATTTTTTTCAACATTTCCTTGGCATATTTATCTTGAGCTATGAAAATTATTTTATCTGACTGAAATATTTTTAACCCTAAGAAAAATGACAATTCTCTAAACATAGACATCTCAAATTCTTTTTGCATATTATCAAAAAATTATTTTATCATCTTTTCAATGTTTCCTTTAAATATTATATCATCAACATATACCATAACAATCAACTAATGCTCACCTTCTTTTTTGATGTAGAGATTACTATCAGCAAAACCTCTCTTGAAACCTTGATCATGTAGGTACTTATCAAGCCTTGCATACCAAACTCTAGGAGCTTGTTTCAATCCAAATAGTGATTTCTTCAATCTACATACATGGATACTATCATTTGAGAGAAGAAATCCATCAGGATCTCAATGTAGACCTCTTCTTCTAGATTCTCATTCAGGAAAGCAGACTTGACATCCATCTAAAACACTTTGAAATTCTTAAACACTACATATGCAAGAAACATTCTAATAGCCTCTAGCCTTGCCACTAGTGAAAAAGTTTCTTCAAAATCTATACCCTCAATCTGAGCATATCCTTTACATACTAACCTTGATTTATTCCTGGTAACTTCACCATCTTCATTCAACTTATTTCTATATACCTATTTTGTTCTTATTATATTTTAATATGTTGGTCCAAGCACTAATTCCCAAGTATTAGTCTTTTCTATCTGATTTAATTATTCATCCATTACTTTAACCTAATGTTCATCATGTCTAGATTCTAAAAAAGTTTTAGGATAAATTTTGGATAACAAAGAAAAATTAGCTTGCTCAAATTCACTTACCATCATCCTTCTGGTGTGAACTCCTTCATTTATGTTCCTAATGATGTCACTCTCATTATGATTTCTCTAGACATATTTGGATGGGGTCTTGGTGACCTTTTTCTCCTTCTCATCTTCATTTGATTCTTCAAAATCTTCTTCTTCAATGATTTTAGGAGTGTCTATCAGATCACTAGATCTTTGTGCTACATCATCTATCTAGACACTTTCACTTTCAACTATTTTCTTAGTTCTTTTATTATAACATTTATAAGATTTGCTTTGGCAAGAATAGCCAAGAAATATATCTTCATCTATTCTAGATTCAAACTTATCCAATTTTTCATCGATTCTCTTTATGAAGCATCTGCTACTAAAAACTCTAAAATAATCGACAATAATTAGTTTGTCTTTCCATATCTCATAGGGAGTCTTATCACTATTGGTTCTCAACAACACTCTATTTTAGATATGCATTATTGTGCCTACTACCTCTCTCCAATATTTATCTGGTATCTTGGATTCATTTACCATTATCCTCACCATCTCCTGAAATGTTCTATTTTTTCACTCAACTACTCAATTTTATTGTGGAGTTCTAGTTGTTGAATAATGTCTCTTTATCCCATGGTATTCACAATACTCAATAAACTTATCTGACATAAATTCTCCTCCTCGATCTAATCTTAGGCACTTAATCTTCAAACTAGTTTCATTCTCAACTAAAGCCTTGAATGCTTTGAAGTGGCTAAAAGATTCTAATTTTTTCTTCAAAAACATCACCCAAATCATACATGTAAAATCATCAATAATTAACCTAAATTATTTCTCACTTTGAGTACTTTGAGTTGTGGTAGGTCCACATAGATCAATGTGAACAAGCTCTAATAGCTGAGTGGTCAAGTTTTATTTTGTTTTAAACTATATTCTAACCTGCTTCCCATGTTGACATGGTTCACAAAGCATGTTAGAGGGCTTTGTAATCTTTGGAAGATCTCTAACTTATTGTTTCTTTTTGATGTTGACAAGATTGTCAAAATTTATGTGCCCCATTCTCTTGTGCCACAGTGAAATTTCTTCAAATTGACTCAAACAACATCTTTGACCTTTGATATCTGATAACATATGTAAACTATTGCTTGTCCTCTGAGCATTTACAATCAACACATCTGAATCTTTTCTCCTAATTTCATAACTTTCTACATAAAAATTTAATGTGTGTCCTTGATCACACATTTGACTTACACTCAATAGATTATGCTTAAGACCTTCTACATACAGAACATTTTTAGTCTTAGTTTTACCATTATCTAAATTTAATCTACCTTTTTTGGCTATTCTAGTAGTGGTATTGTCTCTAAATTTTATTATGCCACCATTGATCTTCTTTAGAGTTATGAACTTTCTCTTGTCTCCTATCATATGCCTCAAACATCTATTGTTAATGAACCATGGTTTTTCTTCATTTCTTGCATGTAAAGTTGTTTAGACCAACATAGACTTTTCAAGTTGTTTCTTCTACCATGAACCTATCTAAACTTTCTTCTTGATGAATGGATCCTTTAAACTTTGGTCCTTCTTGACTGACTTGAACATGCTTCTACAATGTTGAGCTATGTGTCCAAAATTATTGCACTTGTAACATACTATGGCCTCTTCATCAAAGCCTGATAGAGGAGCAAAAGAGTTGTGGCTTTTTCTTGAATTTGCATGGGTTTCCTTCTCCTTGTTTCTAAAATTATTATATCTTTTCCAATAGTCTATTTTTTTATGACCATAACCATTACAATAAAAACAATAAACATAAAAATAAAACATGTTCTAATTTATGTATCATTGACCTAGTTATCTTTTGCAGCTCTATTCCTTCCAACCTTATTTGTTTGAGCTATCTTCTGCATTCTTAACTTCTTCCCCTTTTATTTCCTCTTTTCTAAGGACTTTAGCATAGCCCTTTTTCTTTTCAAATCTGATACCTATCTTATCTGCTATTTATATTTGACTTTCTAATATTTTATTCAACATGTTAGTGTTATTCTCAAATTTTGAATCATTGATAGCTTTATCATTGACTACTTTATTTGTTTTCTTGATATCTTTTTTTAAAGAGGTAATTTCAAAAACATACTTTTCACATTATTCACTTACTTTTTGTAAATGAGTTGTTAGATCTTCTTCAGTATTTTTGGCTTCTTTGATATGTGCTTGTATATATTTAATTATTTTCTTTGATTCCTTTTCATTTTTATTGATCTAGAGCTTGAATCTTTGATTCTTCTTCTTAAGATCTTTTAATTATTCTAAGGCAAAAATGAGCTTTCCTTTCAAATTCACCTTAGCTTCACAATGTTCTTCCTGATTATCTATACTTTGCTTGTAGAGGCATCTTCATGTATGGTCATGAATAGAATCTCTTCTTCATCTGAGTCACTGAGTCCACTTTCTTTGGCTGAGCTAGGATCTTTAGAATATAAACTCTTCTTATAGAATCCTTTCTTGAAATTTCCTTTGAAGTTATTCTTATATGTAGGCTTTCATTCTTCATTGTCATCATTATTCTTAGCTGGGCACTTAGCTATAAAATTTCCAATCTTACCACATTTAAAACATTTAAATGGTAACTTACCTTGATATTTACCTGTGCCCTTTTTAGCATTGAAAATGAATAGAGGTATGTTGTCATCTTCCTCATCACTAGAGTTGTCACTTGATTCTTGAATATTAGCCTTATCTTTCTTCAATGTCTTGAAAGTAGCTTCCCTCTTTGAGGGTTTCTTTTGTTTAGTTTGCATCTCATATGCCATAAGAATACCATGTAGTTCATCCATATTTATCTTGGCTAGATCTTTCATCTCCTGGATTGCATAAACCTTTGCATCATATCTCAATGGTAGAGATCTCAAAACCTTTTTTACCACTGCCGAGTCTTCTAACTTTTCTCCAAGACCTTGAATTTAATTAACTATATAATCAACTCATAAAAGATAACTTGCTATATTTTCTTCCTCTTCCATATTCAAACTTTAAAACTATGTTCTAAAAGTCTGGAGCTTAGCTTCCTAAACCTTTCCATCACCTTTGTAAATATTCTCAAGTTTTACCCAAGTCTCATGAGTAAATTTGCATTGCATAACTTTAACAAATTATGATTCACATAAAACACATAACATAGTATTTAAATCTTTTGCATTATTTTCACTTGGCTTTTTTTCCTGTAGGAGTAGTTACAAGTGTCTGTGGCTCTTTATATTCCTCCATCACTACTTGCCAAATGTCAAATCCAAGGGCCATCAAGTAATTCCTCATTATTATGCTCCAAAGGGTAAAATTTATTCCATCAAACAAGGGTGCCTTATTTTTATAAAAACCTTCATGTGATCTAGCCATCATGTTTTCCCCAATCTACCTTCAAGCTATTAAACTCTTTTCAAAATAACCTACTCTAATACCAATTGTTAAGAATGTGATTTACTAAGGGGGGGTGAATTAGTATATCATATATCTCATAAAACTTTTACTTAATCAAACTCCACTTAACCATACATTCAAGATATGTAATAAAATTTAAATAATAACATGCACCACACAAGAGAGTGAGAGAGACACCATATTTTTACATGGAAACCCAATGTGGTAAAAACCACAGAGAACAATCTCAAGTATATAAATGATCACTAACTCAAATTACAAATTTTGTAAGCACCAATTTACAGGAGCACCAACCCCTTTGTTGAGTGCCAATACAATAATGATTTGTGATCACCAACCCCTTTTGTGTATAAAAAACAACTATCTCTCAATGTTGCTTTGTCAACAAATGATAAAACTCTACTATATCTCTTTATATTCTCTCTTCTTTTCTTATATAAAACAATTATAAAACATGCACTCTTTTGCATATCTAATAGCTTCCCAGGCCTTCTTTTATAGCTTCCCAAATGACCTTTGGCATTCACCCTTTGTGACCCTTCAATCCACATAGAAAATGGTGCCAAACTTGCATGACACTTTGAATCCTTTCATTTGAAAAATCACATGGTGACCCTTCATGAGCAAATGCATATTTTCCCCTTTTGTCTTTATTTGGTGACTTTTTAAATTCCTCAAGGTGACTCTTCATGGAAAAATGTGTCCTTCCCTCTTTTGTCTTCACTTGATGACTTTTGAATTCCTCAAGATGACCCTTCATGGAAAAATGCATCCTTTCCCTCTGTTGTCTTTATCTCATAACTCTTTGACTTCTTTATGGGCCCTCTTTTGAATTTATGCAACCAAAAATATATTTTTTAATATTTAATTAATATCAACATACTTTAGCTAAAATATGATCATTAAAAAACACCTTTAGATAATAAATGCTATGGGGCCTTTGTCACCAATAATGTTAGACCTTTGACACCAATGACAATATTTCCAACAATCAAGTCATGTTGAGTTGCATTCCATCTCTACTCTTGACATATTTCATCAGTTTTAGAAGTTATCCCAACTAACATCTCAATAGAAATCATCATCCATCTCCTTAGGTTCTTTGAAACCCCTTTGCTTCACTAGGACAATATTTATTACAAGTGTCAAAACTTGAGTTCATATTATTCTATGCATTCTCTCTCCATAGATGGCCTATTCACATCATATCAAACCTTTAGAAATTCATTTAGAGTCATCAAACTATCTCCAAGATCTTGTTTTGAACTAAAAGGTCTCATTTGGCTTCATTTCTTGTATCCCTAAAAAAGTGTAAATCTCTTTGTGTATATTAATTTACAAAGGCTCTTGGGAAACTAAGCACATATTTGAGGACCCAATATTCTTTATAGCTCCATGTCAGATTTCATGTCCTAATTTTGAGTGAAAGTGTCTTCTTCTACTATTATCTCTCCTCAATTAGGCATCAATTAGGCCTCCTTGCCTAAAAATTGAGTGATTCACTTTACCCATGGTAAGGCAAACCACCATAATAATTTTCATCTCCTAAGACCTTGTCAGATAGGTTAACCATGAAATGGTCAAAAACCCTAATCTAAGCACTTGTGTAAGCATGAGAGATAGTTGGAGTGTTTGAATATAAATATATAGGATCTATTTCCTGTAAATAGTTTTTTAGGCTTGAAAAATCATTATTAAACTTCATCCATTGAAAGGTCTTTTGAAGTACTTTCTAGGCCTGCATATAAGTTTATTGGCTTGCAAACTAGTGCATTTTTCACTTTTTAACCAACTTGTTGACTTGTAGAGATTGTATATCATCTTTAGGGACCTAAAAAAGTGATTATATGATTATATAACCTCTACCAAGTATTTATATACCTCAATTATTGATTTTAAATCCTCTTTATACCTTGTATACCTACAAATAAGCTTACAATCATGTATTCTACCCTATATTGTATAGTACTATACTTACACATGTCAACCAGTGCCTTGAAATGGTTCTCATGATATTTTTTAAGGTAATTAAATTTAATTAAAGGTCTAAACAATCCATTATAAGACATTATATGGCATATTTTTCTCATCGTGTCAAAATTAGTCTTCTTGCCAGCTTATGAGTGCTTAAGGGTCTTAAAAATGATTCATATAGTAAAGTCCAAAAAATTAAGAACCAATTCAAAAATATGAAATTTCATAAAATTCCCTAACACCTATAAACTCCTTTTTATACCATGCAAACTGTCAAGAAATATATGAGCAAAAGATTTGTCTCTTGGGTGGCTGAGTGTACATTTTGTGAGGTCGAGAGAGAGAGAGAGGTTTGAAAAATGAGTAAAAATGCTTGGTTTGGGTTATATACACATAAATTAGGTATCAAACATATCCAAATACTTATTACAATGGTAATATTCACTATCTTCCTCCATTAGGTCTCTTACAACTTCATTTACTCAAGCCTAGGGTTCTCAAGCAAACTATTGTTAGTGACCCTAACTATTGTGTTTACTTTATTTCCTTAGTTTAAAAGGAGTTTTAAACCTCATGTGATGTATATTTTAAACTAATAAAATATTATAAATTATTTTATATTCTCATACAACCTTCATCAAATCACTTTTACATGTATGCACTTACATACATGCCTGTGTAGTATTAGGCTCTACAAGACTAGACAAGGTTTTCAATATTTGTTTCACTTTAGATGAGTATGAGGGTTAAATGAAACCATATTATCATAAGATATCATTTACATATTTACTTTAATCCCTCCATATACCTCTATGTATTATCAAAACATGCAAATGTTCCTTGCTTTAGGTAGTTAAGACTATAGGTATGGACTAGTTGTGTGTGTAAGGTATGAACTTTGCCCTGATCAGTCTCTTTGGTCACTCTTTCATGATAATACTTTAAGACCTTATGATTTAAAATTATTATTTAAAATTTATATTCAACTAAACCAACAACATCACTTATTATGCAATGCATATTAATATGCAAACTTGAGGGCTAGTTGAACTCTTAAACAAGCTTGATTGTAAGCTTATAGTTTGGCATGTGTGTCAATATTTGACTCTCTTAAGCATTGAGTCTTATGATCATGTTTCCTCCATTTATTTTAGCTAATACAAGGTTATATATCCTACCTTTTTTCCACTATGGCTCTAACTTCAATGCACACAAATATCTCATGCTTGATAACCAACTTGAAGCCTTAAACAGGCTTGTATGTGTTAGTGGGCAGAGTGATTTTGAACTTGGAATGAGTTTTAATTTATGATTGAACTTAAATTAACTTAACTACCCTCTCATATTTATAACTTCCATACACTTTTCCATTCACCTAAACTTTCACTCTACCACACAACTTTGCATCATCTATTTTCATTGTTTGTGCCAAAATACTCTTGGTTGTAGGTGTGATTAGGTGTCTTAATTATAGGATTGAGATGAAAAATCTTTGAATGAATTTCTTGATAGTTTTATGGATTTTACCACTATTATAAATTGTCTTCATAATCTTCTCAACCTCTTTAATACCTCTCCTCCTTCAACAACATACCCATGTTTTCTTGCATTTGCATGTAAATGGTGACTGGTGTCTTAAGCATTGGGTTTCAAGATATAAAATATTATCTAATAATCTTGGATACTTTCCCAGGTGTAAAATTATTACATTTCCTTCATTACTCATGTTTAAAACTCAAATATTTGTATATTTCATTGAATTACACCTAAAATGCAAGCCTGCAGGTTTACATTCCTCTATTGTAGACTTTGAAAAGGTGCAAACATGATATTTTGATCTCTTAAGGATATTTATAGATTATTTATCACCTATTTAATTATTTAAATATTCTCACTCTTCCTATGACAATTTAATTCAAAACCTTTACAAACATTCTTATATAGTAATCTTTACACACAGTCACAATAAAGCTTTACATGCTACTTGAAGAGGTATGGTTGGAGTGAAGTCACTGATGGAGTCATAATTGAATTTAAAATATTATATATATTTCTATAAATCCTCATTATATTGTTACAATTATGAATACTTTGAAACCAAATTAAACCTTAACAATCAACTTGAAAATTATGTGCAAATGGAATCTTCTTGAACTTTTTAAGGCCACACATGTGAAATGGGAATTGTATAAATGTGAAATATTCCTATAAATAACCCTAATATCTTATTCAAATGATCTCATGCATTCATTTATCTTCAAACTTCCATTTTGAGGAGAAGTGGTGAGCTTGTGGGGTTGACTAGCAGTTTTAGACCACTTTGTCTTCTTAATGATTTTTCATAAAGGAGAAGGGATGGATTTTTAAAAAAATAAAAAAAATTTTAAGGTTATTATTACCCCCTTCTTTTTCAAAAATATCATCCCTTTAGTCTCTCTCTCCTAGTCATACCATCCATTTGAAAACTAGCTTTACAAGCTTATGAAAAGAATGATGGAGAGAAGGAAGTACTTTACGAATCTATGAGACTTGTACCTATAATATAAGCATTATTTTTACATTTATAATCCCAAGAGAGACTTTTTCAATGTTTTGACCTAAAAATGAGCTCTTGAAGTCTGTACATGTGCATAAAACTCCCTTCTTTGGCATTGAAATGCAAGATATTAACCAATATATCACATCTTGACATATGTGACAATTATATACCTAACCCAATAACCATGGAAAGAGTATTTTATGGATTTTGGAATTTTTGAGCTTTTACACATGTTAGAGTTGACAAAAATCATCTTTTTCCTCATAAAACATTTCCTTATAGTCCACAAAAGAACCTTAATCTCTCCAAACCATAATTAGATGTTTAAACAAGGTGATGAGGGGTGAAATATGACTTTTAAGGACACATAAAAACCTATCACACCACTTGACCAAGTTTCATCACTCCATGACATGACTAGGCTAGTATAATGCAAAGATAAACTATTACCTTAATTTCTCCAAATAAACCTTAAACTTTGCTAACAAGGTTTTAGAAAAAGCTATTTGAAGACATCTTAAAGCATGAAAAAGATATGAATAGGGTTGAAATACATGAGAATCAATTTTCACCTATAGGGTTGACATTTTGACCTTGGGGTCAAAATTGGTCAACAAGTGGTTTGTAAACTTCAATTTCGACAAGCCTAGGATTCCTAGAAATGCCAAAAAGTAATCCAAAAGGCATGAAAACCTAAACAATGACTATATGTTTACCTAAAATAGACATCAGTTACAAAACTTATGTCTTAAAATACCTAGGTTTAATATTGAAACCCTAAAAATGCCTAAGTATTGGCCAGATTAGATTTTGAAAAACTATCTCCCACATCGTAAGGCATGTAGCTATAAGACCAACTTTATCAAATGTAGAGTGACCCTAATTTATTATATTTACTAAAATAAATTTAAATTATAAGTTGATGTTTATATAGTTAATTTTATATTACTTTTTAACATTTATTATAGTTAACCATCTGCCCCTTCCAATATATCTTTTCTATTTTTTATGCAATGTGAAATTAGCATGCACATTTTATAGCATGTACACATTCCTTTCACATTGCATAAAAAAATAGATACCCCTTATAATATATATTTTATACTTTTTAGTGCACATAAAAATAACATGTACACATTATAGCATGTATGCATTATGTTTTTGAATTCAAAAACCAAGCCTTTTGGCTCAGAAATTGTTTGGATTCCTGATCCAAAGGCTTAGATCTATCAATGCACAACTAAATTTGAGAGTTTTGACAGAAAAGAAAATAACAAAAATAAGCTTTCATCACCAAATAAATTACAAATTTCAATGAGAAATTTCATAAAATTATTACAATGACTATGATCATGCTTTCCTCTTTCTGAATATATTGTTTTAATAATTTTTGGACTATTTTAAGGTTTCAATCTATGTTGATTTCTAACTATATATTTTTTAGGCCACTACATGTCATAAATATACATGCCTATATATGCTTACATATTTTTTGTTGATCCAAATGCAAAAAAAATATGGTAATAAAGTAGGCCTAATTATACACACATTAAAAAAAAACTACTTTTCATTTTGTTTGAGGTAGTTAGGGGCGCATGGCTAGTTATCCATTTTTTTATCAATTTTTAGGATCTATTTACTTGTAAAATTAATTTGAAAAATATTCATTGAAAATTTATAAATATATAGTTTACAAACTACATGATATTATCTAAAGTTTCACCAAATGGTTTTAAATGATGTTCAAAAATGAAGGGTCGCATGATCGACTATCTACTTTATTTTCTTAAAAGAAACAGGAGTTGCTATTCAAATTTTAGATGTTTAACCTAGTTATACTTGACCATTTTTAAAAAATAATAGTGTTTTAGAAATGAGACTCAAAATTATACAATTCATGTTCTTACAACATCCTCAAATTTTGAGTGTGGCCATCTCCAATTATCTACAACAGTTTAGATTTATCAATTTTTAGAAAAAAAAACATGTCCATGGGTAGGCCTCTATTTATCCCCTAACTTTGTGCACTTACCCAAAATGAGATTTACCACTTCTAAAAGATAAGGTTCTAATGGATTGCACAAGAATTAAACACCCTATAAATATTCACAACCATTTCTAAGATATAAATGGGGCCCAATATTATTTTTTAAGGTCCACAGTACACTTTATAAGTTTCAAAGTTCTAATTTTAAGTTTGCTTAAGTCATAATAGTCACCTAGGGGTCATTTTAGTGACAACCCATATAAAAGTAACTCAACTATAAAATATAATATATACACTAAAAAAATTAACATGAGTTAATAAAAAATTAGAAAAATGTAACTTAACTAAAAAGGCGTTTCCATCTATAAGAGGAACAAGCCATCTCCATCCTTGACCAAGTTTAATCTTCATCATTGGATCAAGATGGCTCTAAATTTTCCTCTAATTATCCTTATGAGTTGAAAAAAAAAAATCACTAACATTAAGACACCTCATTTCCAAGGTTTTTAAGAGGAGAGAAAGAAGAAGAGAAGGAGAAAAGAGAATGTTTTCTTATATCATCACTTGTATGCAAATTTGTCTCATTGTAAATATCTAAGGCTTGTTATTTAATTGGTTTCCATAGCATTATTTTATTTAATTATTTTTTTGTAATCACATTACAAGTTTTACATAATATAATAGATAAGGAGAAGGTGGGGTCACCACTCTAGATCATCCCCAATCTGCTACAAGGCCTTTCCCTAAAACTATCAGCATCAAACTCCCACTCGATAGGCTTTTACAAAAAACTAATATCATTTGATCCTCTTATCAAAAATGCTTAGTTTTTTCATTAAATTCATATGAGAGATAAATTCATTTTGATTTGTATGAGGTATCTTAAACATAAATTAAATCTTGTCAAAAATTAAAAAACCATACTATATTCTTTTTATTGAAAGATCGGGTGGGAAAGGCCTACATGGTTGAATTCATTGTTTAGGCCTAATTAAATAGATTCTTTGACTAAGGTAAAAATTTGAATTAATTTAAATCATAAAACATATTTGAAACATATTTCAATGTTATTAAGTGATGTAAAGATACTTTTCCATTCTATTTCATTTGCAAGATGTAATTAGCCTTTTTCTACTCTCTCTTAATTGTCTTGCTCATAATATCAATAAAAATTTTATTTTATCTTCATTATCATAATAATAAACATTATTCAAAACCTTTTAAATTATTAACAAAATTTAAACATAATGATAGAATTTGAAGATTCGTCATTGTACATTTCAACTCTTTCTTCTACATTAAAACTTGCCTACAATGCTATCTTTTTAGAGCGTGGGAGAGAGATAATATTATCATTGTCCTTTTTTTAAAAAAAATTAAAGAGAGTATGCAATGCCATCAAAACATTCCACAAATATTTATTTACATCCTTTCCATACAAATAAATACAAGGCTTCTTAAGCACATTTGAAACATTATTCAAAAGGTAAACAAGAAGGATTACAATTATATCTTTCATAACTAACACTTTATAATATTAATCCAAAACATAACAAGGGCATTCAATACTCTCCTAACTCTTCCCCAAGTCCAAATTGTTTTAAAACAAACCCAAAATCTAAGTTTTCATGCACCTACACACATAAAATAAAAAAGATACATATAAGAATTGATAAGGGCCCAGTAAAATTCTACAATGAACATCCATCCACACAAAAATGCTCAAATCATATAAATAGATTCACCAACAACAACATATTTTATTACCCTAATAAAATACATAATGTACATATGTGCAACCAAAAATGGTTACACCAGAACAGAACTCTCTAATAGACTACATATTTAACCAGCTTTGAAGATGACTCTATGCTCTAATCTAAGTTTACACAAGGACAAAAAGGGTCCTTATATAGGAAAATCAAGAGGTGACTAAGAGATTTTTATTGGTTGAGTGAAAGGTGGGATTGGATCATTCCAAATATTAAAACTCACCCTTCTCATTCATATGAGAATAAATACTACTTAAATGTTCATATTGGTGATGTTGTTCACATAATACATTAGACATTGGTAACACATCATCTATGGTGCACTTCATGTCGAGTGTGAAAATCACACACACTGACATCCCCCCTAAATATTTGGTTAGGTGATGTGGTAAAAGAGAATAATTATTGTGCTCATAAGTAAGGGTCCTGGCAACTAAGCCTAATGAGGTACCCATGTGCAATGAAAGATCAAAAATATCAGTGAAGTTGTTGATGTAGATGATTTTTGAATTTGATGAAGCATCCAATTGAATGAATAAGGAAAAAAAGTATATTCCATGAATCTAGTTGTGTGAAGAAGAGTGATTATTGATATGTATTCCATCTAAGTGGTGTGCATGGTGAAAACTAAAGAGGATTGACTCATAATCTTTTTAGAATGTTTTAAAACCTCAAATTAGATCAATTATAAATTTAGTATTAAAAAAACCCCAATGATCTTGAAAACCTCATAAGGGTTGGCATAAAATTATCTGGCATGAAAAATAATTAGCCTATGCATCTTCTATGAACAATCACAAGGTACTAACATTCTCAAACAACCAAGGAAGCATTATTAGTACACGACACCCCCCCCCCCTCCTTGTTGTTATGATAACTAGGGAGTGAAGACAAAACAACTATGAATATCTCCCTAAAAAGTGTCAATGTGGTAGGTGTGTATAAAAATCACTATAGAATCCTCAAGTGAGAGTTTCAAATATTCCACATGAAACTACACGACAACTAAAATTTGAAAATGGTGCATAAAACAAGGCACACACACATGAAGGTAAACATAAAAAACCCCCTCAAACACATTATAAATCATTGTGAGTAAAAAATACATCTAAAAATCACACCCAAAATATGTATAAATAATAGAGGAGTGATCCCCTCTTAAAATGGTGTAGCACCTATACTCAATGCTAAGTAGTATGATTCATAATTTAAAAAATAGGCCATTCTGCTGAAAAACTTTAAACCTAAGTTAGCATCAAAATAATTTAATGTAACAGATGAAAATAGCATGAAAAATTATGCACTTTCAAAAATGCATCGTGTAAATTTGAGTTACTAATCAAAATTTATGGCCTCCAAAAGATCCAAAATACTTGATATAGTTGATAAATCAGGGTAAAAACTATAATTTTTATAAATTTGGGTTATTAGATTGTAAAAATAAATTCACTACTATATATATCAAAAATTAGCCAAGGTGAGAATTTTTTTACCTCTCTAGGCTTTACAAATCAAAATTTATGAGCCATGGAGGTCAAACACTCCAAAATCAAGGCTCAATGGTGAGGTCTAGCCCCTAAGGACTAAATTCACCTAGCAAGTAGTCACATGGCAAACCTGGGTTATCACTACATTAAACCACTATTTTTTATCCATTGTTAAGCACAATGGTCACATGTTTCAATATATGTGGTGGTTAGTAGGCAAGCAAGCAATGTGATCTCTTTAGTACTACATCACACAAAACAATAACTTCAAACACACACCACAAGATTACTGTAAGTCCAAATCATGCAAAAGAGAAATTTTCACAAATATCTCAAAATGCAGAAAAATTCATTGTCTTCTTTGTTGCTCCTTGTTTGTCCTACAGATCTAAATTTTCAAAAATTCATAGAAAATCCCCAGATACTCTAAAAACTCTAATTTTTTTTTAATTTATATTTTTATAATTAGAATTCATGAAAAATATTAGATCAAACACAAAGTTTTCATTTTTTTTAAAAATATATAAAAATCCCCAAAAAAGACCCTAAATAGTACTTTTGGCACAAACAAAAAATACCCATAAGGTAATTTTCAAAACCCACAATTTAGATTGGCTTAAAAACTAATTAAAAGGTTGGTAAGAAGCATGGTGATATTGGTATTGATGAATATGTATAAATCTACAACTCAAAATGCCTCCAAAAGGAATTTTAGATTCACCAAAAACACTCAAAAACTAAAAAAGTAGAAATCTCTTCATAAAATCTCTTCCTCATTCAGATTTTTAATCAATGATTCAAATAAATTTGAATAAAAAATTAAATCTGAGATTATTTTGAGATAAATTACCTATTGATTATTTGAGCTTATTTATCTGAGAGGAATGAGGAATGAGATAATGTTTATATATCTGAGATTATTTGAGCTTTTGACACCCCTTTAGCTTTTTTTAGATATTCTTGGTAATTTTCATGCATCATTATATCCTTTTCCATAGTGCAATGGGCTCTTATGAAATCACACTCTCAAAAATAAATTATCACCAACTACAAAACTTTGATCTTTCCTCTTCACATCAATGTATTTCTTTTGTCTTTCATGTTCCTCTTGAAGGCATTTTCATATTAGAATAACTTGATGCTCCATGTCTTATAGCGTACTAGGACCAACCACTACCTTTTCCTCAATCTTATCTCAACTAAAATGATTCTTTCATGGCCTCCCATAAATAAATTGAAAAATTTCCAATTCAAGGGAGTTGTGATAATTTTTATTGTATGCATACTTAAATAAGTAGAGTAATAACCCCAATGTTATTTTTGACTCATCATGCACATGCATAACATGTCCTATAATACTTTGTTGACTATATCTAGTACCAAGAGTCATGCCAATATTTTAAGCACTCAAAAACCAATGTAAAACAAATTAATTTTTAAAAATTTACAAGGTAAATTAAAATTTGGGAAGATGTCTCAAGGGTCAATAATGATGATACATACAAGTTCCACATTTTGCTCACAAGGAAAAAACACACAACCAATGTCATTTGTCAAATAAAATATGGAATGAATGGGTAAGTGACCTTATTGGATCATTTACCAATAAATTAAAAAATACATGGATAGCATAAGTGGCACACTTAGTGAGGTAAGGGCATATATCCTCCAATTATATCCTTGTCCCATATAGTTTGGTCCATGAACAACTCAACAACCCGAACGAACTCAAACAAGGTGAATGGGACATGTCATTCACAAGGATTAGGTAAATGGAAAAGTGGAAAATCAAGGTGTTTTGACCTTGAAAAATCTACTTAACCCTCCCATAGCCTAAGACCATCTTTAAGGGTGTTAAAAATAAGGCATAAGTGGTTAATGTGGCCCACACGACCTAACCAAATGAACAAGTTTCAATAAGTTTAAAAGATAGGATTTTAATGGGTTTCATATTAGTTAAACACCCTTATAAACATTCATAACCATTTTTAAGTGTAAGCACTTTATTTTTTTCCAAGACCCTTTTCCATTGTAGCAAGGTGTTTCAACCCCAACAACCCTAGTTAACCCTCTCATGGGCTAAGACTATCCTTAAGGGTGTGAAAAATAAGGCATAAGTGGTTAATGGGTCCTAGGCTATCTAACCAAATGAATGAGTTTTAATAATTTTAAAATATAGGGTTTTAATGTATTATATAGTGGTTATACACCCTTAAAAACATTCACAACCACTTGTAAGTGTAAACACTTGATTTTGGTACAAGATCCTTTCCCATTGATCTTTTCATGCATTATCACACTTGGACTATTTGTGTACATTTGGCTCTTTTCAAACATTTCTCATTCACATTTTACCCTTCATAGCATTGCATCATCTATATTTCATCACAAACATCTCAAATATGTTAGTTCCCAGCATCGATATTTAATCTTAGTCATCTTTTGTTTATGTTGATCTCTATTTTGAGATTTTTATCCTTACAAATCATAAACATTGGTTTATTGATTTTAATCTGATCATATTCGATGATTTTTTGATTCTGATGGGGCCACAATTATTGTCCCACTAATTATATCCCTCTTATTTTTTTGGGTCTTTCTACCATGATATGACTTCCCATGCCTTGATTATCATTTATCAAAATTCTATATGGTCATCTTTTATGTGTATGTGTCCTTGTAAAACCTATATACACAAATGTACCCTAAAATAATTTATATCAAGTGTTCACCTTTGAACCTCCTATCTATAAATATATCAAGCTACATAGTCAATATATTAATTACACACTTGTCAAGGATCATGTACATTTAACCTACATTAAACCATCATCAATTAAATTCTTATGTCATCACACTTATACCAAGAGAAAGTCATAGCGAAGCATATAGATGCATTTGATTATCCAAGAAGAGGAGGTGATTTCCTTTCTCTTTTTTTGGGTTTATAACATTTAGAAGCACAAGAAGTAAATTTAGAATTGGTTATGAGCATTCAATATTTGTAGTTTCAACACCCAATATGGAGGCATAGGCCACTAATATTGTATATTTGTACACTAGTATGGCATTATATAAAATTAGGGTTATAATAATGGAGATCAATGTTTGAAACTTCAACACATCAACTAGATCAAAAAAATCTAGGATTTTTCTTATCATTTGTAATTGAGTGATCACATAAAGTCTTAATTCATTAAAATAATAAAATGACATAATCATAATATTGGGTCACAATCAACATCACAAGGTTACAATCAGTAGTTGATTTTCTCACAAGTAACAATCAAAGGTCCGTTAAATTGTTCCCTTTTTAAAAATCATAATTTTCTCCAAAGAGTATATTTTTTTCCTATTTTAAACCTTTTTATAGCATCTGAGTCAACTTCATAATACTAGTAAGTCATGTTAAGGTCTACATATCTCATTATCCATTCTTCTTTCTAGTTTACCTAGTTTATCAATCATTTCAATCATCCCAGTCTTAAACATATTAAAATTATATGTAAATTTATTTATTCTCTTATATCCCCTTTTGTGTGTATTTTTTTTGTCATCCGATAGTGGCATTTATCCCTAGTGTTACTATTTGTTAAAACATTTTGGTGAACTTGATAATCTTACACAACCTTAGGGTTAGATTATTACTTTTTAATCCTCTTTAAATCTGATTTTCCACCTTTCAAATCTAATATTCATATTTTGGTGTATTATTCATTTCTTTATCATTATCCCTAGTTTATTTCATGTTTCTCATATTTACATCTTATGCCATTTACAATGGCTAGATCTAATATCCCTTATAGGTGAAGTGATAGATAGAATGGTATTAACATTGATTTTATTCAAATTGATTTGCTTGGTACTCATGCTTGTTTAAATTTTAAAATGATAATTATTATTGAAATTCCTACTACTTTTTTGGTTAATAATACAAATGATGCCAATGTGAAGGATGTAATTGTGAATGATGAAACTATATGTGATGAACGTGAATATAAGGATACTACCTTTAATAACAATCCCAATTATTTGAATGACATGAATAGTGTTTATGGTGTAGATCCAAAAAGATTTGAAATACTTGCTTATTTTATAAGATTAATTCAAAAAGTCTTTAAATTCTTAGATGACATATTGGTTACATTAACATAAGTGCAAAATAAAACAATGGTTAGGGAATCTACACATGATAATGTTATAAACAATCCTTTAAAAGTTTCTAATATTCATATTAAAGGCTTTAACTCTACATCAGGTGGTGAGGTTATTTCTCCTAGTGCTCTCACTAATACTTTTGTGCCTCTACCTATAGCTCCTACTTAGATTACTAAGGCTATTCCTACATAACCTACTACGTATTTTATACCTTATACTACTACTAGACCATCTTGGTCTACTCCTAATGCTTTATTTATGGGACTTTATCATAGTTTGAATATTATAAAATTCATTCTTACCAATATTAATCATGATTTGACAAATGCACATGCTATTACCTCTCAGGATGCATTTGTTCAACAAACTCTTCAAGATATGTGAACACATTTTTAAAAAATTCATGTTGATCTCAAATACCTAGCCATGTGGTTATTTCTCATGATATATTTCAAAACACATTGGTTCATGAGGTCCTCACCTACCTTTTTAATGCCTATATTTTAAGTATATAATAATAATGGTGATCTTTCACATCACTTTTAATAGTTCTTCCCTTCATGTTTTGGTTTGAACATGATGATCTATTGATGACTAAGCTATTTCCTATAAGTCTTAAGGACTATGTTTGGGATTAATTTTATGCCTTACTAGTGGGCTTCATGCATTTTTTCAATGATTTGGTTGATATCTTCTTAGATCACTTTTCTATCAACATTGTCCAAACTATCACATTTTTTCAACTTGTTCAACTTAAACAAAGACCTAATGAGAATTTTAGTGAGTATGTGCTTAGATTCAAAACCATGCTTATGAAAATGTCTAATAATTTACTTCAACCTCTTAATGATAAAGTCATGTTTAACATGTATGAATATTTCAATTAGTTGTTATTTATGGTTCCCAACTATGAAATTAAACTTTTAGAGGCAAATATGATCAATAATGGGTATAATGTCCATACCTCTACTAACTCCAAATATCAAGGTAAATCAACATTCAAAGTTGAAGTTAATTATATACCTATTTTTCAATCTAATAATGGGGCCAAACTATAAATGAATATCAAAACCACCTAGAAAACTTTTTATTCCATGTTCTTAAGAGATTTTTAAATTTACAAGGTTACCCATAAATCCTAGTTAAGTGCTTAAATAATTTATTGAATGTAGCATGAAATCTTTACATCCTTCACATGATTTGGATACATCTTGACTTTTTCATAGAAACTATGATGCCAATTCATATTCTAAGTACCATAGATATTCAATACATATACCAACAGAGGTTATACATTGAGACATTGGATATAATATCTAATTGATAGTAATATTATTCAATTTGAATGACATATTAATACATTGAATGAATTATTTACTACACCAAACCAACGATTGAGTATGTTTAAAAATCCACTTACAAATCAAAATTCTCCAAAATAAGACAATGTTCATGTGGCAATACCTACACATTAACCAATGATTTCTAATGAATATCTTAGATGGTATTATAAGTATGGTCATAGGTTTACAAAAGTAAGTTCCATTTATCATATCATATAACCAAAATATTCCAACTGATGATACTAATAATGTTCCATTATTTATACATTTTATTATTGATTGATATCCTATGATTACACATGGTAGTATGGTAAAAAATGGTTCAATTAAAAACTTATGTACAATGTCATTGCTTGTTATTAGAGGGTATACTCCATAATACTTTCTAGGTACAACCATGGTTATTAAGAGTTATGATGGTCTTACATGGACACCTATTAGGGGTATCACATTACCAATCATCATAGGTCCCAAGACCTATTAGTATGGTTTTATGTAATTTGGTATAATGGAACATATGATCTGTTACTTGGATGCCCATGGATAAATCAAATCAGATATATCCCTTCCAAATTACACAACATTCTTAAGTTTTTGCATGATAACAATGTAGATACCATTCATGGAACATTTTATGATTTACTCATAAAACATTATAAATTACATGAGGTATTACCTAAATTTATTCCCAACTAAAAGATTATATAACCTCAATTCACATATTCTAGTTTTCACCTCCTACAATTTTTACAACTACAATTATATTTCCTCTAACTATAGCTCCTAGAGATATAGTTTATATATCTATAAGTCTTAGAGTTAAAAATATTAACTTTACACCATCTAGATTTATAGTACCTACTCATCCATTCATAATATTTTTATACCACTTCTTTCATATATGCATGCTAAAGGACCTACAAAGAGTTCAACCATACAATGAAACATTTAAACTAATATATATGATTCTTTTTAAGAGTTTAAAGTGGATTATTTAACCTATCATAGTGATGAATCTCTTTGTATTGATTCTTCATATTTTTATAGATCATTTAATCACATTTATGATACTTTTGGTGACATATCTAACTCCCCACATCCATAGTATTCATTTGTAGATATTTAGAAGGGATTATCAGTTAGCCTTGCTAGTCTATCTCATGTGCTTTAATGATATAATCTATTGTATATATGTGTCATTCCTTTTGTGTTCCTTCCTCCCTTGATATTGTGTCTTTACTCATGCTTCCTCTTGGTTTTATATATAATCATGTATTAGTTTGTATTGACATTATTTTATCCCCTTGGTTTGTGTTACTTGCTATGTCATGGCCATTTCCCTTTAATTTTTTATCCCATTCCAAAATCCATGTGAACTTTCTACTGATGACTTCACACACACACACACACACCCCTTTCACCTTAGCAAGTTTTGAGTTCTAAGGTAAGTTTTAAATTACTTAGAATCCTCCTCTTCTTCTTTCTTCTTGGTTTTCTCCCCTTGGATTGGATATTTGCATTCATTTTTGCTCCTTATTTCACACCATTTCATCCTTTTTTCTTGATTTATATCACCTTTATTCTAATATATTGTTCCCATTGGCTTCCTCCTTGCGTGATCTCTTTCTTCTATAAAATCATAAAAAATGCAAAAAACATAGTAAAACACAAAAATTTAAAAATATGTATATGTTTATATTTATATATGGATGTATACCATATTATTTACCTATGTTATAGGTTTACATATACATGTTACACACATGTTTATTATTTTATTATTTGATTGGGTGAGATTTAGGATACATAGGTTATATATGATTATGGATTTATAGATATTATATGGCTTTATTACACCCACACCTAATGGCATTATCAAATTAGGGGACATGCCCATACTGGGGCATATTTTTAATTGGTTTTAAGTTATATTATTTATACTTTCCATTTTTCATATAGAGACATTTCCTATGATTTTTTGATTGCCTACATGTGCATTCTTATACTTGTGTTTATTTTTACATGTTTTTTCTCAATTTTTTGTCCATAATTTCCCATATAGGATCCTCTAGTCATCATGTTATGTTATTTATTTCTGACCCGGTCATATTTCTTTCTCAATGGTTACATCTATTATGTTAGTTCATGATTATAGTTTTTCATTGTCTGTAGTATATTATATTCTATACTTGGTGACATGATACATGTCATGCATTCTGGTACTTTCAATTATTATGCATGTTACATATGTTTCCATGGTTTATACCATGCAATTATTGGGGCATACTCCTATTATTGTGTGTGTGGTTCATTGATACATCTATCCCTATTAGTGTCACATTGTTACTTTGGGACATTATTTTATCCTTGTAGGATAAATCCTATGACCTACACATTTCTATTGTGGGCATCGTACCCGCACCTATCCCATGAGCTTCATTGATCCTAGATATACATTTCCATTAAGATTATTTTACCCATGTGTCCTTTGAATTTTACCATGTATATCTTGCCATTATGTATGATGCACCCATATGTCTTTTTATTTTACATTACTTACTTCAAAACACAACATTTTCATCCATATACCTAATCACATTAAGGTTTATATATATATATATATATATATATATATATATATATATATATATATATATCCCTCTTCACCAAGTTATATTGATGCAAATGACTTTCTCTCCTCCCTACTATTTCCACCCTTACATGGGTCACATATTACTATCTCTTCCTCACATGGATCACATATTCCTATCAAATCTTACATGATATTTTTCTATAGCTACATATATGTATTCCATCTGTACTTTCAATTATTAAAACAATTAAGCTTACTTTTCTATATTACACATGGTATGTTTAATATCTTTCTTTTAAAATGAGTGATTTTAAAGAATGTTTACATATCTCACCTCAAAATGGGGGCATAAATCATGTTATTTTATCACCAATTAAAAATGGCAATCAAACTTTCCAAACCAAGAAAGACCAAGATTCACCAAACTACTAGTTATCTAATCAAAAAGTGGATTTTTTTCCTCTGAGTTATTGACTACTAGATTTCAATTCCAATTTTCAATTTTAGTATCATAGTTTCTATAAGTGAAAACATTATTTTATTATCACCAAGTGTATTATTTCCAATTCTCATTTTTCAACTTTTATTTATTTTTTATACATTCACATTAATTTATAGATACATTGATTTACTTGCATGCATTTGTGAATGTTGTCATGTACACCAGATTTATTAGCACTAAAACATGAGTGGACCTATTCCAAAAAGACAAAGCCTTCATCCTTCCATCCTTATTAGGTAATACTAGGTATGTGCTTTATTTTTTTTACTTTAATACATATAGATGAATTCATGCACATGCATTAAAGTGGGTCATTATATTGACACATGATTTTGGTACAAGAACATTTTCCTTGGATGTTTTATCATTTGTTATCACATTTGGGTTATTTGTGTACACTTTTATATTTCCATATAATTTTCATCCTCATTTGACCCTTTACAACCTTGTATCATATATATTTCCTCATAAACACCTTAAATTTATCGATTGTAAATATCAAAATTCCATTCCGTCATCCTATGTTTAGTTTGATCTATATTTTGAGCATTTTAGAACATAATCAGTAGCTCATTGATTCTAATTATGGCATGATTGGTATTACATAAATTATGACCCTATTTATTTTGTGAGTTCTTTCACCTTAGGCTAATTTATTTTACCTTCATTATTGGTTATCATTATTCTTATGGCTGACCTATACACATATATGTCTTTATGAAGCTTATATATAAATGTATCCAAATCCATTTGATATCAATTTATCACCTTCAAACATATTATCTATAAATTTATCAAGCTACATATTGGATCTATCTCTTGCACACTTATCAAGGAGCTTGCACATTGAGCCTACATTACATCATCATTAATTAAATTTTTGTGCCATGACACTTATACCAAGATAAGGACATAACAAATCATATAGCTACATTTGATTATCCAGAGAGTCTCATTTGGGTTGGGAATGCACACAGTCACTATAAATACATTAAGCCTTGATTTTGAGCCTGTAGGATATATAGATGCAGCCCTAAGAGGGAGTCTCAAGCCACAAACCTTACAAATAATTATGGTGAATCAGGTTTACAATAAATGATATCAGTTTATGATAGTTATGTGCATCGACTGGATCAAGTGAATCCAGGATTATACTCATCATTAGCTAGTTAAAATTCACAAAAAATAGTTCTTGAAAATCATTATAGGACACAATCATAGTAGTGGGTCATAATTTATATCACAAGATCATAATCAATGATTAATTTTATACTAAGTCATAATCAATTGTTAGCCAATTGTATCCCTTTTTTAGAAACACAATTTGCTTCCTAGAAAAAAAATTAACCTATTTAAAACTTTATTTAACATCTTAGTCAACTCCAAAATTTTCATACCTATTTAATTTTCCAATTTACCAATTTTATTAATCATTCCAATTGTTCCAATCTCAATTTTATCACATTAGGATAATTTAGATATGTAGATTTCTACATTATCTTAAATCCTCTATTATGTGCATTGTTTTATCATCCTATAATGCCATTTATCCATGGCGTCATTATATTTTAAAATGTTAAGGATTAAATGGGATATGTTATTATAATCTAATGTCCATAGTGCATTTTATAAGGTTAAAATTTCATAGCACAAATATAAAACAAAAGATGTGCACACATAAAATAAATTAAGTTATTAATAAATTAGAAAAATGTTTATTAATTCAAATGTTTGTTCCCTACAAATTAATCCATGTTTGTACCTTTGGATCAAGTCTAATCTTGATCATTAGATCAAGATGGCTCTAATCTTTTTCTTAATCATACTTATGAGTTTAACACAAAGAATATCTAAAACTATAGAACTTAATTAGCAAGGTTTTCAATAGGATATAAAGGTTAAAATAAGGATGAAGGAGAATTTTATCTTAGATCATCACTTATTTGTATATTTATCTAATTGTAAATGTTTAAGGTTTGTTTTTTGGTTGTATTTCATAACATTCTTTCATTGATTTTTATTTATTTATTTAATTATAATTTAGGTTTTAAAAAATAGAAGGGAGAAGTTTAGGAGGGTTTTCCACTCCCCACTATCCCCAATCTCCCATAAGTCCCAAATGGAAGACATGCTTTTATAAAAAATCCAATATCTTTTGATCCACTTATTGAAAACACTTGGATTTTTATCGGATTTGTATAAGAGGAAATTTTATTTTGAGTTGAAATGAGGAGATTTAACATGAATTAATTACTATCAAAAATATAGAAATAATATTATTGTTTTTATTGAAATATGAGGTAATAAAAGCCAATAATGTTCAGTTAGTTCCTTAGGCCTAATTATAGGTAACAAATTAGGATACATTAAAAACATAAATTATATTTGAAACATATTTAAAAGCTATTAAGTGTTGTAGAGACACTTTTTCATTATCTTTTTATCTCACTTGTACTATTATCATTATGAAGTTTCCTTCATCTTCATTATCATAATAAAAATAAAAATGTGAAACATTTCTAACTATTGATAAGATGGAAAGATAATGATACAATTTTAAGATTATTGGCATTATAAGTTTAAACTCACTCCTACATTAAAACTTGTTTATAATGTTACTTTTTGAGAGCATGGTAGAGAGAGATATAAATAATATTATCAATATATATTTTACAAATCCATTCAATAAGTTATAATAAAATATGAGATGCAATTGAAATATTCAACAAATATTTATTTACATCCTTTCCATGTTTTACATGTATAGTGATGGTGAGAAAGAAGAGCAGAAAAGGTGGAATTTTTGAATTGGGGGGTGGGTACAAAGCCTCAATTGAAGAGGAAGGTGGTGGTAATGAGGAGGAGAATGATGAGCATCACTATTGGGGTATGGTGTTGGAAGGGGAAGGCTCAGGCAATATGAGTAGAGGTGGAAAAGGTGAGGATGAAGATGACTAGGAGCTTGGGGACCAAGAGATGAGGTAGCATTATGAAAATGATCAATGGTAGTCAACTCAAGTTTTCAAGGAGCAGGCTCAGGCAGATATTGAAGATAATGATGCAGATTATAAATATCTTGGTTGCATCCTTTTCTAGATCAGAGGCAATGCTTTTGGCTTGGTTCTCATCATTGTTTCTCACTCAGTTCTTTCTTGGATGGATTTAGGCCTAGAGCTTGTTGATTATGCTTGACAACCCAGCACTCTAAATGGTGGACATGTTGATGATCCTTGGCCTTTCTATGTTATTTGGAAGGCCTATACCTTTTATTTCATGAGGCAAAAGGCTTGAAGGACTATTGGCATAGTGTGCTACTCTGGGTCTTCTAGGCTTGGTAAGGTTCTACCCTTTGATGAGGCTTTGATGTTCTATTAGTAGAGTGACACTAGTGTCATGCTTTTGGGAAGGGTTTGGCATGGTTTTTTTCTTAGGATTAGAATTAATCTAAGCAAGGGAGGTCATTAGCTTTCTACTAGTTTTTTATTTTATTTTTGCTTGCTCTCACTACTCTTTTGTGGTCCTTTGATGGGGTGGAGGATGGAGGACTCCCCCCCCCCCCAAATTTTCATTTTAGGGTAAGTTTGGTATTAGAGGAACCCACTCCCCTATGTTGTCAAGTGGCATGGTTATTAGAGGAATCCATGTTTTAACCCTTTTTATTTGCTTGGATAATGTAAATTTATGCTCTTTCTATCTAGACATGGTTTCTTTGGTTCTTTATTCTATGGAAGGCCTTTTGTTAGTTCAGGGAGGATCCTAATTTTCAATAGCCTACTTTTGTTATTTAATAATGAACATTAGAGGAGTCCACCTTTGGTTTCATCTAGCTATGGCGTCTTAGGGAATCAGATCAATTATGAATAAAGCCTTTGTTAGTGTTATGTTATGCTTTGTTACATTTGTATTTCTTAGTGGGAGGAAAAACCCACTCACTATGATTTGGTTGTGCAGTAGTTGGGTAGTAGACTCAGGTGATAGAATACCTTATTTTTTGAAAGGTCTTATATCTAGAAGTACCCTCAAAAAATTTATGGAGAAGGGTGACATCCCTTTCAATCTCATTATTTTGAAGTACCTTTATGTTCTCATGGTTATGGGATCCTTAAAACCCCTAGTTATGGGTACCTTAAAACCCTCATGTTTATTATTCATAGGTTGTGAGAGCTGTAAAACACCCTTGCTTTGTTTGGTAAAGACTATATATCTTATTGGAAAGATCAGTCCACCTATTGTGGCTCAGTTGCATAGGAATTGTGTAGATGAGCCAGGAGGTGGAAAACCTTATTTTATAGTTGAAATTATGTTTTGTAATCTGCTTCTTGTCAAGTTTTTTCTAGGTTATAAATCTTAGAGGGATGATAAACCCTCTTGTTGTATTTCTACTATATGGAGGTTGTGCAGAAGACCCTCATGGTAGAGGACCTCCTTATTTGGTGGACCTTCTAGTGTGCAGTGCCCTCAAGAAATACATGATGAAGGGAGATTGCCCTTCGAGATTCACTTTTTAGCTTCATATTTGTGTACTTTAGGTTATGGGACCTTAAAACCCCTAGGTGTGGGAACCCTTAAAACCCTCATGTTCTCTTGTCTCACCTTTGTCATGGGACCTTTACTTCTCTTGTTAAAGGTTGGGGGAACCTTCAAACCCTCTTTTTTTTACTCTCAATTTATGGGATCCTTACAACCCTTGGTTGTTGGAATCCTTAAAACCCTTATATTCTCTAGTTTTTCTAAGGTCATGGGTACCTTTAATTCAATTTTTAAAGGTTGGGTGAGCCTTCAAACCCTCTCTATTATACTTGGTTGTTATGGGGATCCATTTCCCTCTTTTTTGTGCCTAATGTGGGTCTAGTTGTCAAAACCCTCACTTTCCAAGTTTATAGCTTTGGTTTCAAAAGCATTCTTCCCTATCAAATAAAAAAATGTAAGTAAATAAAAATATCCTTGAGAATATTTGAAACAATATTCAAAAAGTAAATAAGAATAATTATAATTATATATTTCATGATAAAACTTTACAAGATTCATTCAAAATATAACAAGTCCATTTAATCTACTTCCAATGCTTTTGAAATTCTAATGAGTCTTTAATAAAATCCAAAGTCCAAGTGTCTATACACCTACACACATAAGCTTCAAACTCCAAATGGGCCAAAATAAAGTTACTCATTGCCCATAATATTGGTATCATCACATAAAAACTATGAATATCCACCCTAATCCCAAGGGGAAGAGGCATTTTTCCCCATGACAAACATATTTTACACATAGTTAATTTTTTTTTTAAATGGAAGGTTGAAAAAGGTCAAATAATATAAATAAAGAGATTATCCAAGCTTTTAAAACATACATACAACCTCACAAAAACATGTCATAAAAAATGCCACAAATAAATTCCATGGGAGAAGAGAAGAGAGGCATATTTTCTCTTAAACAAAATTATTTTCATGAATCAAAAGTATTTCCAAACCATAAAATCATCATGCTTTCCAAACATATAAAAATACTTTGAAATCACTTTCCTTTAATTTAAAAGAGGCTTTTTAACCTTTTGTAAGTATCCACTTTTCAAAAGTAAAAATCCATTCGAAGAATACATAAGAGAAGGGTTTTAAGACTCATAATTTTCCGATAAAAACCCATTCACATTCCCATTAAAGGGATTGTTTCATAAACCTAGAGTAAGTTGATTATGTCTCCCTCTTTCCCTCTACATCTCCCTCATTCCCCAATTACATACCCCTATGCCTACCCCAAAATAGGTAACATACCATTATATAAAAATTTACAAATAAAATAAAAAAATAGAAAATGAAATGGATGCAAAGGGATTAAATGAGTGATATTAAAAAAAAAATACTTCCCAAAAAACTCTCATAATTTTTCTAATGCAATTAGTTTTCATTAGTTTCCTAAATAAACATAAACAAGTTAATTTTAAAGAAACAAAATAATAAATCAATTACAAGATATAAATGATATATGAACATAAATGAATAGATTAATAGGCTTAAATTAGTCCCATAATCTCTCCCTTGAAGTCTCTTTTCACATAGATCTTTCAAACTCCTCTTTCTCCCTAAACACAATCTCTTAAAAACTAAATGCATAACTCGAAGAAAAGAAATAATTGGAATATAAATATGAAAACACTCTAAATCCTTAACCAATGAGAAGTAGACACATTTCCATACTCATCTTGAAAACCCAAAAAATACTTTTACAAAACAAACCACTTTTTTACATCTGCAATAACCTTTCTTACAAAATCACATCCACAAAGATCATATGCCCTAGTCCTTAGTATGCACACCCCACCCTACCTTATAATATTTACATACTAGAGTGGGATGCATAATGTTATTACTTCACAAATAGGATGCCTAGTTATGTCATAGTTCTAAACTAATGGAAGTCTTGGTAAGCTCATGATCATATCACATATATAATATGAGTCTTTGGTATTATAATAGAAGGCTCGGCCAATAGGAAAGGGGCTTGATTAAATTAGGGTTTGATAATTATGAAATTTATGATCTTGACCACTTTTATCTATGTTTGGGTATGGGGAAGTGGGAGAGTAGGATAGATTGATGGGTTTAATGGAAAAAATAAAGCCCACTTACACACCTCTTATAAATCACATGGATTTATTAAATGTTCTCTTTCCAAAGCCATTAATTTTGGTTTTTAATGAGCCCAAACAAGTAAATTATCCCTTTTAAAATGCATTATCCCTTGTGTATAAGTCATAGATCTTAAAAGAGCATGTACGAGATGCTTTTCTTGTCAATCACTCAAAGATATTATAAGGTGAAGGTAAAAATCTGGTTGGGTTTAAGAGTAAACTCAACCAAAATATAAGGTCAAATAGGTCTATTTGTAATTAATATAATTTATTTAAATACATGATTAAAGGGTTTTAGGTTTAAAATCTAAAAATAGAAAAATACAATAAGTTAGCTAGTAAAAAGGAACTAAAAATTAGATAAGAAAAAAAACTCAAAGATTAGATAAAGGTTGGAAAGGGTTTGTATGTGCATATGAATTACATAACATGTCTAATCTTATTTTATAGTTGTTTTGGATCTTATCACCTACACACTTGAGACAAACATTAATTACATGACATGTCTAATCTTATTTTATATTTGTTTTGGCCCTTATCACCTACACACTTGAAACAAATATTACATACATCCATGGAGAAATTAATAGTGAACTATAAATTAATATTACATACTAAAATTTTATAACTAAAATAGAAAAAATATCATAAGCTCTTAAAAAACTAACCATCCAAGTAAATCCATAGTAATAAAATGTATATATACCTAACTAAAAACATTAATATACTACATAATAATATAACCTTGCATATGTAATAAGCATATGAAATAAGTTGATCTATGTCTAGGATCTATAAGCATGTATAAAATTATTAATATAATCTTGCATATGTAATAAGTTCATATATGTCTAGGATCCATAAACATGTATAAAATTAGAATCTATACCTCAAAAAATACTATTATAATGTATCTAATATGATAGATAATAACTATGAATGGACCATGTGAAGTGTAAACAAAAGTAGTACAATGTGCCTCAAAATATGTTATTATGGTGTTTCGAAAACAAAAGTAGGATAGAAACATTAAGGAATAAGAATTGGGCAACAATAGTCCCTAAAATGGCTTGCATGTTTTAAAAAAAAATTAATAATTTTTATATTATTTAAATTTGAAAATGTTTTTAAATGATTCAAGAAATATATTTTGATAGGTTATTTTATTAGTATATTTCGTTTAAAATTTTTGATTATAAGTTGGGCCTATATTACTTAGAATCTTTATGGTATTTAGGTTTCAAATTTGTGAGGAAAATCATCCTTATATGTTGTTTTACAATTGCATAGAAATTTGATAATAGTTCCAAATAATTTAAGCAATAAATTTTGATAGGTTATTTTATTTATAGATTTTACATATATTTCTTTCATAGGTTATTTTGTCTATAGATTTTACATATATTTTATTCAAAAAAAATATGGGTAGAAGTGAAGTTCAAATTTGCTCTATAATGTTATAATATCAATCTTGAAGCAATTTTGGACAACCTATAACAAAATTTCATATCGCAAACACTAAACATTGCTCAACGATTATTAAACATGGCCCTTAAGGTGACAATATTGAATTATGGTGCTCATTAATTTGAATAATAAGAATGGCATTGGGTATATGTAGGTGTAAATTCAAAAATAAATAAATAAATACACGATATGGTAAACATAATCTTCCATTATTTGAATATTTTTTTTATATTAAAGTTTTTATTTATTTTATAATAATTTGTGCCATTAATCTAATTTACTCAAATGTAATGCATATTATTGTTTTCACCTTTTAGTTTATAAATATTTTTATTTATTTATTGTTATTTTAAAATATTGATTTTATTATGTCTAATAAGGTTAGACTAAATTAAAATTTCAAAAATAATTTAAGATTGAGTGTAATTCCTAATATTATTTATTCAACTTTTCATCTTTATTGACCATTCAAGTTTTATAATATTTTGTTTTTATTGATAATAGAATTCTTTAATTGATGTGTTTTTGATAAACAATTGTCTATAGAATTTGATGATATGTCTAAAAAATTTAAGGATTCTATGTATATTAATTATATGCGATAATTAAATTACACAATATATTTTGAATATTTATTTTATTAATATTTATTTATTATTTATATAATATTTCCAATATTAACCCTCAAAATATAAATGTAAGAATATTCATTGATGGATGATGTAGGGAATACAATCCCTTCGAAGCCCACATTTGAGTCTGGACTCTTAAAAAATCTAAAATCATTATGTTATAAAAATCATTTTAAGATAGAATTAATGAACTTGTTATAGTCTTTTTATAATAAATCATGATTCATCATATTTTTTGAATATTTATTTTATTAATATTTATTTATTATTTGTATAATATTTCTAATATTAACCCTCAAAATATAAATGTAAGAATATTCATTGATGGATGATGTAGGGAATACAATCCCTTCGAAGCCCACATTTGAGTCTGGACTCTTAAAAAATCTAAAATTATTATGTTATAAAAATCATTTTAAGATAGAATTAATAAACTTGTTATAGTCTTTTTATAATAAATCATGATTCATCATATTCTTTGAATATTTATTTTATTAATATTTATTTATTATTTATATAATATTTCTAATATTAACTCTAAAAATATAAATGTAAGAATATTCATTGATGGATGATGTAGGGAATACAATCCCTTCGAAGCCCACATTCGAGTCTGGACTCTTAAAAAATCTAAAATCATTATGTTATAAAAATCATTTTAAGATAGAATTAATGAACTTGTTATAGTCTTTTTATAATAATCATGATTCATCATATTTTTTAACCTTAAAGAATCTTTAATTGTTTAAAAAGTATTTTAAATTGCAAAAATTCTTATAAATCATATTAGATATTTAAAAAATATGAGAGAATAATTTTGGGGATAATAAATAATTAAATATTCAAAAAGTTATAATTTTTCATATATATTATAATTAGTAACTAAGAAACAAGTTAAATAATATGAGAAAGATTACAAAAGTGAAAGAATATAAATGTGAAATGATATTGTATAATCATATCTCTTTCCATGAATTGATTGATGGAAATTAATATGAGAAAGATTACAAAAGTTAAAGAATATAAATGTGAAATGATATTGTATAATCATCTCTTTCCATGAATTGATTGATGGAAATTGATTGAGAATAAGCATTTGTGTTTGGTTTGTCTTTATCTATCTTGAATTATTTGTATGAAAATAATTTATTAAATTTATTTTCCTTCATACATTTATACCAATATATTATATAAAATAAGAGAAAATTTCATATTATTTATAGCTAACTCTAAAATGAATGAATCTAATTTACCCTCATCTAATCTAAATAAATTGAATACAACCACCCTTATGATGAATTTAATATAATTTAGTCAAAATATTACTATTATTGGTCCATATTTAATTTAAAATGTTTTTTTAATGATATTTTGATCAGTGGTACAAATAGTTAATGTTTGTTGAATTATAACTCTTTATCTCCATTGAGATCTTACATTTTTTTAAAGAAAGAAAGGAACTTATATATAATTCAAAATGAGAAAAATGAAAGTTCTTAATTATTACATGAAGTTAGAGTGTTGATTTTTATTTTCTAATTAAATGTGTTGTTAGCTTGGATTTTAGATAATGAATTAGGAAAATCATAAATAAAGGATTATTTGATGCAGATGGATATGAGGGGGATTACTCTCTCTCTCTCAAGGACACAAGACTCAAAACATAAAAAAATACACTTTAATGAATGTGTACAAAGACTACACACATGCCTCACACTTACCCTTCCCATAGACTATGAAGAAGACTTCCTTAGTCCAATGACTATGTTAAATCATATCTCCACTCTCAAATTCTTTAAAATTTTCTAAACCCTCTCTCAAAACTTTTCTTTTTTAGAGTTAGACCCTTCTCTCTACATTTGCTTGATCTCTCTTTGATCTTATTTGAATGATTGATATGACTCTTTAATTCTCTTCCAAAACTAACTTTTAAATTTGGTATCCTAACACTAGAATCCTACCACATAGTAGGAACTCCCTCTATTCTAAAAAATGGTTCACATGTCACATTTTATTAATGTGAGCAGTTAATTTTTGTATCTTTCAAATGCAGGTGAAACCATCCATTGCTACATATTAGCAGTTTCAAAACCACAACTTACATGAAGCAACAATTTCATCATGTTCCAAATAAAAGGTCCTTCTAACCAATTTAACATGACTAAAACCATATTTCCTACATTTCCTTTCCATGTGTGACTCTTGATGATTTTTAAACTTGAATCACAATATATGACAAGTTTCATAACACAAAAAAAAGTGCAAAAAATGTGTACAAGAACTCAAACCCATATTTTTAGATGATGCAAGATAGTTTGTGAATGTAAACGATCTTGCATCAAACATCTGATGTTTTAAATTTGTGATCTTTTTATCACAAAGGTAGGGTGAATAGTAGATCCATTATTTTGGCCAACTAACTTGACCATAGTGTCCCTTTCCACCTTGTTAAGTACCTCTAAATTTAATATTTTTATTTAGTCCTTTTTATTCAGCCATTTGTTGTACTATAGACTATCCTCCTCTACCTAGCTTTGATTTTACTTCTCCTTACCTTTACCATCTCTTGGTCATATTCCATCCACCACCTCCAATCAACTCTCTTTCTCTTTATTTACTATCATGTATAATTTTCCCCACCTCTTTCCATCCACCACCACTGAGTGTCTTCAAAAATATTGTCACATACTCTTTTCTTCTATGATTACACTTCATCCACTACTTATTTCATAATTTTCTTGTCAAATAATTCAACATATTATTGGGTATTAAAATAATCATCCATATCCACCTATTTTAACTCTAATATAGTCAACATGTCATCCTTTATCGCTCCCCTCATTTCCATGTAAAGCAATTTATCTACCTCTATTACAAAAAAATCATCCTCAACTATTTCCATCTTTAATATGTCCTCAAAAACATCATCCATGTCCTTTTGGAATGATTTCTCATCTATCATCTCTTCATCTTCTTCATTATACACTAAAATATCATACTCGTGTACACAAGCTTGGGATGATAACAACATTAGATGTTCCATCTCATTCTTTTCCTCTATGTCATATGGGTGGCATTCTTCATCCTCCCATGTCCAACTCTTTGGATCTAACTCTAGCCAAAATAATTAAACTTTTTCTTCTAACATTTCTATCTTTTCATGTCTATAAGTCTTGTATAAACATATCTTCATTATATCTAGCCTCTTCATCAAAAAACTAAAACACATCATTACAATGCACATTCCTTATCATCCTTTGTTAGGGCTTCTTTTATTGTATTCAACTAGATTAAATGACTTAGGTTCTTATTGACTCCTATTTTTTCCTTCAATAGAAATAAATTCCAAGTCTCTCCTTTCTTCTCAACTGAAATTACATTATTTCTCACATCATACTTAGCTTGATTGTCAAACTACCATGGTCTCTACAACACAATATGGCATGTATCCATAGGTAAAACATCAAACAAAAATATATCATGATATAATCCTATTTTCACATCCAATTCACATTTATATAATACTATAATTTCAATCCCTTAAAACAACCAAGACACCTTATATGGATCATAGTGTGGTGTACACTTAAATTTTAACTTTTCTATGGCATTCAATAGAAATTAGATTAGTTATATTCCCACTATCAACAATATCATTACAACACTTACTTCTTGTTTTGCATGTAGTTATAAAAATATGATTTTTTTTGCCATGGCTCTTCTTACTTCATTTCTTCAAACTATCTCTTCACCATCAATTTCACTTCTTGATTATTTTATATAACCAAACCTTTTCAAGTCACTTACTCATCCTTTTCCCATTCATATTATTCCCATTCATCTATTATTGATTGGTAGCATGATAGTGTCATGTCCCTTGTATTTCACTCTCATTACTTTTTTCATCCCTTTGTTGAGGACACTAAAATTCCCTATGCCAATACACTTTGTATTCATAAACATTTCCATGAAATTTCCATCCATACTCTTGAGATTCAAAACATTCACTTTCCCATGAAGTTTCAAACTCCTCATCTTCATCTTCATTTTCTCCATATAGAGAAGAGTTATCCTCTCCTTGCATATCTCCATCCTCCATCATATTACTCCTATCTTTTGTTTTTTTAGTCTCCTTATTGACAACCTTTTATCTACCTTCAATGCACATTAATAGGATTATTATATGTACTAAAATCCCAAACTCATATGTATGCTCAACCTCAAGTCATTCACATACCTTGTTATCTTCTCTTGATCATCTTTAGTATAACTTACCTAGAGTGTAATCTTGTATAAATCCTCATTTACCTAATACACTCATATCACTTTGCCTTAAATTTAGTAATTTATTGAACTAAATTATCCTTTAATTATAAGGTTAAAACTTATCTTTCAACTTTACAACCATTCTTCCCTAATTCTTGATTTTTTCTTTGCATATTCTCTTTTGTTATAACTAAAAATAATCCCACCATAAGGGTGCATGTCCCTTCAATGTTATGTAAGCATAACCACTCTTTTTGGGTATTCCATCTCCTCGTAGTCATAAAACATCTCCATTTCTATGACCCAATCAATTAAAAAATTTGGACACAAACTCCCTAAATAGATAGGGGTGTCCAATCTTATCTTACTTCCGATCTTGGAAATAACTTTTAATAATATCTTCTTTGATTCATCTAGCAAATATTCAAACTAAAATTCTAGGGCACCTCCTTCTATTCAAATTTACTCACATCTTCAACAATAATAACTCCTCTACATTGTTTAATCTCAATTGTGTTAAGCAGAAAATATACTTAATCAAAATCCACTTAACCATACATTCAAGATATGCAATAAATCTGAAACAATAACATGCACCACACAAGAGAGAGAGAGAGAGACCAAATTTTTATGTGGAAACCCAAAGTGGGAAAAATCATGGTGCACAATCTCAAGTATAAGAATGAGCACCAACTCAAATTATAAAGTTCACAAGCACCAACTTACAGGAGCACCAAACCCCTTGTCGAGCACTAACACAACAACTATTTGTGATCACCAACCCACAGGAGCACCAACCCCTCTTGTATATAAAACACAACTATCTCTCAATGTTGCTTTCTCAACAAATGATAGAACTCTACAATATCTCTTTCTATTCTATCCTCTTTTCTTAAATAAAAAAATTATAAATCATGCACTCTCTTCCATATTACAAATGGCTTCTCAACCCTTTATTTATATATTTCCAAATATCTTTTGGCATTCACCCTTTGTGACCCTTCACTCCTCATGGAAAATGGCACCAAAATTGTATGACCCTTTGAATCCTTGTATTTAAAAAGCCATATGGTGACCCTTCATAATAAAAATCATCCTTTCCTCTTTTGTCTTTATCTTGGTGACCTTTTAAATTCTTTAAGGTGACTCTTCATGGAAAAATGTGCCATATCCTCTTTTATCTTCACTTGGTGACTCTTGGAATTCTTTAAGATGACTCTTCATCAGAAAATGCATCCCATTCCTCTTTTGTCCTTACCCCATAACTCTTTGACTTATCTATGGGCCCTCTTTTGACTTTTATGCAACAAAAAATATATTCATTAATATTAAATAAATATCAACACATTTTAACCAAAATATGAACATTAAAAACACCTTTAGACAATAAATGGTATGGGACCTTTATCACCAATGTTAGACTTTTGACATCAATGACAATATTTCCAACAATCTCCCCCTTTGTCATTGATGGCAACCTCAAACTAAAACTACCACATCTTGAAACCTACACTACACATGCCAATATGCACATACTACTATCTAAAAAACATATAGTAACTCCCCCTTACTGTAGCATCTTGTACCTATTCCCTATACCTATTTATGTACCTATTTATATTCTTCTCCCCCTTTGACATCAATGGAAATGGGCCTATCTTGGAGCTAACACTTAACTCCCCCTCAACTAATGTTGATCCTTAATGGTAGTAAGTAAAACAAATTACTCCCAACTTCTCCTACAAATACTTGAATGTGTCTTTTGGTAGTGCCTTTGTGAAAATATCTACAATTAGTTCTATAGTACTAATATATTCCATCCTAACCTACTAATCTATAACCTTCTCTCTCAAGAAGTGATATCTGATAAGAATATGTTTTGTTCTTAAATGCATCACTGGATTCTTAGAAATATTAATAGCACTTATCTTGTCACAAAAAATAGAAATAGGTTCATCATAGTTTACCTTGATAACTTCCAAAGTTTTCCTCATCCAAAAAACATGAGTACAACATCATAATATTGAAATATATTATGCTTCAACTATAGAAAGTGATACTAAATTTTTCTCTTTGCTTAGCCATGATACTAAGCTATTACTGAGGAAGAAAGATCCTCCACTTGTACTCTTGTTGTCATCCAAGCAACCTACCCAATTTGAATATGCATAAGCAACCAAAGTTAAATCTCTACCTGTGAGATACCACATTCTGTAATCTAATGTCCCTTTGGCATATCTAAATATTCTCTTCACCAACTGAACATGAATCTCCTTCAGGGTTGTCTGATATCTCACAACCATGCCTATTGCATGCATGATGTATGACCTTGATGCTGTTAAATATAAAATATTACCAATCATATATCTATACAAAGATTGATCTACAATAGGTGAATCTTCATCCTTACTCACCTTGTTCCCTATACCCATTAGTGTGCCAACTGGTACACAATCCTCAAAACCAAATTTTTTAAACATTTCCTTGGCATATTTACTTTTAGATATGAAAATTCTTTTATTTGACTGAATTATTGCAACTCTAAGAAAAATGACAATTCTCCAAGCATATACATCTCAAATTATTTTTTCATATTATCAAAAAATTCTTTTTTCATATTTTCAATGTTTCCTCCAAAAATTACGTCATCAACATATACCACAAAAATAAATTAATGCTCACCTTCTATTTTGATGTAGAGATTACTATCAGCAAAACCTCTCTTGAAACCTTGATCTTATAGGTACTTATCAATTCTTGCATACTAATCTCTAGGAGTTCATTTCAATCCATACATTTCTTTCTTCAATTTTCATACATGGATACTATCATTTGAGAGAATAAATCCCTCAGGCTACTCAGTGTAGACCTCCTCTTCTAAAGTCTCATTCAGGAAGGTATATTTGGCATCCATTTAAAACACTTTGATATTTGTAAACACTTCATATGTAATAAATATTATAATATCCTCTAGCCTTTCCACTGCAAAATTTTCTTCAAAATCTATACCTCACTCTGAGCATATCCTTTACATATTAGCCTTGTTTTATTCCTAGTAACTTAACCATCTTCAATCAACTTATTTCTGTATACCCATTTTATTCCTATCACATTTTTATCTTTTGGTCTAGGCACTAATTCCCAAGTATCATTCTTTTCTATCTAATTTAATTCTTCATCCATTTCCTTAACCCAATGCTCATCATGTCTAGCTTCTGAAAAAAATTAGGCTAAATTTTGGATAACAAAAAAAATTAACTTGCTCATATTCACTTACCATCATCCTTCTAGTGTGAACTACTTCATTTATGTTCCTAATGATGTCATTCTTATTATTATTTCTATGAACATATTTGGATGGGGTCTTGGAGTCCTTTTTCTCTTTCTTCACATCCTCATCTGATTCTTCAAAATCTTCTTCTTCAATGATTTTAGGAGTGTCCACTAGATCATTAGCTCTTTGTGCTACATCTTCATCTATCCTGACACTTGCACTTTCATCATTCTTGGTTATATGTTATAATATTTATAAGTTTTAATTTTGCTAGAATATCCAAGAAATATACCTTCATTTGTTCTAGATTCAAACTTACTCAGTTTTTCATCAGTTCTCTTTATGAAGCATCTGCTACCAAAAACTCTAAAATAATCAACTATAATTGGTTTGTATTTCCATAGCTCATAGGGAGTCTTTTCACTATTGACTCTCAACAACTCTCTATTCTAAATATGAACTATTATACCTACTACCTCTCTCCAATATTTATCTAGTATATTAGATTCATTTAGCATTGTCCTTACCATCTCTTGAATTATTTTACTTTTTTGCCCAACTACTCTATTTTTATATGGACTTCTAGCTACTAAATAATTTCTCTTTATACCATGGTCTTCACAATACTTAATAAAATTATCTGACATGAATTTTCCTCCTCGATTTGATCTCAAGAACTTAATCTTCAAATCAGTTTCATTCTAAACAAAAGCCTTGAATGCTTTGACGTGGATGAAAGCTTCTAATTTTTTATTTAAAAAATCACCCAATTCATACATGTAAAATCATCAATAAACAACATGAAATATTTATCACCTTGAGTACTTTGAGTTCTCATAGGTCCACACAAATCAATGTGAACAAGCTCTAACATTTGATTGGTCGAGTATTCTTTTGTTTTGAATCATCTTATGATCTGCTTCCCATGTTGACATGGTTCACAAAGCATGTTAGAGGGATTTGTAATATTTGGAAGATCTCTAACTACTTGCTTCTTGCTAATGTTGACAATATTGTCAAAATTTATGTGTCCCATTCTCCTATGCCATAGCCAACTTTCCTCAACTTGACTCAAAAAACATTTTTGACCTTTGATATCTGATAACATATACAAATTGTTGCCTATCCTCTGAGCATCTATAATCAACACATCTAAATCTTTTCTCCTAATTTCATAACCTTTGACATAAAACTTTAGTGTGTTTCCCTGATCACACATTTGACTTACACTCAAAATATTCTACTTAAGACCTTCTACATATAGAACATTTTTATTCTTAGTTCTACCATTATCCAAACTTAGTGTACCTTTTTTGGAAATTTTAGTAGTAGTATTTTCTCTAAATTTCATTATACCATTATTGATCTTCTTCAAGGTTATGAACTTGCTCTTGTTTCCTATCATGTGCCTCAAACATCTGCTATCAATGAACAATGGCTTTTCTTCATTTTTTACATGCAAAGTTGTCTAGACCAACATAATTTTTTTAGGTTGTTTCTTTTGCCATGAACCTGTCTGAACTTTCTTATTGATGAATGAAGCTTTGAAACTTTGGTCCTTTTTAACTGACTCAAACATTCTTCTATATTACTGAGATATGTGTCTAAAGTTATTGCACTTGTAACATATTATGGCCTCTTCATTAAACCCTGATAGAGGAGCAAAAGAGTTGTGGCCTGTCCTTGACTCTGCATGAGTTTCCTTATTATTTCTAAAAAAAATATCCCTTTTCTAACATTTTATTTTCTTATGATCATATCCATTACACTAAAAATAGTAACCATAAAAATAGAACCTATTTGTGTATCTCTAACCTGATTGTTTTTCTAGCTCTATTCCTTCTATCCTTATTTATTTGAGATGTCCTCTATATTCTTAACTTATTCCTTTTTCATTTCCTCTTTTGTAAGAGCTTCATCATAGCTCCTTCACTTTTTTGTGTTAAATTTGTATGTGAAAGTAGTGGCCTCCCATTTCTCTTTTTCAAATCTGATACCCATCTTATCTAACATTGATCTTTGACTTTCTAATATCTTATTCAACATATTAGTATTATTCTCAAATTTTGAATCATTAGCTACTCTATTATTGACTTCTTTATTTTTTTCTCAAGATCTGCTTTTAAAAAGGTAATTTCAACAACATACCTTTCACATTCTTCACTTACTTTTTATAACTGAGTTGTTCAATCTTGTTCAGTCTTTTTGGCTTCTTCAATGTGTGCTTATATATATTTAATTATTTCTTTTGATTTCTTTTCATTTTTATCGATTTGGTACTTCAATATTTGATTCTTCTTCTCAAGAGCTTTTAATTATTCTAAGGCACAAAGGAGTTCTCCTTTTAGATTCACCTCAAATTCATCTTATTCTTCTTCTTGATCATCTGTACTTTTACTTATGGAGGAATCTTCATGTATGGTCATGAATAGAATCTCTTCTTCATCTGAATCACTGACTCCACTATCTTTGACTGAGCTAAGATCTTTACAGTATAAACTCTTCTTCTCAAATCCCTTCTTGAATTTTCCTTTGAAATTATTCTTGTATGTAGACCTTCCTTATTCATTATCCCATTACTCTTATATGGGCACTTATCTATAAAATGTCCAATATTTCCACAATTAAAACATTTAAAAGGTAATTTCTTTTTATATTTACTTGTGACCTTTTTTGGCTTACAAATGAATAGAGCTCCATTGTCATCTTCATCATCACTCGATTTGTCACTTGATTATTGAATCTTAGCCTTGTCATTCTTTGATCTCTTGAAAGCAACTTCCATTTTTAAGGGTTTCTCTTGTTTGGTCTGCATCTCATATGCCATAAGAATACTATGTAGTTCATCCATCTTTAGCTTGGTTAGATCCTTCATCTCCTCGATTATTGAAACCTTTGCATCATATCTCATTGGTAGAGATCTCAAAACCTTTTATACCATCACTGATTCTTTTAACTTTTCTTCAAGGCCTTGAATATGATTAACTATTTGATCAACCCATAAAATATAACTCATTATATTTTCTTCCTCTTCCATTTTCAAACTCTCAAACTATCTTTTAAAAGTCTAGAGCTTAGCTTGTTAAACCTTTCCATCACCTTTTTAAATATTTTCAAGCTTTACCCAAGTCTCATGAGCAAATTTTAATTGCATAACTTTAACAAATTTTGATTCATATAAACCACATAAAATATCATTTAAAGCTTTATTATTATTCTCACTTGCCTTGTTTTCTACCAGAGTAATCACAATTGTCTATATATCTTTGTATTCTTCCACAACTGCTTACCAAATGTCAAATCCAAGAGACGTCAAATAAGTCCTCATCCTTATGCTCCAAAAAGCATAATTTTTCCTATCAAACAAAGGTGCTTTATTTGTATAAAAACCTTCATGTGATCTAGCCATCATGATTTCCTCGATCTACTTTCAAGCTATAAAACTCTTTCCAAAGGAACCTACTCTGATACCAATTTTTAAGCACAAAATATACTGAGAGGGGGGTGAATTAGTATAATATATATCTTATAAATATTTTACTTAATCAAACTCCACTTAACCATACATTCAATATATGTAATAAATTTAAAACAATAACATACACCACACACAAGAGAGAGAGAGAGACCAAATTTTTACATGGAAACCCAAAGTGAGAAAAACCACAGAGAATAATCTCAAGTATAAGAATGAACACCAACTTAAATTACAAAGTTTTCAAGCACCAACTTACAAGATCACCAACCCCTTTGTCGAGCACCAACACAACAACTATTTGTGAACACCAATCCACAAAAGCACCAACCCCTTTCAAAAATTTGTGAGCACCAACCCACAGGAGCACCAACCTCTCTTTTGTATAAAACACAACTATCTCTCAATGTTTCTTTGTCAATAAATGATAGAGCTCTACAATATCTTTTTCCATTCTTTCCTCTTTTCTTAAATAAAAAAATTATAAACCATGCATTCTCTTGCATATTACAAATGGCTTCTCAAGCCTTTATTTATAGCTTTCCAAATGACCTTTGGAATTCACCCTTTGTGACCTTTCACTCCTCATGGAAAATGGGGTCAAACTTGCATGACCCTTCGAATCCTTGTATTTGAAAAGTCATATGGTGACCCTTCATAAGTAAAATCATCCTTTCCTCTTTTGTATTTATCTTGGTGACCTTTCAAATTCCTTAAGGTGACTTTTCCTAGAAAAATGTGACATGCCCTTTTTTGTCTTCACTTGATGAATCTTGAAATTCCTCAAGATAACTATTCATGGCAAAATGCATCCCATTCCTCTTTTGTCTTTACCCCATGACTCTTTGACTTCTCTATGGGCCCTCTTTTAACTTTTATGCAACCAAAAATATATTAATTAATATTAAATAAATATCAACACATTTTAGCCAAAATATGAACATTAAAAACACATTTAGATAATAAATTCTATAGGGCCTTTATCACCAATGCTAGAACTTTGACATCAATGATAATATTTCCAACAAATTGCATCCAATCTCACTTGGATTCCTCTTACCATATTTGTCATGTTTTATACTTTGGGTGTTATCCCTCCTCTTTAATGAGGTACTCCTCTTTGTGACATCTCTACTCCTCACACATCTCTATGAAATTACAAAGACTTATCTCACACCTACAACAACCCACTAGATCTTCACATACTCAACCTATAAAGGAAAAATCTTGCTCTGGTACCAATTTATGTAGATATGAATGAGGGGCCCAAGTGAATGATTGTCTTACTACCTAATGGTGTTTTTCTACTCCAAAAATCTCAAGGACACAAAACCTAAGAATGTAAATAAAGACTCTTTTTGTTGATTGTGTTACATATATTAAACACATAACTCACACTCTCCCTTTCCCTAGATTATGAAGACTATTTACTCAATCACTGGGTTTCAATGAACACATCTCACTATGTATGTTAATATCTCTATTATCACTCTCTCTAAGCTCTCTCTCAACTCAAATCTGCTCTTGATCTAGACTAATCTCTTCTTTCTTGATCTCTCCTTACTTTATCTTGGTTGATTGAGATAACTCTCCAATTCTCTTCCAAAACTAACTTTGAATCTTGGTGGCCTGACACTAACAACCTGCCACAAACTTGGAGCTCTATTATCATGTAAAATGATCCACATGTCACCTTTTATTGATCTAGTTAGTTGGTGTATCTTTCAATTATAGGTAAAACCACCAATTTATTAAAATTGGTGGTTATGTAACTATGGTGATAGTTTCACAACTAATTCTCACACAAAGTGATGATTTTGAAATTTCCACCTGAACAAAATGGTAGTTTCAAAATTGCCACTTGTATGAGGTATCAATTTCATCATAATCAAAGTAGAATATCCTTATAACCAATATAACATAACATAATCCATCCTTCCTACATGTATTTCCCTTGGGACTCTTGATGATGTTATTTTTCTTGACATTGATCTACCTACACATGTGTAATGTTGTGCCAAGAGATTAAAAATCACACAACACAAAATAATTGTGCACAAGTGCACACAAGGACCTGAACCCATGTTTTTGGATTATGCAAGATAAATTTTAAACTTGGTTACTCCATTATTATATTATATTAAATTAATATTATAATATGGATAAAATAAGGTCAACTATCCTTCCACCTCCACTCAACTCTATTATGAAATTATGCATGGAAATCATGGAATTTGAGTGGCCCTTCTTAGACCAATACAAAATAACTTATTATTATTATAAGCATAGATTCTAATTAACCTTTGGTAATTTAGTATCCTAAAATTCCCCCTTGGCCTTTATTTTGACAATTCATGTAAATTTTTAAAAAAATTATATGCATAGATATTTTTTTCTCTAATTAAGCTATATTAGTACTTTGGTCAACTTATGAATCTTGAAACCTTATTCTTTTCTCCCCAAGACAATCTCCATTATTTTTTATCCTCTTATTCCCCTATCAAAATTATATTGTATGGTCCAAGAAACATTTCCCTCCCTTTCCCTTTAAGTGGGTGGTCCCATGCATCCCTTTCCACCTTTCCCATTTATATCCTTTGTAAAAAATTCTACACATTGGTGAAGATATCCATTGTGGTAGAATTGAATCTCAAATGTGTAAATGAACAAAGTTCAATCAATCATGAATGATCAATTAAATTAGCATATAAAGTACATATATATAGTAGTTTTAGTTTCATATACTATAACCACTCTCCTCAATAGAAGTGATTTTTAATAACAACTCACTAATTCACATAATCCTAGAATCTCTCCTAAGATCACCCTTTTAGAATATTTCATTTTATCTAAATAATCTCCTATGTGAGTTGTATTAACAAACTCAAAATATTATTATTCTCCAAACATTAGTATGCTCACACATAATATTATAATTCTCACTTAATATTTATAGCTTAAACACATTAACTCCCACATGTGAGTACTAACTCACTTATTTTCATAACATTACCCCCTTAGTGTGAACATGAGAGAAAACTTCATGAATTGGAGCTATAGAATATTGATGTCTTCATTTTTTGTTGCCCTCATCTTCCAAGTTTTAGGTGTCATTCACTCATAAAGTTAGAGGTGTAATTTTATCATTGTGTTACATTTCCCCCTTATAATTTAAAACATCATGAATGTCAGTTTCAATTGATTATGCATCCATTTACAATTTGACACAACTATATAAAAATATCACCCCTTTAAAAAATTTGCACCTACTTTATAATTTACAAAAAAAATTAATGAAATTACTTAGATGTTCGCAATAATTGAATAATATATCTAATAATTAAGATGATTATTAATGAAATTACTTAGATGTTCACAATAATTTAATAATATATCAAATAATTAAGATCATAATAATCATATCCACAACAATAATTGACAAAAGATCAGGATACTTAATAATAATGATTGAGTCGATTCAAAGGGCAACATCCACAATAATGAAATAAGAGTAGAATTCATAATATGATGATAAAATACTAACCATTACCTCCTATATATGCTCTATTTATCCATGTTTATTCCATAGGTTGACCATACTAATAACATAGATAAATTAAATAATATGATATGAAAGGTATGTAAGCCACAAATTAGCCACACATATCCCTAGATGCATAATAGGTTAAGGGCATAACATGCCTCTCCCCTTTAAAACAATATTGAATCAACTTTGGATGTTGGTGTATGAAATATTCATGCTCCCATGTTGTATCTTCATGATTTAGACTCTCCTATTTGATCAAATACTCCTTAATTTCTCTTATTCATAACCTTTTTGTGTGTGTGTGAAAGATATTCTCAGGTTCTAAAATGACTCTAACTTATTCATCCAATTCAGGTAACTCAATCTTGATAGAAACTCTTTATCCAATGACATTTTTCAAGCAAGATATATGAAATACAGGATGTATGCGAGTGGATATGAGTAGCTTTAACTTTGTATGTCACACTACTATTTTTCTAGAAGATCTAATAAGGTCCATAATACTTAGTAGTAAGTTTATTATCCTTTTTTTTATTCAAATACATCTACCTATGTGGATGTAAGTACACAAAGACCCAATCACCGATATCAAAATGCCTCTCACTATGGTGTTGATCAACTTTTTGCTTCATTCTATTTTGTGTTATTGTTAAATTCTCCATTAAACCAACTAGTACCTCATGTTGATGTTGAATGTGTTATTTAACATATCGAACCTTGGGTTTCACCTTTAAATATGAGGTGATGGATGAGGGGTGATATCCATAAATTACCATAAAGGGATGCATTTTAGAAGAGGTATGAAAGGAAGTGTTGTACAACCATTTTATTATTGGTAGCCAATGGACCCAATGTTCATGTTTATCTAATATAAAATAATGAAGATACCCTTCTAGGCATTTGTTGACAACCTCTATTTCCCATCATATTTAGGATGATAAGATGAACTATGAGTCAACTACATACCCAAGCTTGAAAATAAATCAGTCCAAACTTTACTAGTGAAGATAGGATCATGATCACTTATAATGATTTTTGGGGTACCATGTAGCTTTTTAATTGTAATGAGAAAAGAAACATATATTGTATTGGATAAAAATAGTTATGGTAAGGAATAAAAATGAGTATAGTTGGTGATCCTATCCATAACTACCATGATGACATTTTTACATTCAAATTTTGGTGACCTTGTAATGAAATCCATGGAAACATACTCCCACCATTGGCTAGGGATGGATAATGGTTATAGATGACCTGGTGTATTAATTTTTTGCCCTTTATTTTGTTGATAAACCACGTATTCTACCACAAATTTATGTATATCCCTTTGAGTTTGTCCTAAAATAAATATTTCTTAGTTTTATGATATGTCTTATGTAAACCTAAATTCCCCCTATTAGAGATGACTGAAGCTCTTGATTGATATTGTGTTTAAGGATAAAATCCTTACATACATACAATATATATATTTATACTATAATGTATTTCCTTTCCACTCAAATTTGTCATAAACACCCAAACCATGCTAAAGATTATGAATTAGGACCTATGTATCCTTTTCATTCTCCCACTTTAATCTTACTTCTTTTAACTGATATTCTTACCAAATGGTCAATGCACATAATAATGCCTCAATTGATTCATCCCTCCTAAAAAGTGATATTACTACTACATTCTCTTTGCCTTTCTTATAGACTATTTGAAATTCATAACCCAAAATTTTACTCACCCATTTTTGTTTCTCTTCTGATGGCAAATTTTGTTTCAAAAATTCTTTTAGATTATCATAATTAGAATTTATATGAAAGTGTTTACCCATCAGATAAGGTCTCCATTACTTGACGACATGAAGAATAGCATGCATCTTTTTCTCATATATTAGATTGAGCTTTTTTTTTCCCTTGAGTTGATGACTCTTGAATGAAATGGTTCTTCCTTCTTACAAGATTACTACTCCCATGCCATATTATGATGTATCATGTTCAACAAAAAATGTTTTGAACAAATCAAGGGTGGCCAAAATTGGAGTGGTGCACATAGCCTCTTTCAACTACTCAAATGCCTTAGTATCACGTTCAATCCAATGAAAGGAATATTTATTCAACAATGTTGTGAGTGGAGCTACAATGCTACCATGATTTTTTACAAAACTATGATAGTACCTTATTAGCCCCAAAATCCATGAAAGTTCTTGAGGGTTTTTGGAACTTGCTATTTCATCATAGCTTTGATTATCTAAGGTTGAATTTGACACCTTCATGTGAAATAATATGACCCAATTACTCCACCTCATGGATGCTAAAATCATATTTGGAAGGTTTTACAAAAATTTGATGTTGTTTTAGAACTAATAGTACCTATTTCACATGCTTCAAATGTTCTTCCCAAGTTTTATTTTGGATTATGATATCTTCAAATAACACTAACATAAAATTCCCTTGAAAATGACTAAAAAAAGTACTCATCAAACTCTAAAATGTAGATGGTGCATTTGTGAGACCAAAAGGTATAACCATAAAATCATAATGACCTTTATGAATAATAAAAGTTGTTTTATGGATATATTCATCTTTGATTCAAATTTAATGATATCCAAAATGAAGATCTATTTTGTTAAATAAACAACACCATGTATTCATCTAACAAATCATCAATGACTGGAATTGGGAACTTATCATTCATGGTGTACTTATTGACTTTTATTTAGTTTGGGCACATTTTCCAAGTGTCATCCTTATTCCACACGATGACCACTAAGAATAATATTCACTTTAGTTAAATTAAACAATACAGGCCTCTAGCATCTCATATACCATTTTTTTAATCACTTTTCTAAGCATATGGATACATGTATGGTCTGATGTTTGGTGGTGTGATATTTGGAATCAGTCTTATAACGTGATCATGTTATTTATTGGGTGGTATGAATTTTGGAATTTCACCAAAAATTTGTTGGATGGTAATCAAGAATCATTTATAAATCAGAATGTGTAGACATGTGTGGGCTGAAGTTCTAAGGAAAATAATTGTGCTACAAATCCCTTTCCCATTTTTTAATAATTTTTGTCATCTTATGTTAAATAACCAATTAGGGGTACTTTATTCATAATCCTTATAACTCAAATGTCCTAACTTTAGAATGAAAGTGCATGAATAGTTCTTGTAAATTTTTCTCTATTGTGCCCAAAGTTGTGAGCCATTGTAATCCAAAAATAATGTTAGCTCCACCCATGGGAATAAAAAACATAGGATAATTAAGTAAGTATTCCCCCATGGAATTCTTAATTTACTATGGAATTTTATATAATAGTTAATTGTGCCACCATCTAAGATCATGACTTGAAATTATGGAGATAGATAAATAAAATAGTTTAAACGAGTAGCCAAATTAATGTTGATGAATATATGTGTTCTTCCTAAGGCAATAAACATTGTCACCTTTTGTTTCCTGAGGAATCCCACAAACTAAAAATATTGAGGAGTAATTATACCTAAAAGGGCATGACATTATATTATAGGGTAAGAATCTTCATATTCATCCTCTAATTCTTCCATACTCTCACATGTGGCCTCATCATCATCTTCATCTTTATTGGCACCTTCAATGTATAACAACTTATTTTTGGCACATTTATGTCCTTTACTCCACTTATTGTCATAGCCAAAACATAACCCTTTGGAATACTTTTATTCAATTTATTAAAGGGTAAATCTTGTAGGTTACTAAAATTATGGATCCATGAAATTATGTTTATGGCCATGAGTGAAATCCCTTTTTTGAGCAATTATTTTTTCTTTTGCCTGACACGTTAATGATATAGCTTTATAAAAAGTAGATGGATTTAACATACAAACCTTAAGTTGGATGTTATCCTTGATCCCCCCCAATAATAGGTTAGTTAATTTATTCTCAATGATATCATACACACATAATGATAGATTCTTGAATTGATAAAAATAATCTTTAACATTACCTATATGTCAAAACTTTGCTAACTGATTGAAGTAATTTTTGAAGATGTTATTGTGATAGTGTATATATATCTCATCAGTAAAATCTAACAACAAGAGCACCCTTCTTTTTATTGTGAGCACAAAACCACCTATACCAAATTAAGTGCTTGGGTTCCAGATAGAAATATGTCATGATCAGCTTTTATGCATAGGGGTTCTGATGTAGATCAAATAGATTTTATATTTGATTGATCAAAGTGAGTGGATCCTTACCATAAAACTTGCATACTTCCACTTTTGGTATCATGTGATTCAAACCAATATTGGAATTTTGATTGTTCTGAGTGGGTGAAATCAATTGAAGTGGTAAAGTGTAATAATATTATACATAGTTGTTATGAATCCTAGGTGTCTTGCATAGGTGTAGAGATTTTATCTAATTTAATAATTGTTAAATTCCCATAGGAATAGGAAAGGTCAGTTTTGGGAATGTGAACTGAATAACCTTTTTGGATTTTATATTTTAATGTTTGCTCTCTTTCAAACTTAAATCATGAAATAAAATTTTGTGTGCATTTTGTCAATATTATTTCCAACTTATCATTAGTATTAGAGCCTATATATTTAATTTATTTTTATTATGTATCCTTCTTCATAGTCATACGACCTATATATAATAGATTATCTTTCAATAAACTTTTATTTGATAGATTGGTAGTATATAAATTATTTGGGGAGGCATTTTGGTTGAAGGAAGCATGACAATAGTTGTTCAAACCTACTCAGTGGCTACATAGAAGTCCTCTGCTCAACATTTATTGTTCCTTAAGTCAAAAATAGATAAATCCTACTAAAACTTGCATGCATATGTGGAAGTCCCTATACACCTGGGCATGGTATTTCAAAGGCCTTTTCTTGACTGTGTTTTAATAACCTTAGATTATGTGGTACTAATCTGATCAAACTTTGATTTTTTTCAAAATTTGGCATGATATGGCACAAACTTTTACCAATTATCTACATAAAATTGGCATCATTATCTACTACAAATTGATCTATTATGTGGTAATTATATTTCTAGTTGTATGGCATCATTCTTCTAAGGAGCACATAGTCAAAGAGGAGACCATACACATGGCATTTTTATAAAGTGCAAAATCTTCATTTTGGAGGATGTCCTTGTCCATCAAGGAATCCATTTATATTTCTTATTCCAATATTGGAATCATATTTTCCAAAAAGGAAGAGAGAGTTATTTTAAGTCTTTTTATTCAAAAAGCTAAATTTCATTTTCATTTAAATGTCCTTTTCAAATTTTAAAAAATATCAATTTGAAAGGATTTAAATTTAGAGTATTTTTTTCATTTAAATTTCCTTTACCAAGCTACTCTAAATGAATTTGGGTTAAAAACAAACAAATTATATAATTTAAGGATAAATTAGGAGAGCTACTATTTTACACATTTGACACTATCAAAAAACATAAATCTAAAAATCAATAAAAATTGAGTATATTGATGTATGAGGTTTTATCATTAAGTTAGTGTTAATGATAGGGAAAATCCTTTTCATATGCCACTTAAGTACCACATACCTCTCTAATCTCACATACCTCAAGTCTTATTTCATGTATTATCAAGTATATATAAAGGGCTAGCTTATTCCATGTATTGATGGGTATATAGGAAGGGCAGCTATATCGATAGGTTTGGTATATCGATCTAGTGGAATATATAAAAAGAGACCATTTTATAATTATAATTAACCAATTGGGGTTAAAAAAACTTAAAACTTAAAACTATGTATTCGATCAAATCTATCATTGACACAACATTGACTAGCAAGGATAACTGGTTAGAATGGTCTCAATAAGTGGATAACACACTCATCTTCAATCATATATGGTTTAATATTTATGATGGTGATACATAATCAATTGATCCAACATGAAATGTAAAGGATATTCAAGCATGGAGGTAGAAAAACCAAAAAGCATTGGCCTTGATGAGGGCCTCAATCGATGGAGATGTGTTTCATCATATTCAAGGCTGTAATACTCTATGGTAAGCATTTCAAAAACTAAAGGAGCTATAATATTCCCACTCAAAGTTAGAATTCATTATATGTAGTTGAAATATGGTGATGTGATGAGATTGGATTCATATACGCATACCATCAGGCATGACGTAGAATTAGTGGGTGTCAAAATTAACATATATATGACTATAATCATAAAATACTTTCTTCCCATCTATTCAACCTACTCAGAGTCTCTACAAGCAAGAAATCAGGTGAAGACTCTCACATTTGATCAATTGGTTGAAAATATGGCAGGAAGAGAAAAGGCCTTTAGAAGAAAAACTGAGTCCAAAATAAGAGAAAATGTGTGTTATGTCAAATCAAATTCTTTCGAAACATCCAACAAGGTGATGTCTTCCAAAAATGAAGGCAATAATAAATACAAGGGAAAATGAAAAAAAATGAAAATCAAGGTGGTCAAAAATAGAAGGATAAACAAAACCTCTATTGTGAATAGTGTGATAGAAAAGGAAGTTGGGAGACTCACAAATGTATAACTCCATGGGAGAAAATTGAAGCATACCATAATAATAAAGGAAAAATCAATGAAAATAAAAGAGTCAAACTCTACCCAATTCACCAGTGAATGTGTGTTTTCCAATACAAATGGTGAATGAAATAGTGTCTCAGTCAGTTCTTCATGGCTTGATACTTGGGTTCTTGATACTTGTGCCACTCTACATATGGCTTTCTAGGAATTCTATGAAGAAATTTATGGTGCGATATACCTCATAGATATATCAAGTCTACAACCACAAGGAAAAGGTAAAATATGACTTAATTGTCCAGGGCTTCTAGATTTCAAACTAAAAAATGTTCTCTACCTTCCTGAATTGAAATGAAACTTGTTGTCCCTAATGCTCATAAGTCAACAAGGCCATTCCATTTGTTTGGATAATGGTGATGTCACTATCAAGAGAAAAACTGACAATGTAGTCATCTTGATTGGATATAAAGAAGGAAAACTACTCAAAATCATAGGTGAGATATCAAATTCAAATAATTTTATTTATCTCATGGAAGGCATAATGTCTCCAAACATGTTTAGGCATGCAATATTTAGCACACTCACTATAATAATATTCATGTATTACAAAAGAATGGTGTTATTGGCATGCCTACATTGCCCCCAAAATCAAATGAAAAGTGTAAATCCTACATTTTGGTTAAACATGTAAGAGAACCTTCCTAAAGTTACAATGGAAAGATGATAAAAAAATTGTAACTAGTTCGCTCATACTTGTTTTCTCTTCCAATCCTCTCTGTGAGTGTTCATAAGTACTTCATATTATTTATTGATCACTACAATCAAATGACATGGATATACTTTCTAAATAAAAAATTAGAAGCTTTCAAGTCTTTCCAAAAGTTTTGAGCCATGATTGAAAATGAATCTCAAGCCCACATCAAGACACTCAAGACAGACAATGGTGGTGAATACACTTAAAATAATTTTAAATCCTACCTTGAACAAAATAAGATCAAACACCATCTCATAGTTCCTTACACTCCACAACAAAATGGATTTGTAGAAAGAATGAATAAAACTATGATGAATATGGTTCATGTTGTGTTGTACTCCAAAGGGGTGAATTTATACATTGGGGTTGAATAAGCTAACATAAAGTATACCTCCACAAAAAATCACCATCAATAGCACTTGAATCTAAGAATTTCTATGAGATGTGGTATGATCATCTTCCTTCAGTGTGATATATTCATATTTTTGGATTCACTTGTTACGCATTAATTCTAAAGGAGAAGATAAATAAATTATACCACATGATTTAAAAATGTATCCACTTAGAATATTCTAAATCCTCCAAGGCATACAGGCTATATGATGAGAAAGAGAATAAGTTTCTTGTCACAAGAGAAGTTATCTTTTGTGAGACCCCAAAGGACAAAGAGAATATTCATCAATAATTGAGTTGAATTGATAAGTATGAAAAGTCTAATGTCTACAGAAAGAGTGATTTAGATGTTCCAAATAATGAGTGGGGGACACATAGTTGGGTATATATTGATTTTTTATTGTCTTCTATACATGAGATTGAAACTCCTAAAATAGAGCATGAATATTCATCATAAAATGAATATGAGCCACTAGAATAGAGGGTATAAAGTTATAACACTTTAGAGGATGAACTTGAAGCACATAAAACACAAAAATAGATTCCAAAGTGGGCTACTCAAACATTAAAAGATGTGAAACTTGATAAAGTTGGAAAAACTAGCATAAGTGCACATGCAACTGCATCACAATTAGATAAGTCCCTTGAAGATATTCAAGATAGAATTAAAAATATCACCTTGAATGATTCTCCAAAATTATAACTCAATGTTGTATTTAATTCAAAACCAACATCTTTAAAACAAGTTGAGAAGCTTGAAACTTGGAGAAAAGCAATGAAAGATGAGTACAGTTTATTAGTAAAAAATGGGACTTAGAAATTGGTTGATCCTCCATATGTTTGCAAACCTATTGGCTATAAGTGGGTCTACCATAACAAATAAAACCCTGATGGCTCACTTGGTAAGCACAAATCAAGGCTTGTCACAAAGAGATATACTTAAAAAGAAAGAATTGATTATAATGAAACCTTTGCACCTATAGCAAAATGGACTACCATTCATACCATGTTGGCTATGAAAGCTCACAACATATGGAAAGTTCACCAAATATATTTCAAAATTGCATTCATAAATTCTAACCTCAATGAAACTATGTACATGAAAAACCCAAAGGTTTTATAGTAAATGAACAAGAGCACAAGGTGTGAAAATTAGAAAAATTATTGTGCCCCTTGAGCATGGTATGACAAACTAGATAAGCACCTCATGAACATTAAATTCAAACATTTTGAGTTTGAAGATACAAATATTTTCATCAAAATAGTTGATAAAATAATTGGATTTATGGCGGTGTATGTTGATCATTTATTCATCATAGGAAATAATGAATGGTACATTATAAAGTTTAAATCAGAGTTGATGAAAAGCTTTGAAATGACTGATTTGGGTTATCTTCATTACTATTTGGGTATTGAAGTAATTCAAAAACTAAAGAATTTATGCATCACTTAGTAGAAATACATTAGTCACATTTTGAACAAGTTTAGAATGGAAGATTGTAAGCCTCTCAGCATACCCATGGAATAGAATCTCAAACTAACATTTGGAAATTCAACAAATTTGATTGATGCCACTAAATACAGTAACTTATTAGAAGTATGATTTATGTGACCACAACTTAACCAAATATATCATTTACAATTGGTGTCCTCTCAATATTCATGTAACAAACTAGGTATAATCATTCAATAGCAATAGAAAGGGTCCTCAGATATCTCAAAGGAACATAGAATTTTGGGCTCAAATACTCCAAGGTAGGAGACTTCAAACTAGATGGGTATTCAAATTCTAACTATGCTGGTGACCATGAAGATAGAAAGTCCACCTTAGGTTATTGATGAATTTTAGAACAATAATTGTTAGTTGGAAATCTAAGAAGCAATCAGTATCGATAATTTCTTCAACAAAATTAAAATATATGGTTACTTTAGAGGCAACTAGAGAAATATTATGGCTCAAAAGGGTTATTTTAGATTTGTAGGAGCAATAGGTTTTGTCAACACCTCTCATGATTGACAACACTTCTACAATCCAGATGCCAAAGAATTCAATATTTTAAGACCAAACCAAGAATATCAATACCATACTTTATCTGACTTATCACTATGTGAAAGATGGCAGCATCAAGTTACAACATTGCTTGATAGCAGAGCAACCAGTAGACATCCTGATAAAAGAGTTTAGATGAGAATAATTTGAAATTTCTAGAGGAATGCTTGGTCTGAAAAAGATCCCTATAGATTAAAGGGTGATATATTAATATTGTATGTATTTTTTATTAAACCTAGGTATCTTGCATAGGTGTCTAACTTTTATTTTATTCAATAAGTTCTCCATTCTTGTATGAATAGGAAATGTCAGTTTTAGAAATGTGAAATGAATAGTGTTTTTAGATTTTATATTGTAGTGTTTGCTCTCTCTCAAATTTGAATCATAAAATATAGTTTCATGTGCATTTCATCAATATTCTTTCCATCTTGTCATTGATATCAAAGCTTATATATTTAATTTGTTTTTATTATTTCTCCTTTATATTTGTACATCATGCATACAACATATTCTCTTTTAATAACATTTTATTTGACATATTGGTAGTGTATAAGCTATTTGGAGAGGCATTTTGGTTGAAAGAGCATGGTAGTAGCTATTTAGACCTATGTAATGGCTATGTGGAAGTCCTCTACTCAACATTAATTGTTCCTTTAGTAAAAACCAAACAAATCCTAATACAACCTCGTACCCATGTGGAAGTTCCTATAAATCTAGGCATATCAATTCAAAGGCCTTTTCTTGGACTACATTTCAAAATCAACATATACATGACTACATTTATAAAATCCCTTATTCCTAAATATTCAACCTACTTAGAGTCTCTACAGCAAGCAATCAGTTGAAGACTCTCACATTTGATCAATTAGTTGAAAAGATTATAGAAATAAAAAAGGCCTTTGGAAGAAAAACTGAGTCCACAACAGGAGAAAATGTGTGCTATGTCAAAGCAAATTCTTTCAAAGCATCCAATAAGGCCATGTCTTCCAAAAATGAAAGAAATAATAAATACAAGGGAAAATGTGTAAAAATGAAAATCAAGGTAGTTAAAAACATAATGATAAACAAAACCTCTACTATGAATGGTGTGACAAAAAAGGAAGTCATGAGACTCATGACTGCATAACTTCATGGGAGAAACTTAAAGCACACCATAAGATGAAAGAGGAAAAATCAAATAAAATAAAAGAGTCAAACTATGCCCAATTCACCATTAAATGTGTGTTTTCCAATACATATGATGAATCAAATAGTGTCTCAGTTCTTCATGGTTTGATGCTTGGGTTTTTGATACTTGTGTCACTCTACATATGAATTTTTGAAAAGACTTATTTGAGGAATCTAGTGAAGAAAGTTGTGGTGTGGTATACCTCATAGATAGATCAAGTCTACAACCATAAAAAAAAGGTACAATATGACTCAATTATCTAAGGATTCCATATTTCAAACTCTAAAATGTTCTCTACCTTCCTTAATTGAAATGAAACTTGTTTTCCCTAGTGCTCATAAGGAAACAAGGCCATTCCATTATGTTGGATAATGGTGATGTCAACATCAAGAGAATAAGTGATAATGCAGTCATCTTGACTGGATATGAGGAAGGGAAACTACTCAAACTCAAGGGTAAGACATCAAATTCAAGGAATTATGCTCATCTCATGGAAGATAGAATGTCTCCAAACATGTTATGGCATGCAATATTCATGCACACTCACTATAATATCATTCATGTATCACAATATAATGGTGTTATTGGCATACCCACATTGCCCCAAAAATCATATGAAAAGTGTACAGCCTACCTCTTGGTTAAACACGTAAGAGAACCATTCATAAAGTTACAATGGAAAGCTAATATAGAATTATAATTGCTTCACTTAGACTTTTTTTCTCTTCCAATCCTCTTCATGAGTGGTCATAAGTACTTCATATTGTTAATTGATCACTACAATTGAATGACATGGATATTTTATGAAGAAAAATTATAATCCTTCAAAACATTCTAAAAGTTTCAAACCATGATTGAAAATGAAGCTCAAACTTGCATTGAGACACTTAGGATAGACAATGATGGTGAATACACTTCAAATAATTTTTAAATCCTACCTTGATAAAAATGGGATCAAACACCATCTCATAGTTCATTACACTCTGTAGCAAAATAGAGTTATAGAAAGAATGAACAAAACTAGGATGAATATGGTTAGTGTTATGTTGTACTACAAAGGGATATATCTACACTTTTGGGCTAAAGTAATGAAAACATCAATATACCTCCATAACAAATCACCATCAATAGATCTTGAATCCAAAAATGTATATGAGATGTGATGTGGTCATCTTCCTTCAATGTGACATCTTCATATTTTTTAATCCACTTGTTACACATTGATTCCAGAGGTGAATAAAAATAAATTGGACCATAGGGCTTAAAAATGTATTCACTTGGGATATATTAAATCCTCCAAGGCATACAGGTTATACGATGAGAGAGAGAAGAAGTTTCTTGATGCCAGAAAAGTTATCTTTTGTGAGACTACAAAAGATTAAAAAAACATATTGATTGGTAGCTGAGTCGACTTGATAAGTATACAAAGTTTGATATCTAAAAAGAGTGATTTGGATGTTTCAACTAATGAATGGGGGGCACACAGTTGGGAATTTATTGATTTTCTATTGTCTCCTACACATGAGATTGAAACTCCTCCTAAAGGAGAGAATGAAAATTCATCATATAATGAACATGGGCCACCATAATAGATGGCATAAAGTTATGGAACTTCAAAGGATGAACTTGAAACACCTAAAACATAGAAACAGATGCCAATGTGGGCTATGCAAACATTGAAATATGTGAAACCTAATAAATTTGGGAAAATTGGCACAGGAAATGCACATGTTGTAGACATCCAATTCCTAACACCTTTATGATGAAATTATCAATCTTACTTGAAATGCACTCAAATGTGTAATTTAAGCCAAAATCACTTAAACGTGCTAAATAATTCAAGATTATCATATATGAGTGCTAATTTAGGCTAATGTATTCCTAAATGGAGCAATACATTTTATGTGATTATTAACTTTTCTCAAATCATTTTGAGTCAAAATGATGAAAATGCATTTTGGTGCTCTAGATCACTCTTTTCTTCTAATTCAAAAGCACATGACATGTAAATGTGTTATTTTATGTCAAAAACTTCCTAAATGGGATAAAAGTCTATATGTAACTAACATCACCTTCTAATTCCTCCCCAATCAAATTATGACCCAGTAATATGACTTTTTGACCAGTTTGATTAATTGTGCACCAATTTCTAAAGAATTTCACTAAAATTTATTAATATTATTTAAGAAAATTAAACCAAATTATGAACTTAATTAATAATTCCATGGAATTTATTAAATACTTATTTATTGTAAATTGATTCATATTAATTGCATCATCAAATGCCATGATCAATAGGGTGGCATCCATAAGCCATAAATGCAACAAATATCAAGATTGTGGCTTCCCATGCTTTTGTAATGCCCCTTCCTCCCAAATATTTATGATTATATTTATGGATATTATTTACATAATTGGATTCATTCATGGCCACACATCTTCATCTTAATATGGATGGTCATGGTTGATCCTGATCAATTTGGAAAATCTATAAATAGAAGGGGAAAGACCACTTTGATTAAGATGAATTTGTGTAAACTTATAATGTAGGATTCTCTCCAAAACCTTTCTTTGTGTTGATTATTATGATTTATTTTAAATAGTATAGCTTAATTGATAGGTATAGATTTGATATTCATATCATGATCCTAGATTATACTTGGTGTTCTTAAGATGGTGGAAGAGCTTGCCTTGCACCATTATTGATTACTTGAGCAACAAATCAAGGGTAAAAACACACTTGGAACCACATATGAATGGTGGGATGATCTTGGGAAGGTAATATATGTTTTTTTTCTTTCATTGAGTTCTTTATTGTCATTTGCACACTCCATTGAAAAGGTTGGCCTAAATTTTTATGTGGTTATGGATTTCTCGTATTTTTCAAGACTAATTCTTGATCTAACCATCTTTGTAATCCATCTCTACATCTTGGCATGCCCAGTGGGATAATTCATCCCTCTCAAGAAAGGAAGATAGTTTTTTAATCTTAGATTTCATTAAAAGACTTTAAAAATCCTTAATAAGCAATTTCTATGATCGTTTTCCTGTGTTTTTAATGTTTTTTGTTAATACACAAGTCACACAATGACCGACATTAGCTATGCATAACTAGCATCAATCTAGGCCATTGCATGGAAAAATACATCTAAAAAATTGCATTATATATCATTTCTCAAGTTTGTAGTTGTCAAGTTATGTTTTTAAGTCTCTAGTCTAAACATTATTCCTGATCTAGAAGTTTTCTTTTAGATATTTTATCTTAACATTGTGCTAAAAAGATTTTTGTCAAAATATTTTTTTTCCCTAAGGGTTCATAGGTGACCATTATCATTCAATTTTTATCGGTAACAATTCTTTATGACTAGCATTGGTCTTACTACAACCGGCATCGATCACTATTGACCAATGTCAATCTCTGTGTGTAAAAAATAGAGAACTTGATAGCAAGAAATCTAAACTTGCTTGTTTCATTACAAATTGTGCTTCAAAGCTAAAGGAGACTCTCTAACTTTTTATGTAGGACCCACATGGAAAAGTGGTTAATTTGATCATAATTAAGTCTTTAACCTCCTCATTGGTGTTTAAAAAGAACCTAGATGAGCATGTTTAAATCTTGAACCTTCTCTTTGGTGTTTAAAAGGAACTTAGATGGTTTACTTGATTATTTTGTGAATGTTTTTCAAAAAAAATTCAAACTAAGTCCAAGGGGCCAAGAACTTCACTTAACATTTAAATTTTGTGTATAAAATGAACTTTCACTTAAATTTCAAATTATTGAAATGTTGCTTTATGCAAATCATCTATTGCTTGTTAGATTGTTTGAGAAAAATGAATTGCATGTGTATTCTCTCCCCCATCCCCTATAGAGAACTCAGGTAACCAAAAGCACTTTTCATTGTGATTGTGCCTTTGTCCAAGGCATGAAAAGGAAGATCTCTAGGATCTCCACAAAACCTGTAAGATTTGGGTGATATAAAAATAACCTCTAAAGCCATTTCACTTAGATCATTTTATTTTATGCAATTATCTTGTAGAGAGGAGGTCATTACCTCTTCATGAGTTATTTATGGAAGCTTTGACCTAGGGCTTCATCTCCTAGAATTATTTCAACCCCACTCCATGGTGGGGTATATAAATCAAAGTATGCATAATGTGATATCTAGGAGGTTGAGCGACTAACCTCTCCTTTCATAATGAAGGCTCGAGTCAGGTCTGGTCAACCAGGGGATTCCACTAAGTAGTACATGGATGGAATCACTATGTAAAGGAATATACATTTACATAGTAAGTTAATCAATATGATATCAATTGACATGTTGTATCTCTAGTGTTAGCCACACTTGGGACCATCTAGACAGTCATAAATTGTAAGTTTTAGACAACCCAACTTACTACAAAGTATTTTTGATGCAGGATGAGTAACTCAAATGTCCATGTCATCATATAATATCTAAGAGATAGGGGTGTAAAATACCCTACCAACTCATGCTCTTTTATTTTTGGATTAACAATTTAATTCTATTACGTTGTGGAGTTAAAAGCTTCAACCCTTTGCAAACTGAAGGAACAATGGTTGCTGAGATCCAGGAGAACCGGCGTCGGCAGCAGGACCGACGTCGGCAGAGACCTATGCAGAAGGCCACCGGCGATGGCAGGAAGTCGGCCGACATCGGCAGAACCAGACAAGCAGGGACCGATGTCGGTCGCCTGTGTGTTCCAAAACTACTCGTTTCACAGACAGTTAGTTAAGTGAACAAAGAGTTTGCATGTTGAGACCAGTTAGAGTCTTGAGCTGCGAAGATAATTGTCTAAATTAAGAGTCTAAGTTATTGTTTGAGTTAGGGATCTATTTATAGACCCATTGGCATGTATTGTTTATGTATGAGATAGAAAGGAAGAGTTCCTTCTAGTTGTAAGATCTGTGAGTTGCAGGGTGTTGCAAGCTCATTGGGGATCTACATGTAAGTTTGGTCTTTGAATTGCAGGTTGCAGGTTCATGAGAGATCAGCTTGAAGTGCTATAGAGTGTTTGGTGTACCAGCAGGGTTATTACTGACTGGTTGGTGAGGTGAACACCAATTCTGTGTGTGAGTTGGTTCTTGGGACTGTTTTTTGTGTAGGAGAGTGTGTGTGAGAAGAATTACTGTACACTTGAGGTGTGGCGAATCTCTGTAAGGTGAAAGAGTGTGGCGGCTCTTTGTTGTATTCTTTTCTGTATAGTGTTAATACAAGATAGTGTATTGTCTCTCATATTCTGTGCTATTGGTGAATTCTAGTTACTTGTGTTTCTGGTTATTTCTGCATATTCAATTGCTTATATTTGGTAATCATACTGTGCTCTTTCTAAGGAGCAAGATCCTAACAGGTGGAATTAGAACAGGTGTGTTTGTTCTTGGATTTATCTTCCACCTTTCCTAACAAGTGGTATCAGAGCCTTGGTTGTAGGTTCAAAAGCTGATACCTGACAAGTCGTATCAAAGCTTTAGGTTGGGATACTAACAGATTGGTGTAGATCTGGGTAGTGTGTTTTGATTACAGGTTACTCACAGGGTTTCTGTTTGAGTGGGAGTTGAGCAATGGAAGAAAATAGTCAACTACGAATGGAAAAGTTTAATGGCAAGAACTACCAATTATGGAGGATGCAGATTGAGGACTATCTGTATCAGAAAGATTTGTACTTACCGTTGGGTGGGGTTGCTAGCAAACCCTTGGATATGAAAGATGAAGAATGGGAGGTTCTTGATCGAAAGGCTCTGGGATCTGTTAGATTGAGTCTTGAATCATCTATGATTTCCAGCTTATCACAGTGTAAGACAATGGTGGAGTTGATGAAATCTTTGGAAAATTTGTATGAAAAACCCTCGGCTTCTAATAAGGTATTTCTTATGAAGCATTTATTTAATTTGCAAATGTTGGAAGGTGGATCTGTTCATAGCTATCTTAGTGATTTCCATGGTTTGGTAAACCAGTTAAGTTTTGTCAATATTGTATTTGATGATGAAATTAGAGCTCTCTTAATCTTGTGTTCATTACCTGAAAGTTGGGAAGGTTTGGTAATGGCAGTTTCTAATACTGTGTCTCCTTCAAAAGTCTTAAAAGTGGATGATGTTCTGAGTGTGATCTTGAATGAAGAGATACACAGGAAAAGCACAGGTGAATCATCTGGAGATGCTTTGAGTGTTGAAGGAAGAGGAAGGCCAAGAGAGAAGATAGAGCGTGGGAGATCAAGGTCGAAGATGGGCAAGAGATCCAAGTCCAGGTATGGCAGAATAACCTGCTGGAAATGTGGAAAGCAAGGGCACTTAAAGAGAGATTGTAGATCGGGTACAGATCAGCATGAAGAACATGAAGAAGAAGCAGATGTTGTGGGTTACGTTGCACAGGATGCTCTGGTATGTTCTTTGGATAAAGTAGAATCTTGGGTATTAGATTCTGGTGCCTCTTTTCATGCATCCCCACATAGGGAATTTTTTCATGAGTATGTCCAGGGAGACTTTGGAGAAATTTGTGTAGGGGATGGTAAGCCTTGTCAGATTGTTGGCAAAGGCAAAGTGAAGCTGAAATTGCAGACAGGTGACACATGGGTGTTAAAGGAGGTCATGCATGTCCCAGTTCTAAAGCGGAATCTGATTTCTGTTAGAAGTTTGGGTGAAGAGGGTTGCACAGTAACTCTCACAGTGGACTCTTGGAAGGTTACCAAGGGTACACTTGTTGTAGCTAGAGGTAAGAAAGTAGGTACGCTTTATCTATCTACTTGTTTTACTGATTCTCTTTCTGGGTTATCTACTTCAGCTGTAGATTCGGAGATGTGGCTTAATAGGCTTGGTCACATAGATAAGAAGGAGATGCTAGTTCTTGAGTCAAAGAGTATGCTTTCATATTTGGAAGGCATGGATCGTGGTTTTTGTATGCAGAAGAAGAAGGTTAGGTTTCTTGAGGAATCCGATGTTAGTGACAAGAACAAGAAAGCCTTGGTTTTCAAGGAGAAAGTGACGGACAGAGTTCAGCACAAGGTGCAGAGGAATTCGAAGCAGAGCAAGGGTGATTTAGATAAGGGTTTGATCCAAAAGGAGCTCGTAGGAAAAAGTCAGGTCTCACAAGAAAAACACAGAGACCGACGTCGGCAAGAAAACCGGCGTCGGTGTCCAGACAGGGACCGACGTCGGCTATGTGCAGCCTGACATCGGTGACTCAAGGCAGACAGAGACCGGCGTCATCCAGGGGAAATCGACGTCGGCAGGGAGGCAGTCGCAGGGAACCGACATCGATCGGTTGTAGACTGAGATGTGACTGGCATCGGTTACTGAGATGAATTTTGGGTGGACAGCGAGCTGTCATGGAGTCTCAAGCACCCATATGGAGGATTGAAGGTGTAAGTAAGTTCTGAAATTCATCATTTCCCTTCTTTACACTACTTGTTGCTCACTTATGGCATAGGACCAGGAAGTTGTTGAAGAAGCAGAACAGGTATATCCAAGAAATAGTGGGAGCTAGGCATGAATGAGGATGTGATTCCTTGGAGGAGAACCAAACAGTGTTTTGGGTAGTGTTGCCAGCTGGAAGTAAGCACTGAGAAACGAATGGATGTTTAGGATGAAGAAGAGTGGAAATGGATACGTGAGATGGAAGATCAGGGTATATGGTCTTGTATTAGCTGCAGGGCAATGGAGGTTTGATCATTGTGTTTCTCTTTACCAGGTTGGATAGTATTAGCTACACTATCCTATTACTGTATGATGTGCTTGTTGCAGGGTTACATATACAGGTATTGTTGAACTAAAGGTAAAGCTAGTTCAGGTGGATGTCATGGAGAATCTGGGAGCAGTAAGATTCTTTGGCATGAGTGTGTTCTAGAGACATGGTAGGTCATATGTTGACTTTGTTTCAGGATGATTGTGTGAAACCAGTTAGCACGCCGATGGTTGGACAATTCTATGAACAGGTGTCTTGATTCACATAATGAGGTTGAGTGCATGGTATGTACTAAACCTGAGTTTTCCCAAGCAGTGGGAGTTATCACAAGTTTGGAGTCAATCCGGGAAAGTAATACTGAAGGGCAGTTCAGTGGGACCAGCAGCAGGTGCACATGCTATGCAGGGTCAAGTTCTTTTTCTACATGGTTGTAGATGCGGATGTGGCAGGTAATTTGGATGACAGGTTTTGCACCATGGATTTTGTGGTGGTTGGTCTTCAAGGGTGATTTTGAAGATGGATACATAGCCAAGGGAACAAACTAGACGGTGTACAGGTACAGGTACAGGTTGCAGCTGTTTATCTCCAAGTGGGAGATTGTTAGGTTGTGGAGCTAAAAGCTTTAACCCTTTGCAAACTAAAGGAACAATGGTTGCTGAGATCCAGGAGAACCAGCGTCGATAGCAAGACCGACGTCGGCAGAGACTTGTGCAAAAGGCCACCGGCGACGGCAGGAAGTCGCCCGACGTCGGCAAAACCAGACAAGCAGGGACCGACGTCGGTCCCCTGTGTGTTCCAAAACTGCTCATTTCATGGACAGTTAGTTAAGTGAACAAAGAGTTTGCATGTTGAGACCAGTTAGAGTCTTGGGCTGCGAAGATAATTGTCTAAATTAAGAGTCTAAGTTATTGTTTGAGTTAGGGATCTATTTATAGACCCATTGGCATGTATTTTTTATGTATGAGATAGAAAGGAAGAGTTCCTTCTAGTTGTAAGATCTGTGAGTTGCAGGGTGTTGCAAGCTCATTGGGGATCTACATGTAAGTTTGGTCTTTGAATTGCAGGTTGCAGGTTCATGAGAGATCAGCTTGAAGTGTTATAGAGTGCTTGGTGTACCGGCAGGGTTATTACTGACTGGTTGGTGAGGTGAACACCAATTCTGTGTGTGAGTTGGTTGTTGGGACCATTTTTTGTGTAGGAGAGTGTGTGTGAGAAGAATTACTGTACACTTGAGGTGTGGCGAATCTCTGTAAGGTGAAAGAGTGTGGCGGCTCTTTGTTGTATTCTTTTTTGTATAGTGTTAATACAAGATAGTGTATTGTCTCTCATATTCTGTGCTATTGGTGAATTCTAGTTACTTGTGTTTCTGGTTATTTATGCATATTCAATTGCTTATATTTGGTAATCATACTGTGCTCTTTTTAAGGAGCAAGATCCTAACAGGTGGAATTAGAACAGGTGTGTTTGTTCTTGGATTTATCTTCCACCATTCCTAACAAATTCCTTCCAAGAGCATGTATAAAGATGGATTTTAATAATACAAAGCAACTTTTTCAGTTTAGGGATTAGGATGATTTACTTAGTTGTATTTGTCTTTATCTTTGCTTACTTGGTCTTGATTTAAGTCAAAACTTATTTGTAAACAACACATCATAACCAAACACATTGTCCACCATTTCTTGAATAAGGAGGCATTACACTAGTCAAATACAAATCAATATTTGCCTTGTTCAAATTCTCATCTCAAACATTGTGTTTGTATTGTCTAATTATCATAGTTATGCTACTCATTTGAGTCTAAACCACTTTACAAAAAATTTAAAGTACTTCATTGATAATTCAAATTCAGAATTGAACCTTTCTAAGTTTTAAGTCAACATGTTAATTGGATTTTCCATTTTCACTTGACTTGAGTCAATTTGGGTTCAATTTCTCTTTTAGATTAAAGGTCATTTATAGAATCATCATCATTTGATCATTGTGAACTTAAGACATCAAGTGTATTTCTCACACTCTAACTTCTAGAACACATTTTATTTTGGCTCTTATTACCATGTGACAGTGTTGTGCTACCTGTTTGGTTTTAGTTTTATACTTAGGAATTCTTGCATGTTTTCACATCTTTATTTTCTTGGTTTTCATTGTCACCTTCCTAATCCAAAGGGCTTTCTTCTAATTTTATAGTAGCAACTCATCGAATTTGAACTAACCTTTACAGTATTGACATTCTCTTAAACCTATGTTCGGTGTACTAGTTTACACTTAAGTCTTTGAGATATCATACCCTTTTCTAATTCATACAATTGAAATCTACCCAAGATTGAGTAATTTTGTAAACACGTTCTTCTAATTATGTGGTATTAAACTACCTCCTTTTTATTACAGTATCTTTGTTACCTTGCCATTTGTTTAGAGAAGATCAAAACCCATACCTTATTTAAACATTTGTAAAACATTTTCCAAATCTTAAGCAAATGTTTTAGACATGAAGCTAAGGTATACTTGTAGTGGGATGTCTTGTGGCTCTAGTTGTGAGGCAGATCATTTTTATGGTAGACATGAGCACTCTATCTTGTTTGAGGATGTGGCCTTGTTTGAGCCTATTTTTTGAAAACCAATCCAATCCATGCCAATTTTCATGCCTCATCCTCATCCTTACCCTTAGATTTGTACACCATGCTCAAAGGTTACCATTTTAGGATATCCTCTTTCAATCTACATGCCATGCTCAAAAGTCACCATTTTAGGTTATCCTCCTTCATTTTGTGCAAGTGATCAAGATCCACAACATGTGAAGGTTACCATTTTAGGCTATTCTCCTTCAGCTTGTACGAATGATCAAGCTCCACAATGCACAAAGGTTACCATTTTAAGAGCTCCTCCTTTGATTTATGCAAGCTCCTCCTTTGGTTATTACCATTCTAGGCCCATCATCAGCATTTATTAAGCCTATTATTGAGGAACATCACTTTGATGAACTAGTATTTATTGATCCCTTATTATATGGTCTCATTTTTGGAGATCCCATTATTGAACGACAAACCATTGTTCATCCTAAGCTAATTATTCCCCACTTTAGAAATTTTGTGTTGATATGTGAGCCTCAAAAATAACCATTACCTCTTCAAGATCCATCTTATGAGGACCAAAATGTGTTTAAATCTGATATTTTGCAAACAATTGTTAACCAAGATCATGATTTTATTAATGAAACACCCATTTGTGATGAGTCAACTTATGATGAGTTACCTATTCATATTTTACCTATTTTTAAATAACCTCATCTCCTTGACAATATAGTCTCTATAGAGTTGTATAATTATCTTTTTTCACTCATTGAGGAGTCTCCTTTTGATAGATAAGATTTTATTGAGTCATCCCTCGAGCAATTCCCTCTCTTTAAGGGGCTTCACCTAGGCGATTCAATCTATGTTGAACCCTTCCTAGATGAATCACTTTTTATAGATCCCATTATACCATCATAGGCCATCACTTGTTCAATACCAAGCATTCAATAGAACATCATTATAGAAACAACCACATTAGATGAAGAAATAACATTAGAGTCAAGTTCCCTTTTTAAATCGACATCAGATTTAGCATCAAAAGTAGAATCACTATCAGAGCCAACATCAGATTTAGAGTCCTTTGACTCAAACTCAACTTTAGAATTAGAATATAGTCATGGTTGTTACAAAATTAGTTATAGTTTCCTTGTAGATCAATTAGAATATATTTTTGATCTTTCTATGGTTTTTGAGGATGATTACTTCAGCATCGACATAGGTTATCCTAGTATATTCTACAAGGATTGTGTTGCCTTTCATCATTCCATTAACCCCACCCAATATAGCCATTATATTGACATTCAACCTCTTATAAGTGTCAATTGGGACTAACAGAATCACACTTTATTTAATTGTGTCCATGGTGACATATCAGGTGCAGAATATTAGGGGGTTAAGACCAAAGTCATGCAGAAGAAGAACAATATTCTAGTGAAACCTTTTTGGAGGTGTTAGGGAACAATCAAAGATCAAACTCAACATATTTTAATGAAACCTTTTTGAAGGTGATAGAATACAATCAAATTCAAATGTTAATATCTCTTTATGAAACTTCTCGAAGGCATTATGGGATAATCAGGACAAATTCATTGGTCAAAACCTCATCGAGGCACCAATAGTTGAGCACAAAAGTTCTTCACTACTTGATGAATACATTATTAAAGATCAAATAAATATATCTTCCAATCTACAGCATAATTAGATGGTAACTAATCTTAGGATTAAACAACAAAAAAATTAGGTGGTCCTATCGAGAGCATATTCAGAGGTCTTTAGCCCCACTACAACCAAAATTATGTCAAACCTAGAATCAACAGCATTGTGTGTACCTAAACATCCTGATATTCATTTGTTTCCCATTCATTATACATTCCATTATCATCCACATTTTCATTACCCATTTATACCATTTATCTTATCCCTCACATTATTCACCATCCTTGACATCTCTTTTCTTTATAGAGGCTACGAAGATATCTTATCTTGATGTTTAGAAGAAATAAAATCAAAGACCAATAAGGATCACAACAACATTATTTGGATCCAAATTTTTAGTAGGTTCTTGATATAGAAGTTATTCATACAAGGTGTTGGATATCAATTTACATGATCACTTATTCTAGTTGTCTTACATGTTGACTAAGATGTGCATCTCCATATCAGCAAGAGTAATAGATTCATTTTTCATTTGCCATTTTACCCTGGCATTTTCTTTGCCATGTCTCTTAGGGGAAACCCTATAGACCATTTCATTTTAGGCATTTTATACCATTGTGTCCCATTTACTATCTTTTTTAAACTACATTGACTTGAGGTCCTTTGGGACTATGTAGGCAATACTCAATTTCTATTGAGGTTAGTTCGGCAACCTTCACCATGCTCTCTCCATTTTGTGAGTAATTTTTAAGTTTGAATGTTCTCATTATTTTATAAGCAACCTAAACCACACTCTTTCCATTTTACAAGCACATTGACCTAATCATCTATTGGGGAAACTTCATTACCACCATAGCCAATTATCTTTTTATCATTTTCCTTATACCATTTTTATTATACCATGTATTTACTATTGACCAAGGCTTGTTTTTAGCCATCCTAATTACCCCATTTTGATCTTGGTTCCTTTGGTTCTTCCCACACCTTTTTAGTGGGGATTATGATCCAATTTTAATCATTTTATAATGTTGTGTTGAATGATAGCCTATGAAAGTAGTCTGCTATATGATCTAGCAAAGTTATTTTTCATCTATTATCTTGTCTGGTATCACTGATTATAACCACCTATGGTCAAATTAGTATTGTATTTGGTACACCTAATTATAACCACCTTTGGAAAAATCATAATTATGACATTGTTCCCTAATTATAACCACATATGGATAGATTAGGTACAATACTTGTTTATCATGTATTGTCACATCACCTATTCATTACTATTATCATTTGCCTTGTTATTTGCCTTTATTTATGAACTTGTTAGGACCCAGTCAGTTTTTCATCACTTTTTGTGTTGGCAGAATCACTATGACTTGAAGTCCTAATGAGATTATGTAGGTTGTGCTTGATTCATATTGAGGTCAACTCAATCCCTTATTTTCATAAACTCTCACCATTTTGTGAGAATTTTAAGTTGGTGTGCTCTCATCATTTCACAAGCATTCTTTGAAAAACCCTCACCATTTTTTGAGTTAGACCATTCTCTATCTCTTAATTCATAATTGAGTTGAGATACTTATAAAATTACAAAGACTTTCATAAAAATAAAAACTCAAAAACATTTTGTTTTATGTGTTGTTTGGTCTTTTGAGTTACTGTTTGGTCTTGATTTGTTTGTTTTTTCAAGTACATCTTGATGGTCCACATTCATCTTGATTAATATTATGTTATCAATATGTTCTTTCTTTGTGTTTATACATTATTGTTCCTACTTAAGTCATGATTGTTGATATCATGATTTTTAGTTAGGTTCATTTATGTCTTATTTTTTCTTTCTTTTGGTTCATTTTTATTTAAATGTAAATAATTGTAACTCCGGTCTTGGTAATTTTTACCATTATCCTTAGTTATAGGTATTCACATTTGAATCGGCTCAGTACAATTCAAATGCCATGTCATTATAAGCTATTCATACTTATGATGTATAATTTCATTTTGTTATATCATGCACTTTGTGATTTGGACTCAAGTCTCAATGTCAAAGAAACTCTGATAAATAGATCTCAAGAACACCAATAAAACTAGGTAAAAATGGCTTATCTTGCACCTAACACAATGCTCAATACATGCATCTCTTAGCATACATCATGAGTCTAATTGACAACTGATCAGTTTTCTTCATCCCTCATTTCATTCTCTCCTATTTCTAGGTGAACTACATTGGCTTGAGGTCCATCTAGACTACATAGGCAATGATTAGATACATGACGTATCTTAGGTCATCTCAGACACCTTCTTTCTTCTTTTCATCGCTTTCATCCCTTTGTGCATTCTCATATGCATGGTTGTTTATGGTTGTTCTAGTCATTAGACCACCATCTCTACATTTGTGCCTACTTATTTTTAATATATGTAATGCGTTATATCCTTGAGATATTGCTTGCCAATTTTCCCTATAGGGGCACAAAATTTGGACCAATCATTGAATCAAATCAACCCTACAGGGTCAAACCATTCTTTATCAGTGATCAAAATCAGCCTTATTGGGGTAAAATTATTTATCACATGATTAAATAAACTCTACTAGGGCACATTATTATTTCTTCTCTTTGGAGGCAAGTTCTTCCTCTTTATTCTAATTCTAATCTATACAAAGATTTTTCTCTCTTTTTTTCAATATTTTAGTGTGCAACTTATCCTAAGATTGAGCAGTTTTGAAGCACGCAACTTGCACCCTAGCTTTGGGTGTGTTCAAAGTGTGTCATTTCTATTTTTGGATTATATCCTTCCCTTTCCCCCCATCTTTGGGGCCATTTTGCTCAAATTATATTTTGATCACTGAGGGAATCAATGTGTGCAAGCATTAACTCATATGGATTTAATCTGTTCTAAGGGTTAATCTCACTTTTCATCTCTTTTTGAGAGTCCATCCTTCTCTTTCATCCTTATATGTCCTATCAAAGGGGAATCATGGGTCATTTCAAATTTTTTCTTGACAACTCTTTTCTTTAAAAATATGTTTCTTTGATGAATGTCTTGCTACGCCTTCTCAAACAAGGGCAAAATATAGACATCCAATTCCTAACACATTTGTGTTGAAATTATTAATCTTACTTGAAATTCACTCAAATGTGTAATTTAGGCCAAAATCACTTAAACATGCTAAATGGTTCGATCTTGTCATATACAAGTACTAATTTATGATAATGCATCCCTAAATGGGTCGATGCATTTTATGTGATTATTAACTTTTCTCAAATCATTTCGAGTCAAAATGATGAAAATGCATTTTGGTGCTCTAGATCATTCTTTTCTTCTAATTTAGAAGCACACAACATGTGCATGTGTTATTTTATATTGGCAACATCATAAATGAGATAACAATCTATATGTAACTAACAGCACTTTTTAATTCCTTTCCAATCAAATTATGACCCAATAATATGACTTTTTAACCATTTTGATTAATTGTGCACCAATTTTCAAAGGATTGCACTAAAATTGATTAATATTAATTAAGAAAATTAAACCAAATTATGATATTAAGTAAGAATTCCATGAAATTTATTGAATATTTATTTATTGGAAATTGATTCCTATTAACTACATCATCAAATGACATGATTAATGGGTGGTATCTATATGCCATAAATGCAAAAAATATCAAGATTATGGCCTCCCATGCCTCTTTAATGCCCCTTCATCCCAAATATTTATGAGTAAATTTAGGGATATTATTTCCATAATTAGATTAATTCATGGCCACACATCTTGATCTTAATATGGATAGTCATGGTTGATCCTGATCAATTTATAAAATCTATAAATAGGAGGGCCAAGACCACTTTGATTAAGCTTAATTTCTGTAAAATTATAATGTAATATTCTCTCCACAACTTTGTGTTGATTATTATGCTTTATTTGTAATAGGATAGCTTCATTTATAGGCATATATTTGATATTCATATCATGAGCCTAGATTATATTTAGTGTTCTTGAGATGGTAGAGGAGTTTGCCATGCACCATTGTTGAAGACTTGAGCACCAAATCAAGGGGGAAAACATGTTTGGATCTGCATATAGATGGTGGGATGCTCTTGGGAAGTTAATGTATGTTTTATTTCTTTCATTGAGTTATTTATTGCCATTTTCACACCCCATTGAATAGGTTGACCTAGATTGTTATGTTATTATGCATTTCTTGTGTTCCATCTCTACACATGAAGCCACATCAAAATAAAACAAGTCCCTTCAATAAATTTAAGATATAATTGAAAATTTCACCTTGAATGATTTTCCATAAGAATAAATCAATGTTACATTTGATTCACAACCAACATCTTTCAAACAAAATGAGAAACTTGAATCTTAGAAGCTTGAACATAATCCTCATGCTAAAGTCTAACTAAATTTGTTGAACCACCTTAAAAAGTAATGAATCTAAAGTTTCAAACTCAATGTGATCTTTGTGAAAAAAAATTTGGGTGTCTTGACATTTCTCATGTCTACAATTGTTCAAACAAGCCATGTACAAACCCTAGGATAGAGGGTTTTGGACATGATAAAAATGTACCAGTAGATTATACCTTTATGATCATCTCACTAAGACAAATCCAATGACTACTAATTTACACAAGGATATAAAAAAATTTAAATACTTTTTTTAGACTTCAAATAATGTTTAGTGTGTAAAAAATAAATTATGTTGGGATCATAAGTTATGTTGTTTCAATCCAACTCTTCAGATGGCCACAACACCAAATCTAGAAAACATGTCTTAAAAACTAGCCCAAATAGATGCTCTGAGACCACTTTTAATGAAATTACTTATGTGTTCATAATAATAAAATAATCATATCTACAATAATAAGTGACAAAATCTTAGAATACTCAATAATATTGACTAGGCCACTTCAAGGGGTAACCTCCACAATAATGCAATGAGAACAAAATTCATAATATGATGATAAAAGGCTACAGACTATCTCCTATATAAACTCTACATAACTATGGTTGTTCTATAGATTGATCATATTAAGAACATAGATAAATGTAATAAGATAATATGAAAGGTATGTAAACTACAAATTAGCCACACATATCCATAGACACACTACAGATTAAAGACATAACATATTTCCCCATTTGGTACTTTGTTAAAAAAATCACTACATTGAAGTTTTGAAATCTTCAGTGATGAAGAGTGAGTTCTATCAAAGTTAAATTTTATCAAGTTTGACCTTTGGAATACAAATTAATAAACACACCTTTGTTTAGTGTGGAACCATGTGTTATTTCTTGAGAGGGACATGGTGAGAAGGTGTGAGTTGACTACATGTGAAACTTAATGCAACTCTGATAAGTAATAAATAGTTATCTTCAATGTCGAGTTGGATGTGTCAATGCAGAGGTGAGTATTGGTTAATAAGATCTTAGTAGTCAAGGAATCTGATCTAATGTTGGTGATGTTATGTCAATGTAAAAGTCTTTGAATACTTTGAAAACTAATTTAGTCATAGGCTCAATCAAACTGATAGTATTGAAAGGCTATGATGCAATGAATAAACATACCAAGTTCAAATTGATGTAAAAAACATTGTAAACTACAAGCAATGAGTCAAAGAAGATATAGATTAAACAAAGCTCAATGAAAAATGATGTACAATGTCCCAATTCCATATAAACCAAAGACTATCAATGCAAAATGCAAAATGAAACCAGATGTTTAATGAATTAGTTTGAGTTGATGTTTAATCAATCATCAACTTTAGACTCAACCTAAAATATTTTATACCCTTTATATAGAGTACAAATTTCCCATAGAAATAGGTAAGCTATAAATGGAACATACTTTATACACATAATATTTTCAAACTTTATCAATTACTTATACTTTCTATCTTGCAGAAACCCATCGAGTCTCAATCTCTCTGAGTGTCCAACCTAAGGGGTGTATCAAAAAAGGGGTGGGAATACCATTGGTACTTTGCAAGATTGTTATCCCTTATTGCCACTTATTATCAATCGAACTAGATCTTAAAAACATTCCCCTAATCTTTGTCTCTTATTTTTCACCCGCTTCTAGTCATTTACCATCTTCATTAGCCATTTCTCTTTCCTAAATCCCTTTTTGGTATTTACATGACTATGTCAACCACATCGACCTTATATTATTATTGACAGAGATTACTAAGAACTAAGTCAACCATGGCTGACATAGTTTATTGTCTAGTTAGTTTTTTGTCAATTTCAATACTAGGTTGACCAGGTCGACCTTGTCGATTGAAACTTTCAAAAGGGTTTAGAGTTAGATCTACCTATATAAACACATCCATTTCATGATTTTTAAAGATAAAACAAGAGTTAATTACTCATTTGTGCTTCTTTAAAATCCTCTCTTTCACCATTCTACATGAGTAGTCTTAGCTTAGGTTTTCTACTTAGAGAAAAATATTGTCCTATGGAGAAGTCTTGGATGCTTTAGCATTTCTTAGTGATCCTTACAAACCACAACAACCTCTTATGAAGCACCTTTGGCCAAGGATATATTGAGTCTCGATGGGTTTATCTTCTAGGTAAGTATCTCTAAATTTGCTCCTCTCTTTAGTAGATAAAAGTAACATAAATAATAGATTTTGAATAATATTGCTCTCTCCATGCATTAGGGTTTTAAATATAGATAGCTTAAATAAGATTATCTTATGTATGTTTACTTTTATTTTTTGTGAACCCCATATTGTGCCACAAGCTTTGGTGAGCACTAGATTAGACTTTTTCTTTACTTTTTATTAGTATAGTGAATATGAAAACATAGGACCTAGTTAAGGTAGCTACGTAGTTTTTCTTGACTGAAGGCTTTGGAACCCTCCCTAGTGATATTATTTATGGTAAGAGATCCTTTAATTAGGTCTAGTAAATCCATATTGGTAATGACCCTGATTATCTAATGTATCCCCAATCGAAAGTATAAGTAGGATTTATCTTCTCCAAGTTAGGATTGACTTGTAGATCTTTTGCATTTCCTATTGCATACATTCTGGTGAACCTGATGTGAATCTAACCCTTACAAGTTTCCTTTCATGATTTCATTTCTATCATTTTATTATTTTTCTATATTTTTTATACTATATTGACCAAGCCAATATAGTTCTAAATTTTGTGCATAGGTTTAACACACAATCGTATCAAAATGACTTTATTATTTTTATGCAAGTCTTCATCAGATATAGGTTACTAGATCAGATAGGTTAACACTTTTTGATCTACTATTCTTATAGTTCTAGATAAAAACTAAGTCAAATAGGTCATCTTAGTCTTTTAGTCATCATCCAGATAACAAACTAAGTTAAACAAGTTGACTTTATCTTTCAATCAGCATAAAAACAACAAACTAAGTCGAACAATTCAACTTAGTCTTCTAGTCAGCATCTAAAATAAAAAACTAATTCATGTATATCAACTTAGTCATCTTATCATGCTTTAAAAAATAGGGTTTCATAGAACTAGGTCAAACTAGTCGACTTAGTTTGTAGAATTTGTAATCAACCTTCAAGGCACTATAATAGAAAATTTGTAATCATAATCATCTTCTAACCCACCAAGGTTCCTCTCTTTCTCTCTCTATCAATTCAATACTTCATTATAGTTTTGTTTTGTACAATTTTGTAGTCTTTAAAATTGTAATCATATATTAAACTAAGTCGACTTGGTCAACTTAGTTCTATAGCATGTCTTCTATCTAAAAGATTAAGTTGACTTGGTTGACTTAGTTATTAAAGACTCTTACTTATACAAAATAGTAGAAACCCAACTGACTCTATTCTATACTATTTGTGTACAATGTCATCTGAACCAACTTATACCATTCTTAATTTGGGAATTAACAACTATTTACTAGTAATTAATTCACACTTTCACGTTTAGTTCTCTGTATGTCTAGAGTAGTTCACATAGTCTAATTATGTGGTTTTTCAAATTACCATTTAATTACACTATCTTGATCTTTTTGCACACACTACCAAATCACACAATAGTCAAAATGCATTTAATATTTGTCTTCCCAAGGCCTACCTACTTGGATTTCATCACCAAGGGGGAAGCCAACTTAGTTTTCTAGCCAAGTAGAAATACATGCTTAATAGTATTTATTGGAAAATCACCTGACACCCTTATCATTGTGAGATTTTGAAGTGAGGGATAGACCCCAATACCAGTTAGTACCATTGCCAATATAGATCCCTTTCAAACTAAACATCTTGAAACCATCCATAGATTGCTTTCTAGTTCCCTATTTTAAGCCAACTTCCCTATCACACTTAAAATAACATTTTATAATAATATAACAACACTCAAGATGACCACTTAGTTAACATTTTCATTTTAGTTGAATACTTTCTCTTTGATCATTGCATGTTGTATTGCAAAAATTTGCATTGGCCAATGTTGATGTAAGGTTTTGTGTTGTGTGCCTCAATTGGATTATTCTCATTAATCTTATTATTTGTGTGTTTGCTTCCATTTATTACTTCAAATTACATTACAAATACTTTCCCTATTTTACTACACTATCATTATGTTTGACATAGTCTCTTATAGACTCCTGCCTATAGTACTGATTCAACTTGGTCAACCTTGTAATTCTTTTATCAGTCAAGTTACAGTACTAAGTCGACCTAGTCAACCCTATATCCTTATTAAACTATTTTTTCCCTACTTATAGTACTAATTTGACTTGGTTGACCTTGTACTCTTTTCTATCAGTCAAGTTCTAGTACTAAGTTGATCTGGTCGACCATGTATCCTTATCAAACTATGTTTTCCTAGTCTACATTACTAAGTCAACCTAGTCAACCTTGTATCCCTATTTTCCTTCTATCTAATAGTACTAAGTTAACCCAGTTGACCTTGTACTCTTCTTATCCCTTTTTTAGTAGTACATAATTGACCTAGTTGACTCTATATTCTTATACCCTCTACCCAATAATACATAGTTGACCTAGTTGACTATGTAGTATTATTGTTGCCTTTGCTCTTCTATCTGGCTGACTTAGTTCTTTATCTCTTTGACTTAATTTTTTGTCCCTGTTTTCTCTTTATTCTTTTATATATTTTGTTACTTTCTTCAATCATCATAAAATCCTCTATCAGATTCTTCTTGGACAACCTTAATCCATTTAGACACTATATGGAGTGCTTTTTTATTCTTATCTTTTCTTCCTCTTTTTAGCTTTAGGGCATCTTGTGATGCCCATCCACTTATTAATTTATCCTTTGTGGCATCTTACGATGCCCACCCTCATATCATTTTAGACATTAGGGTATTTTGTGATGCCCATCCCTACATCCACTTACCCTTTTGGGTATCTTGTGATGCCCACTCTTATTCTATATTTCATGCTACCAAACTAATTCAACTTCAAGAAACCTTCCAAGACACATAGGCTTGTCTCTCACATGTTCATCATTGATTTATACATTAGCATAGATTCCTTCTCTTCTTTCCGTGATTTATATATGTTATCTATCTAACACTTTTTATAGGATACATAGGTCTCACCCTTTACATTAATTCTCTCTTTTCACAAACCTTAGTCCTTCCTTTTGGTATTTTATTTTCCTCTTTTTTCTCATGAGTTTCATTATAAAAATTGCATATAGGGCCCAATCTTATTCATGATTTCCTTATCTTTATTTTCATACTTTCTACACACTTTTTTTGGGACACCTTGGGTTCCTCTTTGTGAATTGAAGTGTAATACCATGGATATGACCTGACCTTCCTCACAAATACTATATTTTTCTTATCCCATTTATTTTTTACATGCTTTGTACACCACCATGGGTTTCTTTTTTATGAGTTACAATGTAAGACCATGGATAGGACTTGGCCTTCCTCATAAAATCACTATATTTTTCATTCCCTTCTAGGATGTGTTTTGTAATGGCTATATGTCTTTGATCTTTGTTCTCAGCTTTAGTTTTTGTTTCTTTTGATAGATGAAATTTTCAAAGCAATCTATATTAGCATGTTTTCCTACATTTCCTTCATTACTATGATAAGGAAGCACACTTCAATGTCATTATATCCCCTTTTTCCATTTATCACATTTTTTACAATTTGAAGTAACTCAAATTGTTTCATGTTTCATTCCTCTTAATTTTTTTTCTTTCACTCCACATTAGATAAAATAAGGTCAAAATCAAGATAGAATTTTTATTTCACCTAGATTTATGAGACTCTTAGACACCATTCTCTTTGAGTTCTCTCTCTTAGCATGCAAGTCCCAAGTATTTAAATGAAAGTCATCTTTAGCACCCATTTTTGGTTTTACAAATCCTTATGGAGGAGGTATAGAGAAAAGCCATCAAGAAAGTTAAAATCCAAATCATTTGAAATAAAAGGCAATGATATACAAAAGGCAACATACAAATCTCAAAATTCAAAATCACACCAAAAGATGTGATTACAATCACATCTCCTATCTCTAATCAAAGCTCAAACTCCATAGTTGGCCTCACACTAGATCTAAGGTCCATTTGGGTGTGGTATGCCAGTAGATTAGAATAGGAGAATTCAACAAACTCTATGGTGTTACCTACTTTCTCATGCAATTACCCAATCTTCATAGTAGACTGATAGCTCTGTAAGGGGTCCTAAGGAATGGGAAACATGTTGTGGTAAGGTAGATCCATTTTACTTTTCATGCATATAACCTTCATGGGATGATCTACATACCTCATTTTTTGACCTAAGACTTATGTGGCTAAGAGAAGTTCTTCAGAGTTTTTAAGGTTGAAAGTCATCTTATTTTGACAAACCTAATTTGAGTGTCTTGACTTAGATAAAGAGTTCCTCTACCTTGGTTTTTACTTCATTCTCCCCTCCACCCATTTCATTTCCCCTCTTGATCGGCAAAGTGTGATTCTAAATCTATTTTCCCTCTTCTATACTTCCTTCTTATCCATATCTTATAAAACATGCCAGCACTACTTTGTTTCAATTTTATCTATCTTTAGAATAAAACAACATGTTTGAGAAATTATGGATTACTTTCTTTACACCGTGGCTCTATATTTCTAGACTTGCTTTGTTTTTTTACCATTTATCATTACTGTACCACCCCTTTTTTGGGCACCTAAATCCATTTCTAATTGCATATACTTTTTTCAGTATTGAGTGAGGTTGGCTTGTTACTTCTCACCCACCAATGTTGTTTTACCCTTTTATGCACCTTTTTCCATTAATGATTGAGTAAGGCTTATTATTGCTCACTCATCAATGTTGTTTTACTATTTTTGTTTGACCATCTTTGTTTAAGTAAAAAAAAATTACTTTTACATTGATGTTTAATTACCATATTTTTGACATGTATCCTTGGTTTGACTTGGTGAGTTTTCCTTTCTTACTTGAGGTTTACTTGTTTGAGTTGTTTGATCTTTGGTAGCCTTGGCTTTTTGGTTACCTGATTTACTCTAAATTTTGACTTGGTCATTTGGTTTATCATAGCACTTGTCACCCCATCTTGCCAAATTTTGAAATACATCCCATACACATAGCACCATATATCTTAGCTTTCTTACATTTGTTTTTTTTTAAACTTTAGTTTTGTATCTTTGGATTTTTTGAAAGCAATCTTTATGCCCTCAATGATCAAAACTATAAACATAGTAGACAACCATCTAATGATAAAGGTAAGTCAAGGTATGCATACATTTTACTTTTTAGTTATTTCCATTTCATTCAATTAATTTTAGTTATTTTATGTTTTAAAATACATTAAAAAAAATTGTCTTCAACATTATGTGTTGCTATGTTCTTTCTCAAAACATGATCCTCTATTGTACCTGAGTGACATGTGATGAGATTTGAGTGGGGCATATGTATACACATAATATTTTCAAACATTATCAATTGCTAATGCTTTCTATATTACAAGAACCCATCAAGTGTCAATCTATCTGAGTACATGCCCTAAAGGTTACACTAACAAAGGGGTGGGCAGACCATTGGTGCTTCACAATATTGTTATCCCTTATTTCCACTTGTTATCATTCTAGCTAGCTCCTAAAAATATTCCACTAAGCTTTGTCTCTAGTTTTGCACCCTCCTCTAGTCATTTACCATCTTCATTAGCCCTTTCCCTTACCTAAAACCTTTTTGGTAGTTTACATGACTATGTCATCCACAATGACCTTGTAATATTATTGACAAAGCTTACTAAGAACTAAGTCAGCCATGGCTGACATATTTCATTATCTAATTTGTTTTTTATCAATTTCAATATTAGGTCAACCAAGTTGACCTTGTCGATTGAAATCTTTGGAAGGGTTTAGGGTTAGATCCACCTATATAAACACATCTATTTCACCATTATTATAGATACAACAAGAGTTAATTATACATTTGCACTTCTTTACAATATGCTCTTCCACCATTCTACTTGAGGAATATTTACATAGGGTTTCTACTTGGAGAAGAATCTTGTCTTGTGGATAAGTCTTGGATGCTTTGGCCTTTCTTAATGATCCTTAAAAACCACAACCTCTTGCGAAGAACCTTTGGTCAAGGGAGAGATTGAGTCTCAATGAGTTCATCTTCTAGGTAAGTACCTCTAACTTTTCTCCTTTCTTTAGTAGATAGAAGTAGTATAAGTAATGGATTTTGAATAATATTGCTCTCTCTCCATGTATTAGGGTTTTACCTATACATAACTTAAATAGGATTCTCTTATTCATGTTTACTTTTATTTCTTACTAACACCATATTGTGCCACAAGTTTTGGTGAGCATTAGATTAGAATTTTGCTTTACTTGTTATTAGTATAGTGAATATGATTAAATAGGACATAGTTAGGGTTTCTACATAGTTTTGCTTGACTGGAGGCTTTGGAACCCTCCCTAGTGATATTATTTGTGGTAATATATCCCTTAATTAGTTCTAATGGATCCATATTATTCATGACCCTGATTATCTAATGTATCCCCAATCAGAATTGTAAATAGGATCTATTTTCTCCAAGCTAGGATTGATTTGTAGATATGTTACATTCCCCATTGCATACACATACACGTCAAAGAGTATAATATAAATATGATCATATTGGATCTCACTTGGAGGTCAAATGTAACACTAAATTATGTCAATATTCAAATTTTTGATGTGGACCATAATATCAACTATGATACAAGTTTTTAAATTAGTTTACTGCAATACAGTATCATGTTCACTGATGTAAAGTGAAACAAATATAAAGTGATCCAGAAACCTATAAACAATCTTGAATGTAGAGATCCAGGTGTAGCATAGATCTAAAGCATAGAACTAACTATGAGAAAACTAAACAAATAAAGAAAAACTTGATCTATGGATATGAATATAATGAACAAAATGGGAATTAGGTCTATAGGAATAATGAACAAAGTGGAAGCATGAAGAAATGCATGTTAATGATGAATGTTAATGGGTTTGTCCATGGTCTACACTATTAGACTGTTAACACAATGCAATAATGGTGGATGCAATGGCATTTACACATACTTTACATAACATATCCATTGTGACATGTTGACTAAAAATAAATAAATGGAGGACTAATAGATGAGCAAAGAGGCTACTCTAATACTAAATATAGAAAATTATCCATATTGAAGAATATTTTCATTGTGGTAGAACCGAAGATCAAATGTGCAAATGTAAAAGGTTAATTCAATGCTCAATAATCAATTGATTCAATATATAAAGTCCATCTAGATAGGAGTTTCAATTTCATTCATATACCCACTCTCCTTAATATAAGTGAGTTGTTATAACAACTAGGTAGATGCACAAAGTTGGAGAATAAAAAACATGATAGTCCCCCAACTTTGCATGTTTTTTACAAAGGACATACACCCTTTGTTTTAAAATTATGAGGTTCAGACTATTGCTCGAGCCTCAAGGTCTTACACTCTTTACAAAGGGAGTGCACCCTTTGTAAACGGTGTACACCCTTTGCAAATGGCATTCACCCTTTATGGTCAATAAAGGGTGTGATGCCCATTGTAAATTAAAAGGGTATATGCCCCTTCATTTTATCATGTCTAAAATGTTGAAAATAAAAAACCATGGCTAAGAGAAGGAGGAGAAATTTTTTTTGTTGAAATTATAGATTGACATCCATATTTTGGAGCATTATTCTACCAACAAGATTTACATCGCATTGCTTCACATCAAGTATGTTATTTTTTCATTTTTGTGTAATTGATTGAACTAGGGTTTTAAATGTAATTTTGCATTCAATTTTTTAAATTGGCTAAAAAACCTTTTTTTTTAAAATTTACATACATAAATTTGATGGATCAATTTCCTAAAGAGAATGTTAGACAAAACCCACCAAAGTTTGATTTTGCATGAGAAGAAGTTGAATTATATGAGCAATACAATGCCAAACATCAACAATTATAGATAATTATCAATGGTTTGCATCATTCTTCAATTGGTAGTGCACAAATTTTACTTTCTAATACATTAGAATCTATTTTTAATGAAGTGGGAAATGTGACTTCACAATTGGATGCAATGTTGCATTGAAGATAGACTCTAAAAAAAATTTATTCTAATAAATTGTCATGTAAAGATGTGAAAAAAAAAATGTAACCAAAAAATATTTGTGTGATTTATTTATTAAACATGGAACCAACCTACCTCCACCAACAAATTGCAAACACATTAGTATTGATTGGTGTATTCATGTGGAGATTAAAAAAAGTTTAGGGATAGGTGGTGGATGGTGTTTGATAATCCTCCATGCAACAATAATGAGGTTATATTATATTTTTTGAGAAAATTATACTATGAGTTTGTATTGCAATCAATTCCAAATTATTTCAACATGAAGGCATCCCAAGGTAGGGGAGGTGGGTCTTCATTTGATATACATGGTGCTAGGAAGGACCAAAACCATCATAACCAACCTCCAAGAAATATAAGAATAAAAATACATGCCACTATTCCTAAAACTTTTCATTGTAACACACAAATGGACACCCTTAAGGTGGTTACTAGTTTGACACAAATTATGACTAATCATGGTATGCATAATTTAAAGACTTATACTTAGCCTACAGGTGGTGCTAGTGGTAGTGGTGGTGCTAGTGGCAGTGTTGGTTTTGGTCGCAGTGGCAGTGGTGGCAGTGGTAGTGGTGGTAATGGTGGTGTTGGTGTTGGTATAGGTGCTAGTGTCCCTCATTATACTCATGGTATAGTTCATGTGCATCATTGCACATCATGCGAAAGGAAGTGTATGGGACCTCTTATTCAAGTGTGGCATACATAGAGTACATTTATGGAGACTAGTATGCCAGAGCGTATGCCATTTATATATGCTTCAGTAGTGTTAGACAGTAGCATGCCAGACATTAGCTTTCTAGAGCATATTCCACATGTATATTTAGCAATGCATGACACTACATTTTAGACACTATGTGAGATGTAGTAGCTTCAGCGACTCCTATTAAGATACACCAAGATCCTTTTGTAGCTAATTCTTCACCATCTATATTTGATGTACAAGTATAATTTTAATTATCTAGTTTGTTTTTATTTGTAAAATGATATTAAGTTTGTTTTTTAGTACATGTGTTTGTACTTAAGTGACTAATTTATTTGACTTCAACTTGTTATTTGTTGTTTGTATCTAGTTAATTGGTGATATTCTAGGTACCTCAATAGGCCTTGACTCTATTGTAGAGGTTGTAATTGGCATGGGTGTACCTTACACACAGGTTTGTAAATTTTTAAATTAAATATTTATTCATTTACATTTTCATTATCCTTTAAACATAAAACTCTATTTTAATATATATTATAGTCATAGTTTTTTATCATGTTCATTAAATTCACATATTATTCATTTATTAGTTATATAGATGATGAAGGATGATATGGGTACCCCTCATGGATGATAAAAAGGTGTAGGTGATGTTTCTACTACATCAAAGAATCCATTATCTCTGAAGTAGGTTATGATTCAGGAATAGAGACTGGTGAGAACACATAGTTTAATTGTTTGTATCTTTAAGCAATGATATTTTATGTCATATTTACATAGTTGTATACAACTCTAGATATAACAATAAATGTATGCTCTATAGGATTCCCCATCGTAGGTGTATATGCAGTCTCATATCCCTAGACAACCATTTAGATGGAATATGGTGAGTGTATAATATTTTTTAAAAAAATTACATTCTTGAAAAAATTATCAAATTTTCAATATACATTTATAATACATTAATTTTTATATTTTATATGTTGTGCAGAGACAAACATTTTCATCAATTGTCGATGAAGTATTAGATGAATCACATGCTAAGAGGAGAGTATCTCCTCGTACTGAAGCATCTAACACCCCTAGCTCTACGTCTATGGCAACAAAATGTAATTTATTTGGAGGCAGTGAGGAGTAGGAGAGCTAGTTGTTATGCTAGGAATCTAGTTTTAGGTATAATCTATTTTTTGTGTCAATATGGCTCACATTATATGCCTATATGGTGAATTTTGTCTATGTACATAGTTTTAGGCACAATCGATTTCGTATGCCGATATGGCACACATTGTATGTATAAATGGCACATTTTGTCTATGTACATGTTATGGTCTACATTTTTTCTTGATATATGTTATATTATTTATGTTAAATTATGAAATAGAACTTTGCATGTATCACATATATACTATTTGATAATTTGATTCCTTTAACTATGTGTATTTTATAATTTTATCATTTAATGTTTACACATATTATTGGTTAGTGATTGAATTATTATTTCACATGGGGTTTAAAAAAATCACATTATTCTCTAAGTTAGGTGTTTTGAATCATTATTTATATCTTACATTTACATGCGATATTTGTTAGTTACTTGTTTCATTTACATTTACTTTTTATTTCCCAATCCACACATAATTCCCCATCTAAAAAATGTCATAAACTAATCATGCACGTGCATAGTTTCATGTTGCTCATGGTTTGTCTTAAGACACCTGTGTAGGAAAGAAAGTAAGAGTTTATAGTGTGATCAATGAAATCAATGTCCCAATAAAAAAACTTGACAAGCTATTGAAGCCACATAATGTATTATTACTAGATCTTGAACTTCTTTCAATGCACCATGAAGTAAAACACCACATATATTTGGTCCATTTAAAAAAAACCATTTCTATCATAAATAAATTTGGGAAAATGATGATCATAAATGTTAGGAGGTATAGTGATGCACTTGTGTATGTCTTCAAATCCTAATTGTCCATATAATAAATAAATACAATTATATGTGTCCATATAATCACCATGGCCCACATATACATGGGTTAATATCGACATTGATAGCCATCTCTAGACTATCCACAAAATTATAATCTTGGCAAGGCAAGTTCATATAGACACAAACGAAGAGACTTAAGCAACTTTAATATTCCTTGACTAGTATATAAAACTTTAGGTTATATTCTCATGGTCCTTAAAGACATTCAATCTTTATCTCAATATGGAAAACCAATCCATCTATTGGTTTTGTCTATTTGAACTCAAAAGACTCAAAGCTCTTTACAAGCTAATTAAGCCTAAATGCCTCAAAATGATGAAAATAAAAAATATTTGAAAACAAGGGTATATATCAATATAAAATAATTTATCATAATATTTTGTACGTGATTCAACTTTGCAACACCTCAGAAGGTCTGCTACAAAGAATTTTATCAAAAACCTCTCATAGACTTACTAGTCTTAATGTTGTTATAACATGCCAAAACCCATTCTATATTGAATTAGCACTTCAAAACATCTTAGACATATGTATTTAGATATTTTATGAATTATCAATGCTTATATAAAATGTTTGTCTTTCCACTTTTAATATTTTACTCAAAAAAATATGTTTTGTCTATTACGCCTAATTACCCTCTAGTAGGTGAAAACTCAAGATATAGTTTTCTTACAATAAATGATCCTTTTATGAGGTTTGTACAAATCCATTAAATGTTTTTACACCTTAATTTATATTTTATAGACTCAATTTTGAATTTTCTAAACCAATCTCTTTCCTCATTGTCAGAGAAAAAAAAAATAGTGTATCTCTTACAAATACTTGATTGGTTAAAGGAGCCTAATCGATGAACCATCTATGCAAACACATCCATATAAACATTTTTAGGCTAGAAAAACCTTTGTCTAGTCTCGATCAACCCTTGAGAGTGAAATTTGTAGCTGGTTGGGGGCATTCCTGAAGATAATTCACTCATCTCCAAATGTGCAAAATGACCAAACTTCCATCATGAATTACATGAGAATCGAGAAGGCTAAAGATAAACCATTAGGTCCTACATGTGGAGGAATGAGTCATATAATAAATCATATGAGGATCTTTTCTAAATCATGATGGATGAGATGCATAAATTAGGTTTCTCTTGTAGACAAATCACACAAAATAAGATAAAAGCTGGTCAATGAGGGTCATAGTTTCTAAGTCATCAGCCCCATCAATGAATCATCTACACAAACACATCCAAATGGTAAATTTTAGGATATAATGACCTTTATCAAGTCTTACTCAACCCATAAGAGTGAAATTTATATTTGGTTAGAGGCATTCTTGAAGAGAATTCACTCATCCCCAAATATGCAAAATGATCGAACTTCCATCATGAGTTGCATGAAGACTGATAGGGATAGAGATAAACCATCAGATCCTACAAGTGCATGGAATAGTCCTATAATAAATCACAAGAGTATTTTATCTAAATCATCATAGACAAGATGTAGAAATTAGGTTTCTCTTAGGGCCAAATCTCTCAGGATGGGGTAAAAGTTGGTCAATAGGTGTCATAGTTTCTGAGTCGTCAACCCAATCGATGAACCATCTATATGGACACATTTAGATGGGAATTTTTAGTCTATAAAAACTTTTGTCTAGTCTTGGTCAAACCCTAAGATTAAAATTTGTAGTTGGTCGAAAGCATTCCTTAAGAGAATTCACTCATCCCTAAATGTGCAAAATGATCAAACTTCCATCGTGAGTTACATGAGAACCAGGAGGGATAGAGATGAACCATTAGTTTTCACACATGGAGGGATGAGTCCTATAATAAATACCAAGATGATTTTGTTTAACTTGTCATATATGAGACACATTAATGAGGTTTCTCTTGTGGCCAAATCTCTTAGAATGGGGTAAAAGTTAGTCAGTAAGGGTCATAGTTTTTGACTCATTATCCCAATCGATAAACTATCTACATGAACACATATAGATGGGAATTTTTAGGTTAGAATTTCATGTGTCAAATATTTATCAATCCTCAAGAGTGAAATTTGTAGTTGGTCAGAGGCATTTTTTAAGAGAATTCACTCATCCTCAAATGTGTAAAATGATTGAACTTTCATTGCATGTTGCATGAGAAATGAGAGGGATAGAGATGAACCATCATGTCCTAAATGTGGAGGGATGAGTCTTATAATAAATCCTAAGATTATTTTTTCTAAATTATGATGTATGAGATGTGGAAATGAGGTTTCCTCATGGCCAAATCTCTTTGAATGGGGTAAAAGTTGGTCACTGGGTGTCATAGTTTCTGAGTCATCAGCCTAATCAATGAACCATCTATGTGGACACATGTAGATGGTAATTTTTAGGCTATAATAACCTTTACTCAATATTGATCAACCCCTAAGATCAGAATTTATGGTTGGTCAAAGGCATTCCTGAAGAGAATTTGCTCATCCTTGAATGTGCAAAATGATCAAACTTCTATTGTGAGTTGCATGAGAACCAAGAGGGCTAGAGACAAATTGTCAGGGTCTAAACATGTACAAATGAGTCTTATAATAAATATTAGGAGTATTTTTTCTAACTAATCATGGATGAGACATGGAAATGAGGTTTCTCTCATGGTTAAATCTCTCAGAACAAGGTAAAAGTTGGTCAGTAGGTGCCATAGTTTCTGAGTCATAATCCCAATCTATGAACCATCTATGTGGACACATTCATATGGGTATATTTAGGCTATAATGACCTTTTTTTTATCTCATTTAACCTTAAATATTAAATAAATTATTTGTTCAAAGGCATTCTATAAGAGAATTCACTCATCCCCAAATGTACAAAATGACTGAACTTCCATCATGAGTTACATGAGAACTGGGAGGGATAGAGATAAACTGTTAGGTCTTACACATGGATAAATAAGTCCTATAATAAATTCCAAGATGATTTTGTCTAACTCATCATTTATGATATGTAGCAATGAGGTTTCTCTTGTAGGCAAATCTCTCAGAACAGGGTAAAAGTTAGTCAGCGAGGCCATAGTTTCTAACTCATCAGCGCAATCGATGAACCATCTACATGGACATGTCTAGATGGGAATTTTTAGGCTACAATGACCTTTTTCCAGTATTTATCAAGCCTCAAGAGTGAAATGTATAGTTTTTTGAAGGCGTTCTTGAAGAGAATTCACTTGTCCCTAAATGTGCAAAATGACTAAAATTATGTCATGTATTGCATGAGAACCGAGAGGGATAGAGACAAACCGGCAGGTCCTACACATGGAAGGATGAGTCATATAATAAATCCCAAGATTATTTTTTATAACTCATTATGGATAATATGTGGAAATGAGGTTTCTCTCATAGCCAAATCTCTCATAATAGGGTAAAAGTTGCTTAGTGGGTGCCATAGTTTCTGAGTCATCAGCCCAATCGATGAACCATCTACATGAACACATCTAAATGGGAATTTTTAGGCTAGAAAAACATTTTCTTTGTCTTTATCAACCTTCAAGAGTGAAATTTATAATTGGTCTAAGGCATTCTTGAAGAGAATTCACTCATCCTTGAATGTGCAAAATGATCAAACTTCCATCATGAGTTGCATGAGAACCAAAAGGGATAGAGATAAACCATCAGGCCCTGCACATAGAGGGATGAATCCTATAATAAATATTAAGAGGATTTTTTCTAAATTGTGACATATGATACATGACAATTATTTTTATCTCACGATCAGATCTCTTGGAATGGGGTAAAAGTTGGTCAATGAGGGTCATAGTTTTTGAGCCATCAACCAAATTGATGAACCATCTACACAAACATGTCTATATGGGAATTTTTAGGATAAAATTACCTTTATTAAATATTTTTCAACCCATAAGAGTGAAATTTTTAATTGGTCAGAGGCATTCCTAAAGAGAATTCATACATCCTCGAATGTGCAAAATGACCTAGCTTTCATTACACATTGCATGAGAATCGAGAGGGATAGACATAAACCATCAAGTCCTAAACATGGAGGGATGAGTCCTATAATAAATCCCAAGAATATTTTTTCTAAATAATCATGGATGATATGTGGAAATGAGGCTTCTCTCATGGCCAAATCTCTCATAACAAAGTAAAAGTTGGTCAGTGAGGGTCATAGTTTCTGACTCGATAGCCCAATTGATAAACCATCTACGTGGACATTTCCATATTAGTATTTTTAGGGTATAAAAACCTTTGTCTAGTCCTGAGAAACCCTTGAGAGTGAAATTTTTAGTTGTTCAAAGTCATTCTTGAAGATAATTCACTCGTCCCCAAAAGTGCAAAAAAATTAAACTTTTGTCGTGAGTTACACGATAGCTGGGAGAGCTAGAGATGAATCATCAGGTCCTATAGATGCACAATTATTTTTTATATATTCAAAAATTATATAATTGGTTTCATCTAAATCTTGGTAAACTTGAAATACAAATAAATTAGGGTTGTAAAAGACCTTTATAGATACACAATGAGCTTGTAGACCTTCCTCATAATTCACACATTGATATTCATGCATTACACAAGGAATAGCTATCAAAGTATCCAAAAGACTAAATTTAAATGTATAGATCATTTTAAGGCTTTGAGATTCATTTAGAAACTATGAAAATAATATATTCCCTTATCATAGCATATACACTCAAGAAAATACAAAATATCTGATATACATATAATACTATGAGGAAAGATAGTTTTGTCAATAATTTCCTTCTATTCACTACTCTCCTCTTTCTTATACTTCAATAATATCTATCTAAAACTATCCAAATAAACCTTATATCTCACTCACCAACCAATAACAGATTCTTGATTCATTCTCCATAAGGGAGTGTTAGACACAACCTTGGTTACAACTTAACTTAATATGCAGACCCATGTCATATGAGGGTTAAGGCATTAGAAACCCTTCATCTTTTCATAATACTCTTAATTACATGCTACTATATCTCATATCATTAAATAGATGATATGATCCCTCAAAATGGCTTACAAGAATTCAAATTTTTGAATAGTGCTTTTATAAATTTTATGAATCCTAGACACCTAGTAAAGACTCCAAAGAACCAAAAACTACTCTAGAACACCTCCTACCTTATTTCAATCCAAAAATGACATCATGATGACATCACTAAAATATGCCCCTACATCAATGTTTTCTTGAAAGGATAAATAAAGATAATGTGAAAAAGGATTTGCTTAAAGTAGATGAAATTAATATATATTGTTTTGGCTTCTCTTCATTTCAAGAAGATAATCTTCTCTACTCATGACACCAACCACATGAAGGTGGAAGCTCTTATAGGGCCACTAAACTACATTTAAATTGTTAGTAAAAATTTTAAATAGAAATAAACACATAATCATAAAATAGTTGAAAAATAAAATACATTAAATCAAATAACTTTATCAAATTAATTTGAAATAAGTTAGATAAACTTACTAATTTGATCTAACATACCTTTAGGATCAGCACTATTTATAATTGTTTCAAGAATATCTTTTGGTTAGATTCACATACTTTCCACAAAGTTATATTGTGAGGCTTTCTATGATATTTGATCAATTGAGTATTTGTATCAATAACAAGGTTCGAATAATGAAGCACCATCCTATGTGTTTCAAAGTCCTCATATCATAATTACTTTTTTTATTACACTACCTACAAATCCAAGTTCTAATGACCACTACATATCCAATGGGATAAATTAGCACCTCTCCATCCATAAATTTGTGGTTAAATGATACAAGTAGTAGTTTATTCCCTCATCATTATTCTCAAGTGTAATTATTGTTAAAACATGCCTTGCATTTAAAGTATAATTAAATTGTAAGTACATCTAAAAAAAATAAAAATATCACTAATATATAAGGTTGTATATTTAATTAAATAATAAATTATACTTGGTTGCACAAGATCTGAGATGTGGTCAAAGTCAATTGATGATGCCATCTCATGATCTGTCAGTTGTTAGAGTGAATAGATACTCTCTACAAGTAATATAGGCCTACAATACCATTCGTCAACCCATTCTTTTGACTCACATTCATTATAATTAAATTCCATACATGAGGAATAAAAACATGCCATATCCCTAGTATAAATAGTCCATGAACTTAAATTTGAGCTTTGAATGGAGTATAAAACACTCGATCCAGGTTCTGTAATGCAATCTTCATACTTTACCTTATGTTGTTCCTCTATTAACCAAAAGAATCTCCGTACATGAGAATGTTTATCTAATCCATGACAAATATTTTCATTACACCAACTCACAATACTGTTAGGATTGTGGAGCTAAAAGCTTCACTGATGCAGACACATAGGAGGTTGCAGGAGAGTTGCTAAGTGTCAGAGACACCGGCGTCAGTCAGGCCAACCGACGTCGGTAAGATAGGGCAGAAAGGCAACCGACGTCGGTCAGAGATCGGCCAGCGTCGGCGACCCCCAGGCGGACAGGGACCGACGTCGGTCACCTGTGTGGTTCGGACTGCATCTATTACGGGTAGTTAGCTAACGAACCAAGTGTTTGCATGAAGAGATCTATTTTTAGACTGAGAGCTGCGGATCTAATTATTGTAATTAGATGTCTAATTATTGTTTGGATGAGATCTATATAATAGACTCATGGTTGTATTGGAAAAGTGTGCTAGGGAGTAAGAGAGCATAATTATAAGCTCCTTCTGTGTGTGAGGTAGAGCAATGGTGCGTTCCTCCTAGTGCCTCAGTACCAGGTGTGTTGGTGCTGGATTGGAGAGCCAGCTGGGTTCTTCAAGAGTGTAGGATCTTGGTCACAGTTGCATGGCCTATATAGGAGATCTACATGGTAAGTAAGATCATTGATCTGCAGGTGTATGTGTGTGCAAGGTCGAGGTTCACAGGTGAGCAGAACCGTTGTTTGATTTGCAGGTGTGCAAGGTCATATAGACAGCAACACAACATGGAGCAGTATCAGGCAGGATCTACTTGGAGTACAGGTGTGTACTCGGATAGAGCAAAGAGGAAGGCAAGGGAGTTCCTTCCATAAGTATGGTCTGTTGAATTGCAAGTTGTTGCAGATTCATGGGAGATCTACTTGAAGTACCTTGAGTACTTGTGGAGCATGTGGAGTGCTTGTGGAGTGCGTGGAGCACTTGTGTTGTGCGTGGAGCATGGGAGGTGAACACCAACTCTGTATTTGAGTTGGGTGTTGGGACCTATGAGAGGGAGAGCTTTGGGGAGAAGAATTACTGTTCACTTGAGGTGTGGGAAACCTCTGTAAGGTGGTGGAGAAGATGTGGGATATTCTCTATTATATTCTTTTCTGTATAAAGTGTTAATACAAGTTGTGTATTGTCTCTCATATGCTGTGTTATTCTAAATTCTAGTTACTTGTTGATTCTGGTTATTTCTGCATATTAAGTTGCTTGGTATTTGGTAATCAATTGTATGCTTCCGGTGTTCCGCAATCCCTGACAACTGGTATCAGAGCCTTGGTTGTAGGTTCTTGAGCTTGATACCAACAGTGGTATCAGAGCTAAGGTTGCAGGAAGCAGGTTGTGTTTTGGTTACAGGGCACTCTCAGGGGTTTCTGATTGAGTGGGAGTAGAGCAACGGCAGATCAAAGTAAGCTAAGAATGGAGGAGTTGAAAAGCACAGACAGTTACTCATGGTCCTATGGAAAGAAAGAGCAGGTAAAAGAATATTGTTGGTTGGTAACAGATCAGCATGAAGAAACTGAAGATACAGATTTAGCAGGTGTTGTTGCACAGGATGTGTTTGCAGGTTTCTTGGATAAAGTTGAATCTTGGATAAAAGATTCGGTTGCCTCTTTCCATGCAGCCCCAGGTAGAGGAGCTGGTAAGCCTTGCCAAAGAATTGGCAAAGGGGAAGTGAAGCTGAAATTGCAGGCGGCCAACACACAGGTGTTGATGAAGGTCATGCAGGTCCCAGGTTTGGAGATATGGCTAATTTCTTCAAAAAGATTGGGTGATGAGAGATGCACAAGAACTCTCACAGCGGTAGCACTTGAATTAGCTGGTGGTAACAAAACAGGTATACTTTATCTACTTGTTTATATTACTGATTCTTCTTCTGTTGCAGAGACGTGGCTTCGTAGGCTTGGTCACATGAGCAAGAAGGAGATGCATGTTCTTAAGCGGAAGACAGATATATTTGACAGGCTTAAGAACTGGAAAGCCTTGGTGTTCTTGGAGGAGATGGCAGACAGAACCCAGTGGATGGTGCTGGATACTTCTGAGCAGAGCAGTTTGGACATGGGTTTTGATTCAAAGAAGCTCGCGGGTAAAAAGTCATCACTCACAGGCAAACATAGGTACCGGCGTCGGTCAGGAGGAACCGGCGTCGAACAGACAGGTGCCGATGTCGGTCATGTGCAGACCGAAGCCGGCGATGTCGGGCAGGGTAAGACCGACGTCGGTCATCAGACCGACGTCGATAGAATTTAAGACCGATGTCAGTCAGAAGGACCGACGTCGGCAGCAGGGACACCAGTGCTGCTAGGTTGGTAGTCAGGGACAGACGCATGGGAACCGACGTCGGTCGGATGCAGACTATGGAGTGACCGAGGTCGGTCACTGTAACGAATTTTGGGTGGACAGCATGTTGTTAAGGAGTCTCAAACACCCATACGGAGGACTGAAGGCGTAAGTAGGCCCTCAAATTCATGTTCCTCTTCTTCATACTTGTTGCTGATTGTAGAGCAGGAAGGATCCAGGAAATAGGTGTTAGCTTGGCATGGATGAGGATGTGATTCCTTGGAGGTGAACCAAACAGGTTTGTCTTGGTAGGGTTGCCAGCAGGAAGAAAGCATAGAGATGAATGGATTCCTTAGTAGAAGAATAGAGAGAATGGATACGTGAGACAAAAGACCAAGCATATGGTCTTGAGGAGCTGCAGGACAGTGGTACAGGTTTTGACAGGTGGAGGACGAAGCATGGCTTCAGTCAGTGTCAAGTTACTACTGTGGTTTGACTTACCAGGAGGATGATGGTCATGACATCATTCTGTTACTGTATGTGGATGGTATGTTTTGCTATAGCAAGTTTGTACATATAGGGTTTTGCTGAGCTAAGGGTAAGATTAGTTCAGTGGCATGTCATGAGGAGTTTGGAGCAGCGGAATTCTTTGACATGGGAGGCATGGAGATCACAGGTTGATTTTGTCTCGAGTGGGAGCTGATGTGAATCAGGTGTTGGCAAGGTTCAGGATGCAGAACCAGAGTACACTAAGGGCTGGACAGGTACAGTGTCCAAAATCACATGAGGTCTGGTATAGACCTGAGTATTCCCATGCAGTGGGAGCTGTCAGAGTTAGGAGCCAATTCAGGGAAGTGGGTTCTGAGGTTTTTTGAGAGGGACCGGCAGCAGGTGTTGCTATGTAGGGTCAGGACTTCACTACAGGTGTTGTAGGTTCAGATGTGGCAGGGTACTCGGATGACAAGTGGTACACCACGGGATGTGTGGTGGGTTGTCTTCAGGTGGGAGCTTGAAGAGGGATACAAACCAAGAAATAGATTAGATGGAGTACAGGTACAGGTACAGTGCAGCTATTTATCTCCAAGTGGGAGATTGTTAGGATTGTGGAGCTAAAAGCTTCACTGATGCAGACACGGAGGAGGTTGCAGGAGAGTTGCTGAGTGTCAGAGACACCGGCGTTGGTCAGGCCAATCAACGTCGACAGGATAGGGCAGGAAGGCAACCGACGTCGGTCAGAGATCGGTCGGCGTCGGTGACCCCCAGGCGGACAGGGACTGACGTCGGTCGCCTGTGTGGTTCGGACTGCGTCTATTACGGGCAGTTAGCTAACGAACCAAGTGTTTGCATGAAGAGATCTATTTTTAGACTGAGAGCTGCAGATCTAATTATTGTAATTAGATGTCTAATTATTATTTGGATGAGATCTATATAATAGACTCATGGTTGTATTGGAAAAGTGTGTTAGGGAGTAAGAGAGCATAATTATAAGCTCCTTCTGTGTGTGAGGTAGAGCAATGGTGCATTCCTCCTAGTGCCTCAGTACTAGGTGTGTTGGTGCTGGATTGGAGAGCCAGCTGGGTTCTTCAGGAGTGTAGGATCTTGGTCACAGTTGCATGGCCTATATAGGAGATCTACATGGTAAGTAAGATCGTTGATCTACAGGTGTATGTGTGTGCAAGGTCGAGGTTCACAGGTGAGCAGAACCGTTGTTTGATTTGCAGGTGTGCAAGGTCATATAGACAGCAACACAACAGGGAGCAGTATCAGGCAGGATCTACTTGGAGTACAAGTGTGTACTCGGATAGAGCAAAGAGGAAGGCAAGGGAGTTCCTTCCATAAGTATGGTCTGTTGAATTGCAGGTTGTTGCAGATTCATGGGAGATCTACTTGAAGTACCTTGAGTACTTGTGGAGCACGTGGAGTGCTTGTGGAGTGTGTGGAGCACTTGTGTTGTGCGTGGAGCACGGGAGGTGAACACCAACTCTGTATTTGAGTTGGGTGTTGGGTCCTGTGAGAGGGAGAGCTTTGGGGAGAAGAATTACTGTTCACTTGAGGTGTGGGAAACCTCTGTAAGGTGGTGGAGAAGATGTGGGATATTCTCTATTGTATTATTTTCTATATAAAGTGTTAATACAAGTTGTGTATTGTCTCTCATATGCTGTGTTATTCTGAATTCTAGTTACTTATTGATTCTGGTTATTTCCGCATATTAAGTTGCTTGGTATTTGGTAATCAATTGTATGCTTCCGGTGTTCCGCAATCCCTGACAAATACTTGTTGCATCAATTAAATTATCACCATCCTTGTGTTTTACCTGATCTCTTTGAAGGGATATTTTTACACATGTACCAGCACCATCATGTTTCCATTTTCCATTCCTAGCCTCAAAGAAGCTCCAAAAATGTTGAATATTATTCTTCTTATGTATTCTACTTAACCAGTAAAACATTCAAGAATTTTTAAATTTTCCAGCATAATTATCTGACCAAATGTAGTGTGTATCAAACATGATTTATCTTGCATTCATATTCATATAAAATATCTCAAAATAACCCTGGAAAAACTCTTAAGAATGAAATTTTTCATCGCTCATATAAAAATGGTAGTCCCTCAAAATATTTAAGTTGTCATATGTGATATCAGGTGCATGTTTGAATGTAATATGAATAAAAATTACAACTTAAATTGAATTATAATATTGGGATTGAATCTCATTTTGTGGTTGTAGCGTATATTTTTTAGCAAAATCCATAACCAAAATAATGGTGCCAATTGGGAAGTTGTCCTTGCATACTTTGAATTGATCATCTAACCATTTTGATTTGTGTGTGTGTCTTACATATTGGTAGATAATATTATTTTTGAATTCAAATATGAAATCACATACAAAAACTTTTGATGTAACCAATTCACATCTTGATGACTCTTTTCCATCTTTTAACACATACTTAACAGATCTATACTTCTTATAATCAACTAGTTGCTTTCCAAATTCGTGTGAATTATCTTCATGTAAATAACTCATCAAATTTGACAAACCACCAAAATTGTTACATGTTCCATCTAAACATTGTTTGGAAAAAGAACTATCCCTCAAGTCTTTGATAGAAAAGACCTTGGATTAATTCTCTTGATGTTTTAGGTGGGGAATACACCATACATTCCTACAAAATTTCATCAGTATGTAAAGTATAATGTATATGATGAAAAATATCAAAATGCATAGAAAATTCAACATGTACCTTACAACAACATGTGGTGTGTGCTCAGTTAATTTTAACATAAAAAGGCTTGCACATCTCAAATGACCTTTGGCTAATTATTAATTGGCCATTAAATTTTTTAATAAATTTTTTATAAAATTCTGTTTGTGTCATGTCTACAAAAAAATTCATGTGGCTCATGATTTTTTGAGCCTTTTCTTCTTTTAACATCTTTTACATTAGATGATACCCTTGTGTTGTCATGCCAAAACTTTCAATCAATGGTTTTATTCCTTCAACCAATACCGTATCTTTTCGTGGGAGTCTATTACTAAATGCCCAACAATCTATGAGTGAAGGGTCATCAAGCCTTGTTCTTATTTTTATGGAATTTATTAGATATTTCTATTTAAATCCAAAGATTTACTTGTTTCACTAAGAATTCAAACTTTAGATGTTGACTTACTCACTATAGATTCCATTATTACTCATCTTGCCACATTATTATCTTTATTCTGACTTTTAATGCCTATTGTCTTAAATGCATTAAATAGATTCTTTATTATTGCACTATTTTTTCCTTCCATGTTTAATGTTCTTAACCCCAAATTGTGTATCACATAGCACATTTTTTGTATGTTCATTAATTGAAAAAATAATTGACATTATTTTGTATGGCTTTTATTCTTAAATGCATAGTTCCATACACATTGAGCATGAAGTTAAACTATTCTTTTTGGCAGTTTACCTTCCATAGGTTCTATTTTTTTCATCTATTTCAACCAAATACTTGGTGTTCATCTTATTATCCTTGGAGATGTGGGTGTAGGAGATATATTTTTATTAAATTATATGGTGTTAACACTTTAACCATATTATGGACATTAGAGGGTTGACTATCTAAATTAGGGGTTATAGGTGAGTTAAATTCCTCTTCATTAGGAAACACATGATTGGGGGTCATTATTTGATATTGATTATCATCATACTCAAAAATTTCATTATGAATGGATGTTTCATTATATTGTGTTGATCCATATGTTTCATCATTCATTACAAATTCATTATTTACATTCTCTACATTTTGAATTTTGAATTTTATCTTGTAAAAAAGACTGACTGGGTTCTCTTATCTCATATGAAGACATATGTAAAGTAAATTCTATATAATTTGGCATGTTATTTTCATTAGAAGTATTACCTAGTGTAAAATAAGAACCTTCACCTTGTCTAGAAGCTCTTATGGATGCCCTCCTATTTGCTTGTCTTTTTCTTTCTTTTTCTCTTGTCTGCTCAATTTCCTCATTTGTTAGCTCTTTTATTGGTCTTTTACGATGACTTCCAAACCCCATTATTTATATTTTCCAAACTAAGACAATTATAGATTTAAACTTGAATAATTCTTAGTGATTCAAACAAAATAGATGAACAATTCATGAAATTCACATAGTTGCAACAAAAAAACTAGTTTGTATTTGTAAAAAACAAAACTCTCATTTTCATGGCAAATACAACAAGAATACATGAATCACAAAGGGCGTGTGTTCTTTATAAATCACGCACACCCTTTAGGATCCATAGATTTAATAGGCAAATGCATTTATTTGGTTTTAGGCTTGTGGGATCTCAAACTTGGCCAAATTCTGTCATGGACTAGCCAAGGAAATTTACAAGAAATTTAAGGGTTTTTTCTTTTTTATCAACACATCTGATGAGAAAACTTTTATTATTTTTAAAACAAATTATATGGGTTTGTAGATCAGAAAGCATAATTTTTAAATATATAAATTTTTTTAATGTTATAATATTATTTATAATTATTATTTAATTTATACATAACATAGCTCCTTCTAGTCTATATACATATCATCACAAATTCCCTTATAACTTTTTGAATATTAATCAGATGCTTATAAAACTTATATCTCAACAATCTACACATTATCAGCTATGTTTTTACAAAAAATGATTTTCATTAAGGTCAAAATGTTATGTTTGTACACTTTCAGTTTCAATTTTCATCTTGACTTGTAAAATTATTTAAAAATTAGATATATAATAAAAAATATATTTTCAACAATATTAGACATTTCACCTATCTATATATGAAATTTCATACAAAAATTCAATCATTTACTCAAAAAAATTGTGTTCATACACATGCACTCTCCTTATCTTTTTTCAAAAAATGAACATCTTATTGTCATAAGTGCAACTATTTCACACACTTTTATCATCTAGGTATTGGAAAAAATTATATATTAATAAACTACATTTAAAATTCCACAATTCATGTTTTTATGTCATTGTCAAATTTCTTTTTGAAGTGTCTCTAACATTCTCTCCAAGTTCAACTATTGTTATTTTCAAAAAAAAGTGTTGCTTTATACCCCCCCTTTTGTCCCCCATTATCCTGCATCTACCCAACTTACTAATTCACAAAATCCTATAATCTCTCCTAAGATCACTCTCTTAGAATATCTCATTCTATCTACATAATCTATTATGTTAGTTATATTAATAAAATTAATTACAATATTATTATTCTCCACATATTATTATATTCACACACAATATTAAAATCATCACTTAATATTTCTAACCTAAACACATTAACTCCCACACATGTATGTACTAACTCTGGAAGTCAAAATTTGTACCAGTATTTCTAATTTTTAATTCAAAGTGACTTATAAATAGACAAGTATTTTGAATCATATACACACAAGCACTATCAATTAGACATCTATCATTTAACCTTTTTTTGTTGTGTGAGAGAAATATTCTATAACTCCAACATTTTGAATGATTTCATTATTCTACTGCACAAATTTTGTTAACCCTAAGAATGTGTATCAAGATAAAGACCCATAATTTTCACTAAGTATGGATTTATGCACAAGTTATACCATCTGTATAATAAATGGAAATAAATACAAGGATATATGTTCATTCTAAAAATTACCATGCAGAATTCACAAGAAAGGAAATTTCACTTAGATGGACTAGTGGCACATGAAGAAGTAGATAAAGTGTGTGGATGATTAGGAGGAGCATATTTTGAAGAACATAATGAGTGATATATGGAATCTTCTAGATATATCTATAAGATATTCACATGGACCCAATTATCATGAGTAGGGTATGTGGGGGAAATTATAAATAGACCCTTTGTCCTCTCATTAATAGAATCAGTTGTTATCACAAATCTTTATGTATATGCAAATAAAATGTAGCTTGTATGTGAAGTCTAAAAGCATATTTTATATGCACAAAATCTTTTAATGTTTTTTTAACTATTATTTATGAGATCTATGTATACATATATTGAACTATGGTTGATTATATTACAATGGAAATATATTTGGTATTATTATTGTGTATTTCATTCATTTTTATTGATTTATGTTAGGTTTTAGTTATGAAATATGTGAGTTATGCTATGTTTAATGTTAATATTAAATATATTCTAATGGTGGGGTTCTTAATGATCTATTTTGTACTTAATATGAGATCTTAAATCAATTTTATAGTGATATGTGAGTGCAAAAGTGTATTATCTACAATGTTAAGTAAACTAGCATAACATTTAGGTTCTATTTTTGAGACCATGACTACTTAGATTATAAGGAATGTAAGTTTTAATGGTGGATCCTATCACATTATAATGTGTGGAGGCATGGTTTGAACCAAAAGGATTGAGTTTCATTCAATAAGAACCAAGACTTGGGAATCTGAAACCCAAGTTGTGGTTGTAAAGTGATATTTGATCTATGTGAAGTTTGTTATGGAGTATCCTAAGAATTTTCACACATGGTTAGTTGCATATGTTATGGGTCTAATCAAGAATTTTAGAATAAAATATGCCTAATTATAGGATCAAGTTAGGAAGCTTCACAATATTGATGAAGTGTAGGCACATGTATTTGATGTGTAGTGGAAAAATTATAGTTTTTTGAATAAGCATAAAGGTTTTTTTATTGCTCTAATTCATCTTTGGATGAAAAATATATTAGTTGATTGAGGAATTTAGTACTTGAAGATGGATGGATAAATATTTCTTCCCATGGCCTAGACCTATGGTAGGTTGAAGGAGAGTTGATATTTTTGTATGATGAGACAAAAAATAAAATCACTAAGTTAATGGAGTTCTCAAGTGATAGGGAAATAAGATTACTTAGATAGTGGAGCTAGAGAAAAGGAAATAGATATCGAGGACTTGTTTTACTAATTTGGTGCATAATGGGATTAAATATACACAGCTATGTAAAACTATGGCATAATGAAAATTAGGTAAAATATAATAAATTGTAATAAATCAGACATACCTAGTATTAAAATAGAAGTACTAAAAGTTACTTGAAACTAGAAATTATAAATGAGAATAGAAAGAGAGAGATAGAGAGATAAGTGACTACAATGGATATTCTTGGGTTCTCAAATTTACTAAGATGTTGGGAATTATTGTCCTCAAAAAATACCACTCATTTTTGGGATAACCTACAGACCAAAAATTTCTCTCCCCCCCTTCTCAAATTTTTTTTGAGCTTTCAAATTCCTCATTTTTAAGCTTTTTTCCTAAAGGGGATTCACAGGTTTGACAGGTTAAAAAAGCTTCTGCAAGCAAGTTCAGTCAAAAGAACAAGCTTCTAACACCTAGTCATTTCTTGGATTGGTTCAGCGCATCGATTCAATCAAAGGATTTCAATTGGCAAATGATGGACTTAGGCTTGAACCATTGAACTTTGAACCACTTTGGTTCAAAGATTCAATGGGTTTAATGACCAAGTTGGTTTGATGTGCTTGGTGCAAAAGAACAAAGGGCTTAGCCAAATAACAAAGAATGAACCGTTGAACCATTGAACCAAAGTTGGTTCAATCGGTTGGTTCAATCGAAAGGGTCTATCGGCAAGCATCAAAACAAAAGGATGAACCAATGAACTGATTGAACCTTGAACTAAAAGAGTTCAAAGTTCAATGGTTCATGGGTTCAACGGTTCAAAGGCAGCCTCTGTCAAAGAGAGAAGCAGCAAATAGGTGGTTCAATAGATGGTTCAACCAAGAAGCATGAAAGTGATTGAACCAAGAAGCAATGGAACAAAAGAGATAGAATGAACTGATGAACCAACGAACCAATGTACTTTTAATAGGTTCAAAGGTTTAAGGCTCAACATGGTTCAAGTGGCTAGCGACTATTGACAGCCCCGCAGATGTCAAATTTAAAGTAAGGGAATATCTATTGAAATTCAAATAAAGCATAGAACTCAAAGGAAGAACCAAGTGACTGGCTGGAAAGATAGCCCGATAGCTCAAATCGTAGGAGGAAGAGACAAAGCTGGAAAAGACAAAAGTAGAAAGAGGGAAAAGCCTGAAATATCTACGTAGGAGTGATTTCCAGTAGGTGAAATAGTGGATCGAGTAGACTTTTGAGCACACCAAACCAAGGATGTGGCCTATTTTCTTCCATGAAGTAAAGACAAATGGATAGCTAAATAGACATCAGACAGAACAGACCAGATGATTTAGACTCAAGAAAAGACATATGGGATGAAATAGTTAAGATAGCTGCCCTATTTTCAATGCAGTCCTTTGACAAACCTGAAAATGCCTTCAAGGCATTGAATGCATGACATGGGCCATTTTATGAAAAACAAGCACCCAAGTCTTTCTTGGAGTGCTATATATTTTAATCTCTCATTTGTTGTAAAGGAGACTTCTCATTTTTACAAGAATGAAACTCTGCCCGTTTTGAAAGAAGAAAACTGAGACTTTGAACTCAAGTTGTAATTTCATTTTCTTGGTTATTTGAATGAAAAAGCAAGTTTTTCTAGACTTTGTGTTGTTTTGACTTGTGTCATTTGAAGGTGTCCTTATTCATTTAATTTGGTGCGTAGAATTAGTGAAGGTAACAAAGAAGTGTCCTGAAACCAACTGTGGAAAGACTTTGTGCTTTCACCATTGATTTCAATCTATGTTTTCATTTCCTTTTTATGTTGAGGATTCTGGGGTGACTTTGTGCCCCCATTATCCTTTGTGATATACTATTTGGGCAGTTGAGGTGGAGACTTTGAGCTCTATTTCATCCTATTGTTCCTACGTTCTTTTGATCACTAGTTATTTCACTATTTGAAAGAAACTCCTACTATTTCCTATAGGGACACTTCTAAAAGAAGAGAAGTGCCTTCAGCATTTATAGTTAGGATTTTATCCTTTGTCTATGTGCATCATCTCTAAAAGAAGAGATATGGATGGTTTGTCTCACCCATGTGTCTTAATTTTTGCTTATTTTTATTGTATATAGCTCCACATATTTAACAGGGAACCTCCCCTTGATGAGAGGAGAGATTTGTCCCCTTGTGATGCAGTAAACTTGAACATCTGGATGACCAATCTCCCTATGATGTGGTGATAGGAACTATTTTGAATGCCAGTTAGCTGGTCGACAAAATATTCACCCAATAATTTTTGGTGACTTCGCTAGGGACACAGTAATTTTGTGTAATTTGGAACCTCAAGTTTCAGATTAAAACATCACTTGTGTCTTACCCATTATCATTATAACCCTTATCCATTATAGACTCTGGCAACTCCATTCCATGTCTTACCCATTATCATTATAGCCTTACCATCTTCCTCCATCTCCATTATATTATCTGGTCTGCAAAACTAGAGCTGCTGGGAAAGAAAGTGCAATTTGAATCCTCAAGCTTTAAGCTGAAGTAGGGCCAATTTATTTTCCATTTTTGTCCTATAATCTAGCAATTCCACCTAGATGTGTTATCCCATTTTTCATATTCCCATCATGGCAGTTTGAGGCCCCTGGGGTAATCATTTGGCCCACTTAATCAAACTCCACCCCTACATGAGCTACCACTCAGTTCAAGGAAGAATTTCCCCAAATTCTTTGGTAATGGAAGAGTTCACCCTGATGAACACATTGCAGCTTTCAGCCTAGCTTGTGGTGTGATAGGGGTGGAATTTAAAGACGTGGTAGTTAGGCTTTTCATGGAGACACTACAAGGTGCTATTGCAGACTAGTTTTACATTTACAAACTGGATCAGTGACTGGCTGGGACACTATCAAAGCTAAATTTGAAGCCAGGTTTAGGCCAGTAGAGGATGCACATGCCCTACTAGCCCATCTCACACAAATGAATAAGAAGCCCCATGAGCCTATGAGGGACTTCATTACCAAGTTCAACAAACTAAGGCACAGGATTCCCATGATTGCCCAGCTGACACCTCAGAATCTTATGTGTTTCTTCATCAACTCACAGCTACCTGAAGTGAGTTTTCTATTGAGATGGGCTAGACATATAGACCTTGAGGCTACTCAGGACTTGGCTACTGAGGTATAAGATGACCTTATCTTGGTAGGAAAGATAAGGAGAGACCCTAATAAAGGTAAATCCTCTTCATCTTCTGAGTATTCACCTATAGTCACCACTGACCCAATGGTACAAAAGCTAGCAAATGAGATGCTAGCTCTCAAAAAGCAAATGGTTCAAGGGATGTCATCTGCTCCTGCATACAGAGATATTCCTAGGAGGACATTTCAAAATCAAGCATACCAAGGCAATGCTACCAAGAATCAGGGATAGCAAAATTGCCTTCCTCCTCCACAGAGGAACCTCGCCATTGAAGCACCTCCAGCCAACTCAGAAGTTGGGTATTTGGAAACAGAGCATGATTTCTCTTTCCAACTTGAGTTTAATCAAGAAAATGATGCTGGTCTCTTCATAAAGGATCAATAAGATTCAGCTAGCGACTCCCACATCAGTTTCCTATATTACCAAGATGAACCTAGAAGTAAAGGTGGAGCATCTGAGGGATCATATGCTGTGATCACCCAGTCCCAGAATCAGTCATCTCAACAAGCTGATAAAGGAGAAATAAAGGAGTGACCTCAGCCTATAATTTTGATTGCTAAGAGTGGGACCACTCTACCTATCCAACTAAAGGACCCAATGATTGCTGAGAAAGTAAGTATCCCAAATATCTCTGCACCTTCTACTTCAACTTTGTAGATCAGTCCTCCCACCCCTCCCATAAACCAAAAGGAAGAACTTCCATCCCCTGTGCCTAGTCCAATCCAACCATTTAACATAATTGATCATGTCAAATGTGTTGAGACCCAAACGGTGACCCATGCAACCCAAATTTTGTTTGAGTCTTCAGGCAGGGATGAAATAGCAGAAGAATTGGAGTGCAGCATAAGTGTAGGAGAACCCTCCCTTTCAAATAAAGAAAAATCTGAGATATCTGAGGGGGACAATCAAGACATGTGCTGGGCCGAGCTATCAGAACAACAAATTATGGTACTAGACCATGTTACTGCCCATCAAAATCAAGAAAAGGAACTCTTTTCTAGGACAGCAAAGATTCATGGTTTTCAAACCAAAAGTCAAGTCTTGTTGTGGGGTAAGAGAAGAAAACCAAGGGGAAGGCATAGAAAAGTGGTTTCCTGGTGCAGAGTTCCATTCGCCCATCACCATTTTTGGGGACAAAATGGTTTTTTGTTGGTTTATCAAGATGGCACACCATTTTCACTATCTCACAGTGGGCAGCATCTGAAGTGCTTCAAATCTTGAGGCATCAGATAAGATCATCTGTACATATGTATATTTGTATAGTCTTTAGTTCTATTTTGTGCTTTTCATTTTTATTTTTGGAACCTTTTTTCTTGGGTAGCATGACTCCATAGCCCAATGGCACACTTTAAGGCACTGGAGATTCTAGTTTCTACTCCCCTCAGATGTGTTTCAAGTTTCCAAATGAAGGTAGTTCCCTAACTAGAGCCAGTTGTTGTCCCTAAAAAATGCCACTCATTTTTGGGACAACCTACAGACCAAAAATTTCTCTCCCCCCTTCTCAAATTTGTTCTAAGCTTTCAAATTCCTCATTTTTAAGCATTTTCCATAAAGGGGATTCATAGGTTTGACAAGTTAAAAAAGCTTCTGCAAGCAAGTTCAGTCAAAAGAACAAGCTTTTAACACCTAGTCATTTCTAGGATTGGTTCAGCGCCTCGGTTCAATCAAAAAATGATGAAGGACTTAGGCTTGAACCATTAAACTTTGAACCACTTTGGTTTAAAGATTCAATGGGTTCAACGACCAAGTTGGTTTAACACGCTTGGTGCAAAAGAACAAAGGGCTTAGCCAAATAATGAAGAATGAACCATTGAACCAAAGTTGGTTCAATCGGTTGGTTCAATCGAAAGGGTCTATTGGCAAGCATCAAAACAAAAGGATGAACCATTAAACTAATTGAACATTGAATCGAAAGAGTTCAAAGTTCAATGGTTCATGGGTTCAAAAGTTCAAAGGCAGCCTCTGTCAAAGAGAGAAGTAGCAAACAGGTGGTTCAATGGATGGTTCAACCAAGAAACATGAAAGTGATTGAACCAGGAAGCGATGGAATAAAAGAGATAGAATGAACTGATGAACCAATGAACCAATGTACTTTAAGTGGGTTCAAAGGCTTAAGGTTCAACATGGTTCAAGCGGCTAGTGAATAATGATAGCCCCAACGTCAAATTTAAAGTAAGTGAATATCCGTTGAAATTCAAATAAAGCACAGAACTCAAAGGAAGAACCAAGTGACTGGCTGGAAAGATAGCCTGATAGCTCAAATCACAGTAGGAAGAGACAAAGCTGGAAAAAACAAAAGTAGAAAGAGGGAAAAGCCTGAAATATCTACGTAGGAGTGATTTCTAGTAGGTGAAACTATGGATCGAGTAGACTTTTGAGCACACCAAACCAAGGATGTGGCCTATTTTCTTCCATGAAGTAAAGACAAATGGACAGCTGTGTAGACATCAAAGGGAACAGACCAGATGATCCAAACTTGAGAGAAGACATATGGGATGAAATAGTTAAGACAGTTGCCCTATTTTCAATGCAGTCTTTTGATAAAATTGAAAATGCCTTCAAGGCATTGAATGCACGGCATGGGCCATTCTATGAAAAACAAGCACCCAAGTCTTTCTTGGAGCGCTATATATTGTAATCTCTCATTTGTTGTAAAGGAGACTTCTCATTTTTACAAGAACAAAACTCTGCCCATTTTGAAAGAAGAAAATTAAGACTTTGAGCTCAGGTTGTAATTTCATTTTCCTAGTTATTTGAATGAGAAAGTAGGTTTTTCTAGACTTTGTGATGCTCTGACTTATGTCATCTGAAGGTGTCCTTATTCATTTAATTTGGTGTAAAAAATTAGTGAAGGTAAAAAAGAAGTGTCCTGAAACCAATTGTGGAAAGACTTTGTGCTTTCACCATTGATTTCAATCTATTTTTTCCTTTCCTTTTTGTGTTGAGGATTTTGGGGTGACTTTGTGCCCCCATTATCCTCTGTGCTATACTCTTTGGGTAGTTGAGGTGGAGACTTTGAGCTCTATTTCATCATGTTGTTCCTATGTTCTTTTGATCACTGGTTATTTCACTACTTGAAAGAAACTCCTGCTATTTCCTGTAGGGACACTTCTGAAAGAAGAGAAGTGCCTTCAGCATTTATAGTCAAGATTTTCTCCTTTGTCTGTGTGCATCATCTCTGAAAGAAGAGAGATGGATGGTTTGTCTCACCCTTGTGTCTTACTTTTTGCTTATTTATATTATATATATCTCTGCATATTTAATAGGGAACCTCCCCTTGATGAGAGGAGAGATTTGTCCCCTTGTGATGCAATAAACCTACACATCTAGATGACCAATCTCCCTATGATGTGATGATAGGAACTATTTTGAATGCCAGTCAATTGGTCAACAAAATATTCACCCAATAGGAATAAATTGTAGAATAGACATAGAATATTTCCTTGGAATCAAATAATGTTTTTAGAATAGAGATAGAGTTATGTATCTATCAATTGTGACCTACGATAGAATCAACCACTGATTGTGACCATGTGCTACCAATTATGACCCTGTGCTATGATTCTAACTTTTATTGATTTTTAGGAACAAAAAAATTATATTTCACTTTGATAGATATATAAGAATAGAAAATTATCTTCACTTGATATGATGAGGCAAAAACTATCCGATTCACTTCTCCTTTATGTAACCCTAATTCACTAGAATGTTTCAAGAAGAATATAAATTTGTAATGGTTAGTGGCCTAGATGCCCTCTTAATCAATTTTAGTTACATATCTCACATGCTTAGAATTAGGGCTCAATGTATTTCTAGTTCTTATGAGTGTTCCTAAATCAAATGAGAGAAAGGGCTTCACCTCCTCTCCATAGATGAGGGTAAAATTGGATTAATGTATAGGCTTCTTTGATAAATGTAAAAAATTATTGATAATACTTGATGATTGTGTATGAGAGACTTGGATTGTAATAGATTCATATGATAGGAGTCAATTCCACTTGATATCAAAAGGCTTAGGATACATTTATATAGAGAGGCTTCATAAAGACACATTTACACAAGCCATCCATAGAAGATAATGATAAATAGAAATCAAGGCATGGTCAATTAGCCTAAGGTGAAAGGACCCACAAAAATAAGTGTTATAATTGATGACCCATTGATTGTGACCCAAACAGAATTAATGAACCATCAATTCTGACCAAATAGGAAACAAGACTTAAAATAAAGATCAAATTAAACATAAGAAGAATGAATAGAATCCTAATGCCAACAACTAATTGATCTAAGGTGTTTATGAGGAAATATAGATCATTTAAGGTTATGAAGGGTCTAATGTGGATGGAAACTATCCAAAAAAGTTAAAATATACACAAATATAATGTGTGATAAAACATGAAAAATGCGTAATGGAAAATGGTCTTGTACCAAAGTGTCTACATAATGCCCCACTTTGATGCATGTGCATAAATTTATGCATTTATATAAAAAAAATTAAAAAATTAAACTTAAACCCAACATTAATTCATAGGGATGGAAGGATGATCACTTGGTATTATTTGGATATGTTTACTCATTCTCTAGTGTCAAAAAAATTGGTGTACCTACAAGTAAATGTGAATGCTTTCAAGCAGATCAATGTCTCGATAAATCAGTGTGAATACATAAAAATAAAATAAAATTTGAAAATTTAGAAAAGGAATGAATACACCTATTGGTACATATATATAGGTATTTTATTTTCATTCTTATAACCACTCTCCTCAATAGGAGTTTTTATAACAACTCACTATTTCACACAATTCTAGAATCTCTCCTAAGATTACTCTCTTAGAATATCTTGTTCTATCTATATAATATCCTATGTGAGTTGTATTAACAAACTTAATTAAAATATTATTATTCTCCACACATTATTATGTTCATACACAATATTAAAATTCTCACTCAATATTTCTAATTTAAACACATTAACTCCCACATGTATGTACTCACTGGCTTATTTTCCTAAAAACATTTGGAAGTCATAATTTTTGCCAGTATTTATAATTTTGAATTTAAAGTGACTTATAAATAGATAAATCTTATGAATCATTTACATATGAGCACTATCAATTATACATCTATCATTGAAAATAAAATCGTTGTGTGACATAAATATTTTATAACTCTACAGTTCTAAATGATTTCATTATTCTACTACACAAAGTTTGTTAACCCTATGAATGTGCATCAAGCTAAAGACCTATAATTTTTATAAGTATGTATTTATGCACAAGTTATACCATGTGTAGAATAAATGGAAATAAATACAAGGATATTTTTACATTCTAAAAATTAGCATATATAACTCATAAGGAAGGAAGTTTCACTTAGATGGACTAGTGGCACATGAAAAGTAGACAAAGTGTGTGGATGATCAGGAGGAGCATATTTTGAAGAGCATAATGAGTGATTTATGTAATCTTCTAGATATATCTATAATATATTCACATGGACCCAATTTTCTTGAGTAGGGAAGTGGGGGCAAATTATAAATAGACCCAATGGCCTCTCATTAATAGAATCAGTTGCTATCACAAATATTTATGTATATGCAGAGAAAATCTAGCTTGTATGTGAAGTCTAGAAGCTTATTTATATGCACAAAATATTGTATTTTTTTTGTAACTATTATTTATGAGATATATGTATACATTTAATTAACTATGGTTGATTATATTAAAATGAAAATGTAATGTTATTGTTGTTGTGTATTTCATTCATGTTTATTGATGTATGTTAAGTTTTAGTTATGAAGTATATATGTTATGTTATGTTTAATGTTAACATTAATTTTATTCTAATGGAGGGGTTATTAATGATATATTTTTTACTTCATATGAAATCTTAAATCATTTTTATAGTGATATGTCAATGCAAAAGTGTAGTATCTACTATGTCAGGTAAACTAGCATAACATTTTGGTTCCATTTTTGAGACCATGTCTACTAAGATGATAAGGAATCAAGGTTTGAGTGGTGGATCATATCACATTGGAATGTGTGAAGGAATTTTTTTAACCAAAATTATTGAGTTTCATTCAATAGGAACATGGACTTGAGAATATGAAACCCAAGTTGTGGTTGTAAGGTTATATTTACAATTATCTATGTGAAGTTTTATGTAGTGTATCCTAAGCATTTTCACACATCATTAGCCACATATGTTATGGGTCTAATAAATAATATTATAATAATATATGCCTAATCATAGGATCAGTTTAGGAAGCTTAAAATATTAACGAAGCGTAGGCACATGTATTTGATGTGTAGTGGAAAAAATCTAGTTTTTTGCATGAGCGTAGAGGATCTTTTAATACTATAATTAATCTTTGGATGAAAAGTATATTAGTTGATTAGGGATTTGAGTGATTGAATATGGATAGATAAATATTTCTTTGTATTGCCTATACCTATGTTAGGTTGGATTAAATTTGATAGTTATGTATGATGAGACAAAAATTAAAATCACTAAGTGAACGGAGTTCTCAAGTGACAAGGAAATAAGTCTACATAGATAGTGAAGTTAGAGAGAAGGAAATAGCTACCAAAGAACTATTTTAATCATTTGGTACACAATGTTACATATGAACAACTATGTAAAATAATGGTAAAATGAAAATTAGGTAATTTATAATAAACCACATTAAATCAGACATGCCTAGTACTAAAATAGAAGAACTAAAAGTACCTTGAAACTAGAAATGATAATTAGCGACAAAAAGAGAGATAGAGAGATAAGTGAATAAAATGTACATTCTTGGGTTCTATAATTGACTAATATTTTGGGAATAGATTGTATAATAGGGATAGAATATATCCTTAGAAGTAAACTATGTTTTTGGAAGAGATACAGAGTTATGGATTTGTCAATTATGACTTGGGATATAATCGACCATCGATTGTGACCCTATGCTACCAATTATGACCTTGTGTTATGATTATAACCCATATTTATTTTTAATAACAAAAAAATTATATTAAAATTTGATATATATAAATGAATAGAACATTAGATTCACTTGATATGATGAGGCAAAAACTATCCGATTTGCTTATCCCTTATGTAACCCTAATTCACTAGAATATTTTAAGAAGAATATAAATTTGTAACGATTATTGGTCCATAAGCCCTATTAATTGGTTGTGTGTGTGTGTGTGTGTGTGTGTGTGTGTGTGTGTGTGTGTGTGTGTGTGTGTGTGTGTGTGTGTGTGTGTGTGTGTGTGTGTGTGTGTGTGTGTGTGTGTGTGTGTGTGTGTCACACACTTAAATTCAGAGCTCAATGTATTTTTAGTTCTTTTGAGTGTTCCTAACTCAAATGATAGAAATGGATTCACCTCCTCTCCATAGATGAGGGTAAAATTGGATCAATGTGTAGGATTCTTTGACAAATGTATAAAATTATTGATAAGACATGATGATTATGCATGAGATACTTTTCTTGTAATATATTCATATGATAAGATTCAATTCCCTTGATATGAAAGGCTTAAGATAAATTTATATATATAGGCTTCACAAGGACACATTGACATAGGCCAACCATAGAATATAATGATAAGTGGAAATCAAGGCACAATCAATTAGCCTAAGGTGAAATAACCCACAAAAGTAAGCTTTTTAGAATTGATGGCCCATTGATTGTGACCCAGACATAATGTATGAACCATAAATTATGACCAAATAGGGAAAAAGACATAAAAGAAAGGTCAAATTGATCATAATAAGAATGAATAAAATCTTAATTCCAACAACTGATCGATCTAAGGTGTTTATGAGGTAACCTACATCATGAAAGGCAATGAAGGTTTCAATGTGGTTTTAAATTGTCCAAAAATATGAAAATATATGCAAATATAATGTGTGATATAGCATTAAAAATGAATAATGGAAAATATTCTTGTACCAAAGTGTCTACATAATACGCCACTTTGATGCATGAGCATAAATGTATGCATGCGAATAAAAATTTAAAAAAATAAAACTTAAACCCAACATTAATTCATATGGATGGAAGGATGAATACTTGGTATGTTTTGATAGGTTCACTCATGCTCTAGTGTCAAAAAAATTGGTGTACCTACAAGTAAACATGAATGCTTTCAAGTAGATCAATGTCTTGATAAATCAGTGTGATTGTTATAGTATTCAACTACTTGGGTGGAAATCTCTACTCCTTAATCAAATAAGAAGATATCTAGTAATATATTTGGTGGGTCTGGGAATATCATAATGACTATAGTAATATCTCTAATGAATTTGGATATATATATATATATTTGGTGGGTCTGGTAATATCTCTAATGACTATAGTAATATCTCTAATATATGTCCAAATTCACTAGAGATATTACTATAGTCATTAGAGATATTACCAGACCCACCAAATATATTACTATATATATACATACATACATACATACATATATATATATATATATATATATTGAGGTGAGAGATGGTCTTATAAATCACTCATCTCAAAATAAAAGGATTAAATGAACTATATGTAACATAAAAAAAATAAGATTAGTTGTTTTAATCATTTAAATTACATTTATAGCATATATGTAACTATATAAATATATCATTGTGTGAGGTTATATAGGAATATGTAATCCATGTGAGGAACATATAGTAGTATGTGACCCATGGGATGGTTTCAATAGCAAGGGGGAGGGCAAGTGGCATGCATTGATGTAAATTATTTAACAGGAATGAATGATATGCCCAAATAAGGTAAGATGTGGAAATAAAAGTACCAAATGTATATATATATATATATATATATATATATATAGAGAGAGAGAGAGAGAGTACCCTAATGTGATTAGTATAAGGAGAAAAATATGATGTCCTGATATAAGTAGTGTAATATCAATAGACACATGGGTGTATATGTTAGAGGTACAAACCACTAAGGAGTTGGGGTGAATCAATGGTGGCAAACAATCCAATTCAATTTCCAAACCCTTCAAACAATTAAGCATTCAATATGTTTATGGCAATGAAAAAATAGATAATGCAAGATTACACACACAACACAAGATCTATGTGTGAAACCCTCTTGGGGAATAACACCCATTATCAAGCCTACAAACACATGGACTACTTATCCTATAAGATATTAAAAATGTGAGACTTTATTGTAACACCCATTCCACAAGGAGAACCTACCCCTAGGATGGTCAATTCATTTTGATTAGACTTTAGTGAAACACCTATTCCACAAGGAGCACTTGCCCCTAAGATGGTCAAATCCTTCTGACTAGACTTTAGTGAAACACTTGTTCCATAAGGATCGCCTTCCACTAGGATGTTCAAGTCCTTTTGACCTAGATTTTGATCACCCTCTTAACACCTATCATATGAACATCTCTTGATCATTGATTGCCTACTAATTTTATGGAAACACCCTATAAACACAACCACTTTCACTTCTTTACACACTCACAAACATCCAAAACCACCTTTTGGATCACTCTACACTTCTCAACAAAAACTCTATCATAACCTCAACAAGATGACAAATGGTCATACACATAATCCACACTTTTATCTACATCTTAAATCAGCCACCAAGATCACACAGACATCATTTATCCTTTGTTCACACTTGAGGCATCTAAAACATCATTTGGGATCACTCTAGACCTCTTCGCTCATCCTCAATATTCAAACCTACAAGATTACTATTCTGACATAAAAAAATGTGATCTACATGTCATACACACATTTTAAACCTACTTTGATCTATAACCCATCCACTGGGAACCCACCCTCTCTTCTTTCCTTCACTCTACAACTCTCACACATACCTCTTCTTTCAAGTCTCACAAGTCTAGAAATCACCATCTTTGATTTCACCATTTATAAACCCTTCATGATAACTATCTTCTTGGTCAGTCTTTATAATTTCCTTAATCCTTAAGACATCTTACATATCTCAATACTATCCTCATAGGTCAACCATAATAACTATGGGTCACACTTAAGCAACTACATCTTTCAATTAGGCATTAGTCGCCCTTATAGGTCTCATAGAGACCTATTCCTGCATTTAGCACTCCATTCAAAAAATTATAAACACAAAACCACTTCTAAATTCATAGGTCCACTCCACATGACCCCTTAGACATCCTCAAATGATCATAGTCATCACAACACTCCTCTTCTAAAGCCAAATAGATCAATTTTTGACCTTATACACAGAAACACCATGAATAAACCTGTAGTCAACTTCTAATCATTTGTTCATACTGAATATGGATTGATCAAATCTAAAAAATCCATATAGATCATATTTATGGAGTCTAAAACACTCTTCAATAGCTCAGTCCTATTGAAACATCTAAATACCATTAGAACATCTCAAATATCCTTCTTGGGTCACTTACAGAACATGGTCAAACACATAGTCAACTTTGGACATAAATACATTGAATATAAAACATTTATACCATATAACTAGGTTTTATGGATGTGCCTTGAAGTCCTTTACAACTTTGTTTTTTTATACACCTATGAGTTTGTCTTAGATCAAAATTTATGGCTTAAACATTATAGACTAGTTTTCCTTCATTAATTTGAATATTCAAATTCTAATGGTCACTGTTAAACATCAAACACTTTGTCAACATCTCGTGCCCTCTCATATCTGGAATGAATACACATCATCCATCTCCCTTGAAATTAGCCTGATATTTACCTTTATTTTACTTTTAAACATCAAACACTTGTCATCATCTCACTGCTTCTTGACAATTTGGAACAAATGTGCTCCATCAATCTTTGTAGATTAGCCTGATCTTTATCTAACAACACTCATCATTGATCTAAGATCTAATCTCCCATGGTTGTTAAATCTGGTAGGATCACATGCCTTCTATACATTTGACTTGTTGACTTTAACACACGTCATTAATCTTTTTACTACACAATCATATGCTCATCATTGATCTTTTGTCCAAACTCTGTGAATATGACACATATCACTAGCATGTTCATTCTTTGACATATAAAATTTTAATCACACCATTGGATAAATATTTTTTAATTAATGTGAATTTTTATATATACTAACTAGATGATCTCAAACTTCAATGTAGTTTATCTTGACAGTATCTGGCCCATCACAGTTTGTAAGTGTAATTTTGAAGATTTATATCTCGAGCTAGAAAACACCTCAAGACTCCAAATATTCAAGGTACATTCTTGGTAATATATATGACATCACCTTTAAATTTTTCACACTATTAAATTTATAATTACTTGTAATAAATGCACAAACTTTTTGTATCATACATGTCTACATGACATACAGTGATGATATGGCTAAGTATAGAAACTTAGTGAACTTCTATCTGAGAGGCTAACTTTGCAGCTACATATCTTTATCTGTGCTTAACCTCATGACCTGAAATTTGGACCATATCAACTTGGGACTAATATTATCACACCCATATGACCAACTACCTTTGACTCATCCATACATAGTAATGGTGAAGTTGGTAAACTGCCTACTAAGATTTTTCTATCACAAAACTAACTATGCCAAGATGAACATAATGAATAATTGGATGAATACCATGCACTCAAAAAATCTATCAAATCATCCTTGATTTTTTATGGGACCCCTCACACATGCTCAATACTTCAGACCCATACCTAATCATGTCAAAACTGAAGATCAACCAAGCCTACTTCAAGCATACTAGGACAAGCACACTGCACACTTTGTCATTGACACTTAGATTATCAAGACACTTAATCAAATCACATGGATACTTCCATGACATCACTAAAATCTCTCCAACAATATTCTCTTCTATCATTGATATCAACACCCATCATATAACTCACCTTCCTTTTCTCTCTTCAAGCACTCTCACAATAAGAACTTTCTCCCCTTTTGACACAATGATAAAGTGGACACAAACTGATCTTGAGGACCTAAAAACACTATCAACAAGAGAATAAAATGTTATAAATATGATAAAAACTCCCCCTTACCTTGAGCCTACATCTTCTTATCTGGACAACTTCCTCTTGCTACATGCCAACACTCTCTTCAACCAAGCACTGTAACCAATGAAGAAAGAACACAAAAAATCATAAAAATATGATGGAACTCACCAAGAAATATATAATAAGGACTCCCCCTAGGATATCTGAGCCATTTCACCTCTTGATCATCTTCAAATATTCACACACCATGAAGAACCATCACACAGGCTTACTAGACTTTTTCTCAAGCCACTTCAAGGACCATCAAAAAAACTTCATGCCACTCACTAAATATAAAAGATGATCTAAACTAACCTAATAACTTATATTGAAACACTCATACCATGATATTTTGGATAAATTGATCAAAAACATCAAATCTTCACACTAGGCCTATCTAGACTCCTAGTATCCCTACCTAAAACTTGCAAATCCCACAACTTAAATTAGACAAACTTTCAAGACATAAAAATTCATATATAGATAACTCTCATATTCCCCCTTAGGCACACCAATTTTCATCACCTAGATCATCCTTTATAACATGATTCCTTCATAAACTTGTTAGCCAATTAGGCCTCCATCTTGACAAAATCATGAATAATTTGAAAACCACAAACCTTCAAATCTCTATACATCTTTATTTGAAAAACCGTTTGGCCCATTCAACATATTAATAAGCTTTAGACCTAAATTCATAAGGCAAAACACTTTTCTAGTACAGCCCAAAACCCTAGAATCTCAAAACAAATAGGGTCAACAAACCTCCTTTTTGTCAATGCCCACCTCTAAAACTTCTTACACGCCTATATAAAACCATCACACACTTATAGAAAAAAAAATGAGCCTTCACACCTTTGGTAACTTATACATCCTATAACCCATTTTAGGCATGCTTGCCTTTAAGCAACAATTAAGAAAATCGAGAGCACTCAAAAATATCAAATTTGAATTCAACATACCTTCAGACCACAAAACCACTTGGAACACATCACAAAGAAGTGTAAAAACCTTTATGATAACCAAACTCTTCTTGAAATTCCATCAATCTCATTATTCCACCTTAAAACATTCATTCTAATCCTATAGATAGTGCATGCATAGCAAAAACACCTTATGACATCACTCTGACCTCATCAAAGCACTTCTCTCATCTTGACACACCAACTCCAATTGGAAACACTCATCTCTTTCCTTCTAAGACATTTTTAATAAAACCATATAAATACTTGCTTTTCCATTGAAATGAGTCTCTTAAGAATCATAGATAGAGACCTCCTACTTCACATGGTTCCTTAGAACAATGTGAAACCAAGAGTTACCCACAACTCCTCATATTATTTTTCCTCCTTGGTTATCTGATACTGATAGTTATTATTCTTCTTATTATTATTAGGCTTAAGAGGGAAAATATGCTAATCCACTACAATAATTTCCTTCTCTTCTAAGACATATTGACAACACATGGGGATCACATAAATTCATGACATACCTTTTTAGTTGAAAAATCTTCCTTACAATTCAGAACATCATCATTAAGTATTGACACATGATGTTTTTTGCATGAAACTTGATCAAAAATTGAAGGATTTTCACTTTAATCCATACACACCTTGAAAACAGCCTCAACCATCACCTTGGTCTTCTCTTTGACCTTGGTCTCTTCATTTACAACATGAGCAAAAAATGAGAGCTCTTGGTATTCTCTAACTTCTATAGCATTCTCTACCATAGAAAATAGATTACTTGGACCTATAGACTCATCATGACTCACACTTTCCACCTTTGGTTTACATGAGTTAACTTGCCTTCTTTCTTTCACTCTAAGAGCTTGATTAAACCTATTCCATCTTGTAGGCCTTTGCTTATAGAATCTAGCAATGTGACCTCTCTGTTGACAGTTGAAGCACACTATACCTTTTTCAAGAAGTTTATCCTACCTTTCTTGATTAGAAAAAAATATTGCAATATGTCCATTCTTTTGACAATTGAAACAAACTAATCCTTTTGAAGAAGACTCACCTTTTGATTGATGACCCCCATCATAGTTCCATGCAAACTCATTTCTAATAAGTCTCTTGCATTCTCTAGCTCTATGCCCAAACTAATTCCATGTGTAGCAATAACCATTGAAACTTACGTACCTCATGGCATTTAGTTGTTTGATCTAATTTGTCTTCATTCTACCAGCATCTTCATTCCTTCATTGATTGTTAACCTTCAAGGTCTGATTTACATTAGTCTTCATCTTGTCTTGAGTTGAATTTTTTTGTTCTTCTTTGTATCCAAGACTAGCTCTATCACTTGCATGCTTTTGATCACTCATAATATTTAATAGATCACTTGAGCTCTTTTCAAATCTCACAAATAACTTCATCTTACTAGATGTCTTCTGTAGCTCAACTTTTAATGACTCATTTTCAATTACATACCTTGAACATTCATCTTTTTTAGCTTTTAGGCTTGTAGATAGGATTTATAAATGATAATTAAGATGTTTGACTATATCTTCATGGTCCTTGGTATCTTCATTCATTCTTGCCTCAAACACACTGAACTACTCTTCACAGTGTCCTTGATTTAAGACTTCATCTTCTTGTTAATCTTTTTCTCAATCTTCAGTTCTTCAAGAGCATTCATCAATTCAGTCTCATAGTCCACCTAATCTTTATCATCATCTAAATCACTCCAAGTAGACTCCTTTTGATACGATCAACTTCCTTCCTCAGCCATGAAAGGGGCTTTATCTTAAATAAAACCATCATCTTCATAATCATACTCTGAGTTGTTATTTTCACTCTCATCTGATGAGTTGCAATCTTCTTTGGTGTAGAGACTCTTCTTGTCTTTGAAGTACTTGTTGTCAAACCTTTTAAATACCTTCTTGCTTTTATCAAACCTGAATTATATCTTGCCATCATCATGACCTTGACCAAGCTCTTCATCATTATTCTTATTATGCTTATGAGGTCACTTGTTAGCAAAATGTCCTACTTCTCCACAATTGAAGAATTTAAAGGGTAATTTACCCTTATACTTACCTAACCATGTTTTTAATTTCCTTGTAAACAAAGTAATTAATTCATCTTCATCAATATCAAATATATCATCCTCCTTGGTTTTTTTACCTTGGAACTTCTTTGGATTCATTTATGTCTTGAATTTTGCTTCCTTCTTTGGTGGTATATCATCATTTATTGTCATCTCATAGGTAGTAATGATGCCATGCAATTCATCCATCTTCAATTGAGTAAGATCATGACTTTATTTTATAGTAAATACTTTAGAATCAAAATTGAGAGAGAGAAACCTTAACACCTTTTAAACTATAGTATCTTCTTCAATATTCTCTCCAATACCTCTCATGATGTTCACAATCTCATCAACTCTCTATAGAAAGGATGCCACAAAATCTTCTTTCTTCATCTTAAGACTCTCAAATTATCTTTGGTGAGTCTGCAACTTTTCCAACATAACCTTTGAATCTCTTTCATAAATAGTCTTCAATTTATCCCACATTTCCATGGTAGATATGCAATGGATTACCTTAGTGTATTCAATCTCTAAAATACCATAAGTGATAACATTCATTGCCTTAGAATTGGTCTCAAATATCTTCTTATCTGCAACACTGGATGGAGGAATAGTAGGTGCAGAATAACCATCCACAATAGATTTTCAAGTGTGAAACCTTAGGGAAATGATGTAGGTCCTCATCCTTGCACTCTAAAAAGTATAATTGGATCCATTGAACATCAATGCTTGTTTAGTGGAAAAACATCCTTTCATTTAATGTCATCCCATATTGTACCTTGGATCTCATTCAAGCTATCAAGCCTTTACCAAAGGACCTACTTTGATACCAATTGTTAGAGGTAAAAACTAATAAGAGGGGGGTGAATAACTGGTGGCAAACACTCCAATTCAATTTCCAAAACCTTTAAATACTTAAGCATTCAATACAACTGTTCATAAAGTAGTCAAGATGTTTATAGCAATGAACAAATAGATAATGCAAGATTAAACACACAACACAATATCTATGGGGGAAACCCTCTTAGGGAATAAAACCCACTCTCAATCTTGCAAACACATGGACTACTTATCTTATAAGATATTACAAACATGAGACTTTAGTGGAACACCCATTCCACAAAGAGCACCTACTCTTAGAAAGGTCAAGTCCTTTTGACCAGAATTTAGTGAAACTCTTGTTCCATAAGGATCACCTACCCCTAAGATGGTCAAGTCCTTATAACTAGATATTATCGAAACACATGTTCCACAAGGAGCACCTACCCATAGGATGGTCAATTCCTTCTGACCTATATGTTGAACACCCTCCCAACACCTATGATATGAACATCTCTTGATCATAGATTGCCTTCATATCTGATGGAGACACCCTACAAATATAGTCCCCTTCACTTCTTTACACACTCAAAAACATCCAAAACCACCTTTTGGATCACTCTACACTTCTCAATAACAACTCTATCACAACCTCAAAAATATGACTTAATGGTAATACACATAGTCTACACTCTAATCTACCTCTCAAATCAACCACCAATATCACATAGACATCATCTATCCCTTACTCACACTCAAGGCATCCAAAAAATCATTTTGGATCACTCTATACCTATTTGCTCATCCTCAATCTTGAAACCTAAAAGAGCATTATTCTAACATAAAAAATATGACCTAAATGTCATACACATTCATCAACTTGATATTTTTGATAACCCACCCTTTCTTCTTTCCTTCGCTCTACAACTCTCACACACACCTCTTCTTTCAAGTCTCACAAGTCTAGAAATCATCTTTGATTTCACCATTTATATAGCCTTCATGACAATTATCTTCTTGGCTAGTCTATAGACTTGTCTTAACCCTTAATACATCTAAATATATCAATACTATCCTCACAGTTTGGCCATAGTCACACTTAAGTAGCTATGCCTTTCAATTAGGCCTTAGTAGCCCTTATAGGTCTCATGGAGACATATTCCCCCATTTACCACTCTATTTATAAAATTGGAAACATATGACCACTTCTAAATGCATATATCCACTCCACATGACCCCTTAAACATCCTCAAATGATCACAGTCATCAAAACACTCTTCTACCAAAGCCAAATAGATCAATCTTTGACCTTATACATAGAAACACCATGAATGCACACACAGTCAACGTATAATAATTTATTCATATTTAATATGGATTGGTATAACCTCAAAAATCCATACAAATTATTCTCAAGGATTTTAAAACACTCTCCAATAGCTCAGTCCCTTTTAAACATCCAAATACCATCAGAACAACTCAAATATCCTTCTCAGTTCACTTATAGATCATGGTCAAACACATAGTTAACTTTAGAAATCAATAAATTTGACTATAAAAATATTTAGAACTTATAACTAGGTTTTATAGATGTTCCTTGAAGTCCTCTACAACTTTGATTTTTACTACACCTTTGAATTCATCCTAGATCAAAAGTTATGGCTCAAACTCTGCAGACTGGTTTTCCTTCATTATTTTGAATATTCAAATTCTAACAATCAATGTTAAACATCGAACACTTTGTCTACATCTCATGCCGTCTAATATCTTGAATTAATATTCATCATCAATATCCCTTGAAATTATCTTGATATTTACCTTTGATTTACTATTAAACATTGAGCACTTGTCATCATCACATTGCTTCCTGATAATTTGGAACAAATGCACTCTATCGATCTCTACATATTAGCCTGATCTTTATCTAGAAATGTTCACCATTGATCTAAGCTATGAGATCCTATGATTATTCCACTTTGAATATTTTCATAATTTTTATTCATATAACTCATTCACTTTAATGTACATCATTTATCTTCTAGCTACATGATCATATGCTCGACGTTGATCTTTTGTCCAAGCTTTGTGAATGTGACACATGTCACTAGCACGTTCATTCTTTGACATATTAAATTTTATGCACATCATTGGATCAATATTTTAAAATTATCATGCACCATTATATCTTTTGACTATATGACCTTAGACTTCAACATAGTTTATCTTGACAGTCTCAGGCCCATCACAGTCTACAAGTGCAACTTTGAAGATTTATATCTTGAACTAGAAAACACTTCAGGACTCCAAATCTTTAGGGTACATTCTTGGAACTATATAAAATATCACCATAAAAATATTTTCCCACTTTTTACTTCATAAGTACCTAAAATAATTTCATAAACTTGTTGGATCATACATGTATGCATGACATGCAGTGACAGTCTGGCTAAGTATAGAAACGTAGTGAACTTCTATTTGAGAGACCAACTTTACACCCACATATCTTTAGCTACACTCAACATCATGACTAAAAATTTATACCATATTAACTTGGGACTAATTTTATCACACCCATATGACCAACTCCCCCTGACTCATCTATACATGGTAATGGTGATGTCATCAAACTGCCTACTCCTATTTTTCTATCACAAAACCAACTATGACAAGATGAATATAATGAAGAACCAGATGAATACCATACACTTACACAAGATACCAAATCATCCTTGAACTATAATAGGACCCTTCACACATGTTCAATACTTTATACCCATATCTAATCATGCCAAAACTGAAAATAAACCAAGCATACTAGGACAAGCACACTACACACTTTGTCATTGACACTTAGATTATCAAGACACTTCATCCACTCACCTAGACACTTCCATGACATCACTGAAAACTCTCCAATAGTATCATACACCCAATGATAATTTCTAAATGGTAAAAAAAATATGGGTGTATGGGTATGATGCCCCCAATATATATATATATATATATATATATATATATATATATATATATATATATCAGATTAGTGAATATCATAATGAATGTGTGGGCATGATAACCCGAATATAAATGTATACTATGTATGATCAATAAGGATAGAGACAAAGTATATGCCCCAATGTAGCAATCTTCCCCTATAAGGGCTAAATATAACAAAGAATCACACACACAATAGTAGTAATATGCCCTAATTTATGCATGGTTGAGATCATGATAATGTAGGAAAGAGTAATAATATATTTCAAGTAGAAATGGACATTATATGGATCATGGCACCAAACATAGGATATCACATGTTATAATCAATGCAATCATACATAGTCATGTAACCACACATAAAATAGATGTAGCCATCAATAAAAAAATATGACTCAAAATAAATCAATGACTAGAGTATCCTCAATGGATAACACTAGAAATATGTCAACATAAAACATTCACAAGCACACATAAGTATAATTATATGCATACAAGCAATCAAGAAATCCTATGGCACGTAAGAGAACGTGAAATGTATCCATGTCACACACAAGATGTAAGATAGATCAATATATGTATAGTCAACGTAAGTATATCTATATGATAAATGGAAGGTAGGAAAGATAGATTCCAAGACCCATTTAAAATATTACCTTATTATAAGCATGCCCCCAATGTGATATTGGCCCTAGGTGTGGGCATAATGAAATTGTAAAGCATTGATAAATCCATGATCATATATAACTTATATATCATGCATCTCACCCACTCAAAAAATATCATAAAAATTAGTTGTGTAACATGTATATACAAACCTTTATCTTAGGTGGATAAGCATAATATATGTCCATCAATAAAGAGAAAGGTAAATAATTTTTCATTTTTTTATTTTTTCCATGTTTTTTCATTTTCATGATTTTATAGAAGAATGTATCACACAACTATTAATATGATGGATGATAATAAAATAAATGGGTGAGCTCAATCAATATATTAGGATTCCAAAGGGTAAAAATAAAGTAGGAAAGAAGGCAATATACGGATAAAATTTAATGAGGAATAACATGAGGAATAGCTTATTTTAGAACTTAGTGCATGCTAGGGTGGAAGGCATAAATATATATGTTATCATAATTGGAAAACCTGAACAAGTTTTTAGAATGGGATCAATAATCAAAGGGCAAGAATCACAAAAACTTATCAATCAACATAAACCAAGGGGGCTAGAATAATGTCAAGGAAAACCAAGGGAAGGGCATATATGTCAAACCAAGATGAAGCAAGAGGCAAGGCACAATATTAATGGATGAATACATATGGAACACATAACATATATAATAAATGAGAAAAATGAATTTATGTACAATATATTATATTGTTGAAGTGTACATTATAGGATAGCAAGGCTAAATAATAATCATGTATAAATGTCACCCAAATGCATCATAAGCTTCCTTAAAGTCTTCTGAGTTTATCATGGTCCATGAATTTGGGGAGTTAGAGGTGTAACTAGAAGTATCAAAAAAATTGTCGTAATATCTAAAGTATGTCAAATTTTTATTAGAAGGAGAGTCATCAATATGGTGGAATATATGAGTTGACTTAACCTCTTGAAAATAAGCATATGTACTAGTTGAATGTTTTTTTTCTATACTTGAACTCCCGGTAGGTGATTGAGCATGAACATATTGAGATATGGTAGGAAAATATTATGACATCTATGAGTAGGAACTAGTATATTTTGAGCCTTTAATATCAACATTTGCATCAAAATTGTGATTTTTTTACCTAGAATTTTTTACAGTCTGACACAGAAGTTTGTGTGACATAATTTATGTCAGTGGCACTAATTCAATACAAAATTTAATGTCAACCAACTTGGTAAATATTATTTAATTTTTTTATTGATACAATGTGTGTCACCAAAATTTGCATCAGGATGTACATCAATTTTTTAGGCTAGAGTTATTGACTTTTCTAAAATTTAAATTTGTTAGTTTTTATGTTTTGGAGGGATAAATTTTACTGGTATTTAAAAAATGGCTAATTAACATAATTTTCATCAAAGTTGGCTAAGGAAATTTGTATCATAGATTAAAATTCTCCCAAAAATATATTGCATAGAGGCTTTGATCTTGGTTGTGTAGAACTCTTTCTAGGAAGAAAGTTTTTAATATGATGGAGGTGAGTGGTAGTATAAATAGTATGCAATGACTATACATTTTCCAATGTATTAGTAATGCAATGAAAGTGATATAGGATTTTAATGAATTGGGATACCAAAAATATTATCTTTAGGAATCCCCATGAATCATTATTACCTAATTGAAAAATCTATAAAACCATCTATAATTGAGAGTGAAGTATATGAGTGATATATGAATCTCTTAGAGCTCAATTCAAACTATAAATCCAAGGAATGTCTTGATTATATTTCAAATATGTCATTAAATAATCCTTAAAATCATTGGAGATGACTTTCAGGGTAATTTTGTTAGTACTATGTGATGCTATTAGGCAATCCTATTCTTTAAGATGATTAGATATAAAAAACCAAGATATTTGTATTCCTTATATAAATACACACAATTCCACAATGCAAAGGATCACACACATTACCCACCCTCCTTCTATGCCCTTCCCATCCATTCCACTACACGTGTACAAAATAATATAATTTTCTTAAAAGTTCAAAGAGTTTGAGGAATGATAACAAAAAATAAATAAACCCTTCCCCCATAGTGTCTTTAACATACAACCAAATGACAAGGTCTCACCAAATGCAATTAAAAACTAATCATTTCACCTTTTCCATCATAATCTTATCTTGTGTCAAACTTCTAAAGTAGTAAGAGGCTTATTTCCCATAATATATATTGTGAAAGTCTTAAATATCTAATTCTTAATAAGTATTTTAATCCCTAACTTTCCACTAAAAAACATTCAAACCATTTATTTGTATCCACCAATAGTTCAGATCAATTTTGTATTACTTTATCGACATATAATCCCACCATGGGAGTTTATTTTTATAGCATATGGTATGAGTTGACAAAAACCATGACATAGTTTCCAATTGCATCAACATTTGCATTAATATTTGTGTTATCTTTTGCATCTAAAATTTGAATTTGAATTTTTGGAGGGAGGTATTGTCAAAAAAGTGGGTAATATTTATGTCGCATTTTGGGTTAGGCCTTAATTTTTGGACACCAATATGGTTAATGCCATGATCAAATTTGATTTTTCACTTGTTGATGCAAAATTCATATCAGTAAAATTGGTTGATGCAAACATTGATGCAATGTGCATCATTAAAGGAAATTTTTCCAAAATAGAGAGTTTTTGTCTCACCAAATTTAGTGTGGTTGTGTTTGATGCAATTTACATCAATAAAATCATTGGTGCAAATTTTTTGTTAGTTATCCTAAAAAATGAAATTCCAACACAAAAATATTTGTTATAATTTTATGAAAATCTATTAGTGAGGTACTATAACTCAAGGTGATCTAGTTGTAAGAATTGTAATTCTAATATATGTAGCTATAGGAACTGTAACTCGAGAGGTTATAACTCAAGGAAATTGTTTTTTATGTAATAACTATAGTAACCATAATTGTAGGAGGTGTAACTCTAGAATATGTGACATAAGGTTGTATGATTTATTGATTTGGAAGCATTTTGGGTAATATCTCATGTTGTTTCTATTGTTATATGAGTAGCTCATAAGGTTTGTCATGAAAGGTAAATAAATGGTTATCATGCACAAACATAAGACATTAATGTATTTTGGTAGATAATTCTCTCATTTTATTTACCCATGGGCATCCAATTAATATATCATATATTTTAGTATCTAATAACACAATAAATCATATTAAAAGGGTTTTGGGAGCTACAATGACTGGTAATGTGACACCCCTGATAGGTGTCCATGTGATACCATTATAACTCTTGAGAACTATGGTTGTACCAATTAAGTCTTGTTGAGTGCACCATCTACTAGCAAGGAATGACATCATACATAATTTTTACTAGAACCATTATTTAACATAATGCCATGTGTAATTATCGGATGTGAATCCAAAAAAAGCATGTATAAATAGTTTACAATTATTAGTATCATTAGTTTGAATATCTTGATTATAAAATGTGAAAGGTGGAGCTTTAATTCATGAACTTGTGTTCATACATAGAATACCATCTAAGATATGCTCATTGGAAACTATTTGTTGATGTGTAGGTAATTCCATGTGAACATTATCTTATTTTGGAGCATCATAATTTGGTAGTGGATTATTGAATAATTTCAATTATAATTTTATGTAGTAATTGATTCATTCAATGCAGTATTATGTCCCCCACCTTTATAACATTACTATCAATTAGATCTTGTATCTTATGTCTCAGTGTATATCATTGATTATTAGTACATTCTAAATATCTATGGTTGTCACAATATGCATTTACATCATAATTTAAGAGTAAAGATCGATACTTATCAGACTCATACAAAGGAGGTAAAAATATCATGTTGCATTCAATAAACCATTTAATAAATTGGTGAGGAGGCTCAAATATCTATGTAAACTATCTATGAGCTCTATAAGGAAGAACAAGCCTATCAAGTGGTTAAGATACTACATTTGCTACATTTTTTAGCTCATTCTTATCTTGAAAAGTAGTTGTATCATTAACCTTAGTTTTTAATGGTTTTTTACCTTGATATTTTGAGTTGGAAAAGGTAGGATAATTAAACCCATATTTGAGTATATTTTCCTCCAAAATATTAATCTCATGATTTTAAACCAGATGGAAAAACTCATCAAAAGATGTATATGAGTTAAACATGACTTTGTCTTTGAGAGGTTGAAGCAAAATATTAGATAAAATACTTTTCATTTTTTATTAGGTGTTTTTTGAGGCATTTTCATAAGCATGGTTTCTAAATTTATCATGAACTCTCTAACATTTTCATCATGTCCTTGTTTAAGTTATGTAGTTGATAAAATGTGATTTTTTTTACTAATGTTGATAGAAAAGTGAGCTAAGAATATTTTAGAAAAAACATTGAAATGATGCATGGAACCCACTAGTAAAGTATAAAACCAATCCAAGGCATATTCCTTAAGACTTCAAGGAATATATGGGTCATCAATAGAGCATCATGTGAAAAACCAAAGCATGACGAGAATAAATACTGAATGTGATGTGAAGGATCACACTTTTCGCTATATAATTCAAATTTAGGCACTATAAAACCTATAAGTAAAGGGTAAGTAAGGACCTCATGAGCAAAGGGTTTATTTAATATATCATGAGAAGTGACCACATTTCTAGGTATTTTAGAGCCTTGAGAAAAAAATTGAGATGTAATTGCATGTCTTGAATGTTTTGTTGAATCATTGCATCTTGAGATGAAGGAACATGTGTACGAGTCAAAGTATAATCAACATTGGTAGGAATGTATTTTTGAGTGTTTTGTATTGGACAAGACTAATAGAAAAAGAATTAGGAGTAGGATGAAATGGTCTATTAGTGGTAGGATGTACTATAGAAGGATTAAGCTAAGTAGGATTAGGGATATTAACATAAGGAGTGATAAGTGGAGGAATAGAAGTATTAATTGAAGTACTAGTTTCACCACCTGATGTAGAAGGATAAGATCTAGTAGATGAGAAACATTTGAAGGATCATTGGTATCATTTCCACTCTCAAGTGTAGATTCCTTAGCCAAAGCTTTATTTTGTACTTCTTTTAAATTGTGAAATAGTTTTTCTAAGTTTTCAAGATTATTTTTAATTAATTTACTAAAACAAACTATTTTCTTAACTCATCCTTTATTTATCTCATTAACATTCATGTCATTATACTCAAAATAATTATCCTCATAGTCAGGTTCATCATATAAATTTTCATCATTCACTTTTACATCAATTGCATTATCAACAATAGAATAAAAATTAAAAATATCACTAACATTTTCCATTTTTAAATTTAAATAAGCATGAGTACCAAAAAACTTAAGCTTAATCAAATCCCTAGTAATATCATGATATCTAGCACTTCACCTATTATAAATTATATATCTCACCCTCTTAATTGGAAGAAGATGTAAACATGAGAAACATAGGGATAATGATAAATAAATTAGGAACATACAAAATCTAAAAATCAGATTTGAAAGATGAAAAAATAGGCCCTAAAAGGTGAAGGAAGAAATAATCTAACACTAAGGTTTTGTAACAATATCATATTCACAAAAAAAAAACAATTAGACTTGGGAGGTGAATAGGCATAACACCTTAGAGTCAAAGATAGATCAATGAGCATAACCAATATCTAAAAGGTGAAACAATACCTTAATTGTAACAATCTAACCTTTGAGGTTGATAGGTCAAACAAATGGGAGGGGTTCACTAAAAAAAATTACTAATTTTATGCCAATGGGTATTATAGTATGCATAATTATATAAACTTATTCTAGAAGGAAAATTAGGTAAATTACAATAAATACGACCTAATTGGTGTTGAAATAAAATAATTGAAAGTACCTTGAAATTGTAAATGATACGAAATCAAAAGACAGATATCGAGAGATAAGTAACTAAAACAAACACCAAGTCTCATGGGAATAAGACTATGTTTCTGAACTAGGGATGAAATAGTATATCTATGGATACTAACTTGGGAGAGAATCAACCACTAAAGTAACCTTATCTAATCGATTGGGACGATGTGATACAATTGTGACTTTAGATGATTTTTAGGAATTGAGGCTTTTGTGACACTTTGGCAAATATATATGAGAATAACCCTAACTTCACTTTATTTTATGAAGCCCAAAACCCTTGATTCTACAATTGTCACATAAGGAAGTTTAACTCAAGAAAGCATGAGTTAATGATAACTAGTGGTTTGATAAGTGGACAATGAGGAATATCATCTCTTAGATATATGCACAAGCACCAATACATCATGCACCACAACATAAAATCTTCAATGAGACATATATAAATTCTCTAGCATACAAGAGCATAAAATATACATCAACTAATGTACATAAATTCAAGATAACTTGAAGAGATAAAGGAGTAACAACTCTAAAATGTAAGTCAATGCAATTAGTGATGACACTAAGGGATTATGTGCATACACACTTGGTATAGGAAGTTTGATCAAAACCGACCAGTGGTGGAACTTCATGTACTTAAGGTTGCTTTCTTAAACCAGTTTTGCATTCTTGAGTTTGTGAAATCAATTTTTTTCACTCAAAGAGATCAATTGGGATGTGTCATGAAGTTTACATGCATACAATATGTATTTAAAAACATTTTTGTCTAGGATATATTATGATATCCATCCATTGTAGCATGCACAGTGGTTTGTGGGAGGATTATTACTACCATTCAAAATTAATTTATCAATGAAGGTTTTTTTGGATGTACTAGGGGAATTAAAATTCACTATAAGGATGGAAGTGAAAAAACCCATTAACACAAGCACTAGTCTCTTTGTAAAAGACCAAATTTCAAATATGGATACTCAATTATATAATTTAGTTGTAAATTATGTGCAAGACAAATAAAGATGTTTATGGTATACCAATTGTGATGTTGAGGGTAATATAAAGAATAATTTCACAAGTAGGGGAGTCAAAACCATCAGATGATACAAATAAATTAAAATAGAGAGAGAAAGTGAAGAACAACAAGAAGAAATGTGATGCCTTGCACTTTCCTCCTAATGAATATTGGAAGGAGGAACATGAGCCCGTGCTTTTTCCACCACATTAATTCATAATAGAAAAATAATGTGACATGTTGGTGTAAGATATGTGATTCTAACACACACAACATAGTTTATTGTAGATTGATTTATGAAATGTGTGAGGCAAAGGAGTGAGTATTAAGATAAGAAACTTTAACTCCTATGCATAATTTAAAAAATAAAAAATAAAGGTATAATAGAGACATGTCATATGGGTATAGAGGAGGCAAAAAAAAGAGGAGGTCAATTCTAACGATGATGTTTCAAATTTAGTTAACAAATCAGTACCATAGATAATGATCTAAGTTTCTTACATGTGTGCATTGTGAAGAAGGACATGGGATAGATGAGTATTTAGGTATTTTTAAAAATATATTATAGAGGGATAATGCATATAAAGGTGTAGGCCTGATCCTAATTTTGTAAAGAATAGAAAGAGAGATTTATGAAAACCAAAGGCATAAAGGAGTATTAGGTCCTTAACTAAACATCACTACAAGGAGTGAAGTTGAAACTTAGCTAAGAAGAATTCCCACCCAATAAAAAGAGAGGTAGTGCACAAGATATAGTTAATGGATGAAAATTACCTTGATGTGCCACTCTAAAATGGGTCTTGGTTTGAGTAAAAAAAATGATAAATAATCTCCAAGTAAAAATTTCACAGGAGATGAAAACATGAATGTCATATAAAATGACTCAATGTGAATAAAATGCAAAAGTCTTATGAGATCCTTTTCCTTATTGAATAATGAAGGTGTGTTACCATTTTTAAATAGTAGGCTCAAGAAAAGTATGGGGGTTGAAATAGTAAATCAAGGAGCACATAGAGGAGATTATAAGAGCAAATAATTTTGGGTGTGACCAAGCATTAACCATTGATGCAAAGATCAATAAGTGGTATTTAATAAATATCTTGGTGGATATTAGCATAGAAGTCAACATATTGACAAAAATTCCTTGAGGTAGATGGGGAGTCCAAGGTTTCATACTTCATGGAAAAAAAATTATGGCCAACAAGACTCATTAAAATCCACTTGGAGAATTGAATGTTGCATATCTATCAATTCTTGCGTATCTAAATATCATGGGAACAAATTTCAAATTGAAATTTTAAGTCATAGTTGTCATAAGCTAAGAATTATCAATATCTATTTAAAATACCACTATGTTATTAAAACCAATATGATATACACTTTAAATAGCACTACCAAAGTTTTAATAATGGGAAACAAAGAGTTTTCATTCCACTTGATGGTGAGCATGACCTTGTGTATGTAGAAAATGTTGATGTAGATGAGGATTTGACCAATGTCTTTAACATTATTACATAGGGTAAAGAATACTTGAATCTATAATATTATGGTAGTTTAAGCTAAGAGATTTGAGTGTTAGTTTAAAACTTTATCACCATTTCTTTTGAGAGATGGTTTCAAGAGGCTTATGAAGTTACTCACATTAAATTTTAAGGAGTGAGAAGAAACTACACAAAATCAAGAAGAAGTGGATTAATCAAATGCAATGCTCAAAGGGTTGGAATCAAGGAAGTACAAGCACAATGATGAAATGGGTTATGCTCATATCACAATTTTTCAAAAGCAAATTTAGGATAACCAGAGGAACATTAGACAAGCTACCAAAGTATGATGATTCAAAAAGTGTGGAAGTGTTTGCTCAAGACCTAGAAGCTTGTTAACCTAAGGAGTTAGAGTGTTTTCCATCCCTTGTTCACATATTACATGCAAAAGTTAAAAAATGGTTGGAAATGCATGTCCATAACTACCTAATTAAGGCAATGTTAAAGAATCCCTTTGCACAAGATTAAAAGAAGTAATATTAAGAAACTTTTACCAGTTTATGCAAGATATGTAGATCCTAGTGAACATTTAAAAGTATGTGAAGAAGTTTTAAATATAATTAAATTTGTGCTTCCCATATAGTTTTGGTTTCATGCACCATATAACAATCTAAAATCATGGGAAAGTGCCTAGTATATCCTTAGTGAGACCCAAATATAAATGGCATATTATGTAGTAATCAAAGAAGAATTCATGTTGATTTTCAAGTTTCATACAACTAAAATAGAATTTGAAAATCCTTTGAAATTAATGAAATAATATATTTTTCATAATGATATATGAATGGAATATAGGATTCATGACATAAACAATGAGGGAGATCACATAATTAGTCAGTTATTTAATGAGGGGATAGAGGTATCTCCATAATTGAATGAGATTTTTATAAGAACTTAGAATACCCATAGATGGAAAAGGTTGATAAACTTAAGGAAAATTATAGATTTGAGGAAAATAAATGGTCAGAAGGACACAAACCAATTCAATGTAAAAAAATTATTAGGGAGAGGTAGGTATAAAATATGTAGTTAGTCAGGAAAAGTATTAAAATCAACTTTTTCATACAAATAAATTAATTTTTAGCATATATTCACAACCACAAATATAAATAATTATATATAATTAGTCAGATGTGGAGTTATCATGCATTGTGGAATTAATAAAGGAATTCAAAGATGTCTTCCCAAATGATTATATTGAAATGAAGGGAGTTCACATATCTTTTAGAAAATGGAAAGAAGGGAGTTCACATATCTTTTAGAAAATGGAAAGAAGGGAGTTCAGGTATCTTTTAGAAAATGGAAATTAAGTTGTTTGAAATCCTTATGGGATGAACCCTAGTCTATATACATGAATTAAGGAATAGATTCATAAAAATGTTAGATGCAAGATTTATTTATGTGGTAGAATATTCATAGTGGGTAACTCTAATAGTCATCAATATTAATAAGGGTTGAATTATTATAGTTTGCACATATTACAGGGTGTTAGATGATTTGTGTGTGAAAGATTCATTTCCTATTCTATTTATAGAAGAAATTTTGGAAGGGATTGTTGGTCAATAGATATATGCTTTTCGCTTGTGGGTTTTTAGGGTACCACCAAGTGCAAAAATTGAAAGAGGATAGATAAAATACCACATTTACTACTGAATAAAGGTATATTACATATAATGTGATCCCTTTTGGATTGTAAAAAGTGCCCACAATGTTTTTATGCATTGTAACAGAGGCATTCAGATATTTCATTCATGATTTTATTTAATTATATCTTGATGATTAGATAGTATATGGGCTTATAGAGGATCATAATGAGAATATGTACCTAACATTTGAGAGGTGTACGAAACTGTAAAGTTACTTTAATTTTAATAAATTTATGTTTGCAATGTCATATAAAACATTTAGAGGGTGTGTCAATTTTAAGGAAGCCATGTTGGTAGACATAACTAATCTATCCATTATTTTACAACTAGAGGCACTCCACAATCAAAATGAGGTGTATAATTTTTTAGTCATTGTAGATATTATCACAAGTTCATTTGAAACTATGCTCAGATTACTAGATCATAGGAATATTTTTAGAAAGGATGGCCCATTTGAGTGACACATAGGTAAGATGAGTCATTCGAGATTTGAAATAAAAGTTTGAAGTGCAACAATCCTTCAGTTTATAGATTGGAAGATGAATTTCCATGTATATATATACTTTAGGTACAACCTTTGGAGCCATACTTGGACAAAAATGTGAAGGAAATATAGACCACCCTATCTACTTTAAAGTAGGAAGTTATCTAAGGTTGAAAACAATTATACTACAAGAGCAAGAGAGAAACTTTGGTAGTGGTGTATGTGCTATATAAATTTAGGTAATGTATTCTTGCAACACCATTTATTTTTTCATTGATCAGGGGGATTTGAAGTATCTTATCAAGAAGAATGTTTTACATAGGTGCATTTGTTATTGGATTGTTCTATTTCAAAAGTGTTAGTATTAAGTTTTTTTTAATCCATGAATACTAAATGTGTGGTTAAATCAATTATTGTTTATTAAGACCAATGAATCCATGAATTATATGGATGATGAAATTTTGGATGCAAAACTTTACCACATTTAATGTGTTATGGAGGAGATGGGATAACAACAACATTTTTGACATTAGGGTTAGTTCGATGGGATTGGACTATAAAGCAAAAGAAACAACTTGCAGTCAAAGATTTACCTTAAAAACTAATTGAAGGTGAGTTATACAAATTGGTAAGAGATGTAGTTTTTCATAGATGCATTATGGAACATGAACATGCAAGAGTAGTGTGTGAGTGCCATGAAGTAATTTTGGGAGGATATTACACAATAAAATTAACTACAAATAAGATCCTTTTATCATGACATTTGTGGACAATGTTACATAAGGACATAAAATAATTTGTGCGAAAGTGTGGATTTTATTAGAGAGAGGTAAAATAAATAGAAGGGAAGAGATTTTGTTGATCCCTATTATTGCACAACAATCATTCAAAAAGTGGGCAGTGGATTTTTTAGGTCCTATTAATCCATGTGTGCACAAAAGTGGTGCACATTATATTATGGATGCCACATATTATATCATGCATTGCACTAAAGCTTCACTAAAAAATAATTATACAAAAAACTACTGCAACAATATTTTTATGGGAAAAGAAATCCCAAAGTATGGTTGTCCTTTAAATTTAACAAGTGATAGTGGGATCCATTTCCATATAGAGACAGTGTGTGTATTATTGACAAAGTTTATGATTGTGCATCACAAGAAAACACCATACCACCCATGTGAAAATGGTACGATGGAGGGTTTTAATTATATTTTTAGAACTTCATTCATTAAAATATGTGATGTAAGACACCAATATTGGTATAATGGGGTATTAACAATATTTTGGGCCTATAGAACTACATATAAGTAATTTACTAGATAGAAACCTTTTCAGTTAATGTTTGGTAAAAAGTAGTATTATTGGTAGAGTTTATACTTCCATATTTGAGCATTACATGCACAAGAAATATTGGTGACCAAGAATATATTTATGAGAGGCTATTGGATTTAACCAAGTTGGATGAAAATAGGTTATTAATTAGTAAATTGAAGGTGTTTAAAATAAGAGACAAAAATTATGGCATGATAATCATATCAATAAAATGACTTTCTATGTAGGTGTAAAATTAATTTTGTATGACTTATGTTATGGAAGACATCTATGAAGTTACATATCATATGGATGTGGCCATATATCATCCAAGGTGTCTTAGAGACTGGTGCATACAAACTGTGAAATTTGGATGGGGAATTTCTCCAAGGCCATTTAAATGGAACTAGACTTAAGCCTTGTTTCAAGTAATTTTGAAAGAATAAATTCACCATAAATCCTTTAAACATGAAAAATTTGTACCAAAAAAATTATTTTTTCCTTTATATAGTTTGTTTTAATCCACATTCATTTGTTTTATATTCATAAACATTGATAATTTTGTAAGCACAACTAAACAAGTTGAGTGGGGGATATCTTGGGAAACCTAGGCCAGATGATGAATAACTCTAGATTGGATATATTCAAGCATTTTATTTCTTTTTGATAAGATATATTTTATCTAAATTGAAAATTAAAAAGTTACAACAAATCAAGACAACCAAACATTTAAAGAAATCTACAAGAGGACTTAGTGCATTATTTTTTTTAGGAATAAGAGATAGGTAGGGTTGTTTCTATGGATTAAAATTGAAAATCTATGAGAAAATATACACCTGATAAATGTAGATTAAAATTGATGTTTTACATAGATTCAAAGTGGGTAACTTTTTTGCATAAGTGGGAAATTATGCAAAAGAAGAAAGTAGGATTGTGCAAGAAAACGTGGATAGTTGCATGTAGAAATAATGTGCATAAAATAATTGGACAAAATAAAAGTCAAAAGGAATAAATAGCATAGAAGGATGATGTAATATTATATTTAAAAAATAATTATAAAAGGAAAAAATGATGTAGAAGTGATTGTGAGTAGGTGAAGTAATTAAATGCACTAAGGGTTATAAAAGGAGGTTAGGTGCATAGTGAAAATTCATTTAAAATTTGTGATTTTTAGATCAAAGAAAATGTGTAATTTAAAATTGAAAGAGATGAGTGTAATATAATTTTATTTTTGAAATACACAAGTGGTTTAGGGGCATACAAGGTGGTTTTATGTGATAAGATAGGGCTAACAAATTGGAATTAATGAAGGAGCAAAAGGAATAAAGGGTTGAAGCATCAAAATATAATTTGAACCATGTAAAAAGGTGAAAAGATGTGAAATTTAAAATTATATTTAGTGAGTTGATGGTATTTAGGTTTATAAGGTGGTATTATGGTTTGAGAAAATGAAAAAGAAAATTGCATATATGGGTAAAAGGAAAAAATAGGAAGTAGTGATAGAAGAGGTAACACAGGAAGAAAATGAAACGTATATTTTTCATGAAGAAGATCCTCAAGGAAGTAGAATTAAATAAGAATTGTTAGAATAAGAAGAGACCAAAGTTGTAACATCATCAATAACAGCTTCAAATAAACTAGTTAAGAAAAAAATGCCAATGAAGAAGGAAATACCTATGAATGTAGATTTGATGAGATATGTGGAATATGTGAAGATTGGAGTGAACTTAGTTACATGTTTGGGAATGTGCATGGTTTAGGAATTCATTCATATAAATAAAAAATATGCAAATGTGTTGATAACGTATATGGAAAATAAGTGCTAACGAATAACTACAAGAGAGCGCTTGGAGAGTATAAGAGTATTTGGACTCAACCAGCTACCATTATTTGGGAATCCAAATGATCTAGTGAAATGGTTGTTGTCTCACACCCATGAAGTAATGGTTAATTTCACATTGGATAGAATTAATATAAGTCCTGCATGGATTAGCAAGGTAATAGGGCTCACTAACAAAGGATAAAATATGTATAAAGGTGTTGCAAAAGTGAAAAGGAATTTGAACTTAGAAATAGGATGTTAAATATTATTTTTGGTTAGGATCCAAAATTCAAGGGTAAAGGTAGTTACACATTTGACTAGCGTAAATTTTACCCTCACGATGCATTGGATTCAAGCATCAAAGGATGTGGTATATATAGCATACCACATTGGATTATGAAAAACCAAGTATAATTGTGTGGTATATAGAAAATTAAGTGAATACAATTATGGAAGAAGTGCATTTGCATGGGGGTATTTTTACATTGGGTGTGATATTCATTTTTGCTTTTCATTAAATAGGTTGGAGTATCAGTAGGTTGTTCATTTTCAATGGTTCCAAATTTTTAGTCTTTGAGTTAAGAATATAAGAGATATACATGTGTAACTTAAATGACTCACACACAAGAAGCACATGAATGCATGGTATTATACCATAAAAGTTGAGTCTAGCATGAAATGGAAGTTGTTGCACATTATTTAGGAATCATATGATGGACACACAAAGTTTTTTGTGATAGCTTGATATACACTAGTAAGGATTTTAGATGAGTATGCAAATTTGTTCAAGTGGATTAAGTTTCCATATATAGTAATTGTGCACTGCATAGAGGGATATTTATATCAAATTAATGACATACCATAGACAAATTTGGATGTTGATGTAGTTCACAAGGATATTATTACATAGCTACCAAAGTATGATTGGTTTGGAGGAAAACACTACTAGATGATGAGTTAGAGGATGATTCAATCAAGATTGATCTAATAATATTTTTGAAAGTGTTAAGGATGAATTATAATATAAAAAATAATATTAAACAAACTTAGAGGAAAATAAATATGCCTATAAATATCTTATATGTAATAAAAATTCCAAGAACAATGACAAGAGTGGAAATAGGGATAAATTTTAATGAAAAACTACCCAAAGGAAGGGTGAGGCAAAGTGCAATAGAAAGATGGAAGATGACAAGAATGTTAAACAAGAGAAAAGAATGCAAAAGATAATGACACTTTAATATTCATAAAAGTTTTCATCCTCATATGGACAAAGAATAAATGTGGGGTACAAGTCCCCAATGCAAGATTTGTGCAAAGAAAAAAGTCCTAAGAAGAATGTTCAAGAGTAAGGTGGAGGTGACGTGTGCACAAAATAAAATGATGACTTGGGGAAAGATAAGCAGGAAGATGAAAATATTATTCCACCAATTAATCAAGAGGAACCAACATCGAAAAATCCATCAATTATAGATAAATAAACTGATAAATCAGAGGGACTGAAGGCAAGAAAAGATCTGTGTGTTGTAGAGAAACTTTTCAAGGAAAAATTGAGCACAAGTCCTAAAGTGAAATCACAAGTTCCATGCATAGAGGTTAATGAAGGGATGTGTGATGAAGAATAATATTACATGGGAAAGGAATAAAATAAGAATCAATTCATAATAAAAAAAAATTCCTAAAAATTAAAAATCCAAGATGAAGCCTTGGTGTAGTTCATGATGTCCCATTGAATAAGGACATGTACAATATGGGGGCCAAGAAGAGGGAAAAAAGGAGAAAAAATAAATTAATGCTGAGGAAAAAGGAGATATAGGTGAAGGAAAACTTGATAATTTCCTTAGCATGTTTTATCGAATAGTCTACACAACAGTGAGATTGATATTAACTTGTCATCACTTGATACTCAAACTTCATGGGAGGTAAATCATATAGATAATATCTCAAGGTCAAGCATAACAGGTTAAAAAAAAATTGGATGATCAATACAATAGGAATGATTTTTATATCCCAAAAAAACACTAAAGTATATGACAAAGTAAAAATTAGATACTAGCATAGAGTTCAAGGAAGGCATCCAAGTATGTAACTCACACAAGTACACTATAGATTAGGGTGTACTTACATTGATGAGAATGGTAGTATAACTTTTAAGTAGGTAAATTCATACATAGCAATAAGTTGAGGAAGAAAAATAAAATAGGTTTAGTGAGGGTAAGAAACTAGAAAAACTCAACAAAGTACTAAAGTTAAAAAACCATGCACATAATTATATTAATCTCATAAAAAAGGAAAGACTAAACATCTAGGGTGAATTAGATGCTAGTGAATGAAACCAACATATATGATATGAGAATAAATAATGAATATTTTGGACTTGTTATAAGTAACCAAATAACCAAGAATGATAATTAAAGAGGAGATCCACCCAAAGAAGCTCATGGATATTAAGAATGCCTGAGAGATAAAGGTTGAAGAGTGAAACCAAGGCAAGTAAAGACAAGAAATGTGCAGAATTGGAGTACTTATTCAATATATACCAAAATTTTATCCATATATGAAGAGGAAGATATAAGTGAGGAATATAATAATCACATGCAATAATTCAATGCAATAACCAAACCAATAGGTACAACATAATTCCAAATGACCTAGACTTGTTGAAAAAGTGAATTAGAACCCAAAAAAAATGAAGAATGGCTTAGATACATCTATGCAATAGTGGGAAAGTTTTTAGAAAGAATTATGAACATGTTCTATAGGTTTTGGTAGCACCGGAAGGCGAAATAGATGGAAGTAACAATAATGCATGCTTGTCTAGGGATATATAAGATAGTTAATATGGGGGTATGTTGATCATAAGAATGTGTGTTAGGATAAGGACGTGGAATTTCAGCCAAGTATGGATTAATGCACAAGTATTACCAAGCAAAAAATTAAGGGAAAGAAAGATGAGGGTATTTTCACATATTACATAATGTCGCACAAAATTGCATGTAGACAAATTGATGGCACATCAAGGAAAAGATAATATGCATGCATGATTTAAAGGATCATATTTTGAATATCATAAGGATAAATTTATGTAATATTCTATATCTATCTTGAATATATCCACCTAGATCTAGTAGACACCTAAAATTGGCCACAACTGGATCTAGACCAGACTTCAGACCGATTCCTACCAACCATTGTAAATTAAGCATAGGAATCACTTAACATCCCAAATTTGTTTGTGCATCCTTCATCAAATCTCAAAATCATTTTGATACATCCCTAATTGAGGTATTATATCATATTCAATAATAACCTCTCACAGATTCATCCCTAATCACCTTGTGGCATAAAAACTATCAATTTGGCCTATAGACCTATTAAGTGGGGCACTTGATCAAATATTAAATCTTAAAAGAGCTAAAAGGCTAATTAAAATAAATTAAAAAGTTAAGATTAAATTCCTAGTTTAATTATCCACTTAAAATTAATGAATATTTAAAAATAGAGATTCCAAAAATCAAAATATCTAAGCTTTTCATCATTGCCTTTATGAATTGTCAAACTCTTTGAAAATATCCTAAAATATCTAATTTGAGAGCCATCCCTAGTAATTGTAAATCATAATTACTTGATAAGTATTAACTCTATTGGAGTTATTTTTAACTCACCAAGGGTTATTTTGAACCCATTTCAATCCTAAACTCAACCTTAACTCACCTTGGGTGAGAGTTAATTCCTAAGGCTATAAATACAAAGCCTTGCTTATTGAACCATAATATATTTTGAAGTAAAGTTATTATGCAAAAATATCTTAAATAAGCTTGGATATTGTAGAGTTATAATGCCTAAATATCATGAAAGTAAGGTTACCATGCCCAAATCTTAAGCCAAGCAACATCACAAGCTAAGGTGTCAAAGAGAGAAGGAGCCAAGCAACTTCCATTGAAGGCTTCTTGATCCACAAGTCAAGCAAGCCATTCAACAAAGCCATTTAGAGCTCCCAAAGAAGGTAGAATATTTATTTCTTTTATGTTTTAGTTGTGCTTTCATTGGGTTTTTGTTACCTAAGCTTTCCCTAGTGTGTAGGCTAGAGGCATTAAGAACTTAGTGTGTTCATTTCATTTGTTTTAGGAGACTAACACAAGACTAATCTCCCCTCTATGTCAAATTCCTAGTTCACATGTTGGCACACTCATTGAAACTCTCAATGATCCCATATAAATAAGGAAGATGATATGTTACTTTTAGTTTTGCTAATGGATGCTTAAAAATCTTTAAAATTTGAGTTTTAGTTCATTTTTTACATTTTTTTCTGTTATTAGTAACTCACAAGTTGCAGGTAATTGATGCCATTTTATTTCAACATTGACAGTAGTCGATGTTGATTTCCTAGATTGACATCGATCATGTAATTCATTGATTGATGTCAATCCCTATGGATCAACATCGGTCCCTGTTTGGATCAACTGACATTGATCTTTGTGGACCAACATTGATCCCTACATGGATTGACATCAATCTCTCTGAGATAAAAAGTAGGAAACCTGAGAGTTAAATCCTAAATATTGTTTTCTCACTTGTTTTTGGGCTTCTACATAGGAAAAACCTATAACAAATTGCAAGTCCTAAGATGGAAAAAGAAAAGTTTGAACATGATTAAATCTTACACACTCTATCTTTGGTACTTAAAACAAACATAGTTCTTTTCATGCCTTAGTTATTTTTGAAGTTTTTTTGAAAATTTTTCAAACAATTAATGCCAAAGGGATCAAATTTTACAACATACTTTATTTTGGTGGACTAAAATGAACTTTCACATTTAGTTACATACTCCCAAGATTTTTTCATTTTATGTTGATTTGTTGAAAGTTGTTTGTTTCTAGCAAACTGAGTGACACATGTATGCTCTCCCCCCATCCCCTTCAGGGAACTTGGGTGACCAAAATTGCTCATTCTTTGCCTTTGTTTCTTTATTCCAAAAGTTTGAAAATAAATTTGCTAAGGCCCTCCCCAATTCTATATGGTTTGGGTGACCTTAAAACAACCCTAAAGTCTTTTCACTTGTATTTATTTTTCATGTATGTTGGCTTGTGAGTGGGAGTTAATCACCTACTCACAAGTTATCTAGGGAATAATTGACCCAAAAATTCATCTCTAGCATCATTTCAACCCCATTCCATGATGGGGTATATAAATTGAGCTGGCGAATCACTAGGATGGTAGTTTAAGTGGTTAAACTACCTTTGTTGGTGACTGTTGCCCTCAGAATGTATGATCAACTTGGACATTACAATACACTGAGAAAGTGATGGATGTAGTGGTTTAGAAAAGGATAAGATCTTTTCACAACAAGTCAGTTGATGTGGATCCAAATGACATGATTGCATCTCTAGTGTTAGCCACACTTAGGACCATCTAGAAATAAGCAAAAATTAATAGTTTAGAACAACCCCACTTGTCGCATACATACTATTGATTCATGATGAGTAGCCTGAATTTCCATGTCATAGTATAAACCCTTGAGAGAGGAGAGGGACTAAAAAATCTACTTTTCATGTTCTTTTACTTTTTGGATTAACAATTAAAAATCCTCTCAAGAGCGAGTATATTGATGAAATTTGATAGTACTATGTAACCTTGTAAGTTTTAAGATTTAGGATGTTACACTTAGGTGGTTATGTCATTTTATCCTTTCTTGCATGGTCTTGAGTCTAACTATCTATTTTTGTTTACCGTACCATGTCACAATGAGTCTTGTTTATACATTATTCCTTTATTTGAGGAGGCATTACACCACCCATTTGACATTGTACATGTGCCTTAGTATTTTTATCAACCTTTATGTGTGTGTGTCACTTGATTGAAAAGGGTGTCATTACACTGCCCAATTCATTTCAAATTTTGTGCCTTAATTCTTGAAACAAACCATTGATCATATCTTTAGAGTGGATAATGTCGTTACACTGCTCAAAATCATTTCAAAGACTTGTTTGCCTTGTATCCAAATTCTAATTTGAAACCAAAACCACATGTGTCATTTAGATCTATACCTAGGGTCATTATGTTTATGTTCTTGTTTAGCTTATTGTCTATTTTAAGAAGCCTAGTTTTCCAAAATTTAGTTTAATTAGCCTTGACAAATTCAAATCCAAACATTGATTGATTTATGCCTATGCCTTATGTAATTTTGGCCTAGACATCGATCTCTCTTTTAGGTTGTGCAACTTAGGTTAATTTTTTATTCAATTTGAAAATATTGTTTGTGACTAGATTTGGGAGAAATAGATTATCTTCCATATGCCTATTGTTTCATGCCTTATACCAATTGACCAAGTTCATGTTTAAATTTGAATGCCTAGTTTATGCCAAAGTGACTCAAATTTGTTAGGTTAAATCTCTTACCTTGTTTTGTTTAAAGTCTAGCTTTTGTGCCTTTTATAAAAAACCTCGCACATGCCTATTTTGAGCCCATATTTTGTGCCTTCTTTGAAATACCTAGCAACTTTTATTTTCTTTAGATTATACTTGTTTGGAACACTTTATACCTAGAGTTTGGAATTTTGGGTTTTATTCATCCACTTGACCTTTGGTGTGAGACATTTGACATTAGACATTTGATGTTAGACTATTTTGTACCAAGTTTTAGCATAGACCATTTGTACATATATCTCCACTTTTATACCAAGTTTGACCATGTTTAGACAATTTATCCTTTAAACCTTATTTTTCAAAGTTTGTAGAATTTTAAGCCTACATGCAAAACATTCATCATTAATTTTGATATGTCTCATGACAGTAATAGTCAAACTATGTACAATCCAAGTTATGATAATGTAGTCACAAAAATTGAATTTAATTCAGACCCCTATGGTGAGGATGTGGTTTGTGAAATGGATCCTTATCCTCTTTATAATACTCAATCTTGGGAACCAAGCTAAGATCCTCAAGAGCAGTATGTGATGATACCTTATTTGGGTTGATTGATGTACCAAGCTCACCCTTTCATGCCTATTATCACTCGATCCCCCACCTATACCATTAAACCCCCTTCAAACTATATGAGAAACCACACTCCACAACATCCAAGTATTACCATTCCAGGACCTCATCCTTTGGCTAATGATAACAACCAAGATTTTCAATGCCCTACCATTACCATTCTAAGACTTCATCCTTTGGCTCATGATAGAACCAAGATTTGAAACACCCTACCATTACCATTCCAAGACCTCATCCTTTGGATTTTGGTAGTAGCCAAGCTTCATAATGCCCTACTATTACCAAACCAGGACCTCATCTATTGGCTTGTGTAAGTAACAAAGCTTCATAATGCCCTACCATTACCATTCTAAGACATCATCTTTTGGCTCATGATAGTAACCAATATTTTTAACACCCTACCATTACCATTTTAGGCCCTTTCAAGTACGGTAGCTCATTCTCCCAATAAAGTTGTGTAATTACGACTAAATGGGTCATGATTACCATCCTAGGTCGACAACTAACCTTTGTTAATCCCATCATATATAAGTTTATCATTATCCAACCACCAACCATTCTTCACCCCTTTCCAACCATCCCCAACTTTATAAAACACATGCTAATCCTCAAGCCACAACAGAGCCAATCAGTACCTCTTCAACTGAGCCAATCATTCGAAGACCAAGATGTGTTCAAAACTGGTATTTTATAACTAATTGTAAACTAAGACCAGGAGAACCAACCAATCTATGATGTTTTTGTTAAAACACATATTTGTGATGAGTCAATCTATGATGAATCACCTTTTGATACTATACCTGTTGTCGAGGAGTTTTACTCTGACAAACTAGTCTTTGTTGAGCCACTTCTTAATGATTATAACCACCTTTGGGAAAATAATTATCTCAACCATTATAATATTTTTAAATAAATTCCCTTTGATAATCTAGTCTATATGGAGTTACCTCTTAACATTTTTCCCCTCATTGAGGATTCTCACTTTGACAAACCAATCTCTAAGGAGCCTATTATGCCATCATAGGCCATTACTTGTCCAATACCAAATATTCAACAAGATATCATTGTTCCAACATCCACATCAAATGAAGAATCAACATTGAATTTAGGTTCTATTTTTAAAATGACATCAGATTTATAATCATAATTAGAATCAATGTCAATCTCAACATCGAATTTAGAGTCCTTTGAGTTAGACTTAGCTTTAGAATTAGAATGCATTCATGGTTATTACAACATTGGTTACAAATGCCTTGCAGATCAATTTGAAGAAATTTGTGATCCTTATATGGTTTTTGAGGATGATTATTTTAGATTTGACATAAGTTATCCTAGTATATTCTACATGGATTATATTTCCTTGTCCCATTCCATTACCATGCCACATGCCATTAACATCACCCAACATAGCCATTATATTAACATTCCACCTCCCAATAGTGTCGATTAGGACTGATCGAATCATACCTTATTAAATTGAATATATGGTGACATATCAGATGAGGAATATTAGGGAGTCCAAGACCATGTTCATTCAAAAAAATAATGATTTCCTAGTGAAACCTTTTCAAAGATGCAAGGGGGAAATCAAAGTCCAAATTCAGCATCTTCTAGTGAAACCTTGTTTGAGGTGCTAGATGATAATCAAAGTAAAAAGTTAATATTCCTCAGTGAAACATTCTCAGAGGAACTATGGGACAATCAAGATAACTTCACTGGTGAAAATATCTTCAAGGTGCCAATAGCTAAGCACAATAGTTCTTCACTGCTTGACGAAGGCATTATCAAAGATAACATCAATACAGCTTCCAATCTATAGCATAATCAAATGGTAGCTACTCTCAGGCCCAAACAATAAAAAAATTGGTGGTCCTATCGAGAGCATATTCAAATTATTCAACCCTACCATATCCAAAGTTATGTCAAATTTCGAATCAACAACATTATGTGTGCCTAAAAATCTTGATCTTCATTTATTTCCTAATCATTATACATTCCATTATCATCCACCTTTACATTTCCAAATCAGACCTATCAACCATAATTTATCCATATTTATCATCCCTAGATGCACTTTCCTTTGTAGAGGTTACGAAGACATCTTGACTCGATGTTTTAAGGAAATATAATTAACGACCAATGAAGATCACAACATTTTTGGATTCCAAATTTACAACAAGTTCTTGATAGAGTAGATATTCAGAAGAGGTGTGGGCAAGCAATTTACAAATATTTGACCATTCTAGTTGTCTCATATGTTGATTAGGACATGCATCTCCACATCAGTAGGAATAACAAAAACATTTACCTTGTCATAACTATTTGCCTTACCTTTTTTATTTGGCATTCACCTTATTGTTGTTTCATACCCTACCATTTACCTTACCTCGTCACTTGGGGGCAATCCTATTACCATTATATCCAATTACCACATCATCATATTATTTATGCCATACCATATACCATTCTATTATACCTTCACTATTGACCAAAGCTTGTTTTTAGCTTCCCTACCCAACCCTTTTGATCTTGGTTCCTTTGGTTCTTCCCACACCTTCTACGAGGAGATTCCAATCCAGTTTCAGAGTTATATGTTTAAATGATAGTCTATGAAAGTAGTATGATAGTGAATCTGGAAAGTTAAATTTCATTTATGTTTGATTAGTGCCATTGATTATAACCATTTATGGGAAAATCAGTATCCCACTTTGTGTTACTAATTATAACCGTCTATGGGAAAATTAGTAGCACAAACTTATGTCATTATTTTCTAATTATAACTGCCTATGGGAAAATTAGGAATAACACCTTTACCATGCATTATCATATCACTTACCATTACTATTCTTATTTGCCTTACCATTTGCCTCAATTTGTGAATTTTGTGTTACGTGGTTGGATCTCCCTACCTTTTGTGTTGGTATAACCACTATGACTTGAGGTCCTAATGGGACTATGTAGATCATGCTTGATTCATGTTGAGATCAGCTTGGTCCCTCTTTTTCATACGCTCTCATTGTTTTAGAAGCAACCTAAGCCAAAACTCTCACCATTTTTGAGTGATATTTTTTTAATCTCTAACGAGTTAAGATACCCCAAAAATTCCAAAAACATTCAAAAATTTCAAAATACAAAAACTTTTATCATGTTTAAACCCAGTCAGTCATCCTTGATTTATCCTACTTAGGAAAATCCATTGTTGGCTCCATTCCATTCCACTACCATTGGGGGTGTGATCTTCCCTTTGCATGTATCCTTGCTTTGGGGCACTATGTGTTTGTCATCCCATTGATCTTTCACACGTAGATATTAACTTGGTTAAAGATGGGATGTTTTATGTTGCCTTTACTTTCAAGATTTTTATGTGTTTGTTTACGTTATTGTTTGTTTATTTGTTTTCCAATTTGATTTTATTTCATTGTTGTGCCTTAACTCAATCTATATGCACTCACTGGGTGATTCCTTGCACATTATTGTTGATTTTATCCATATTCATACGTCAACATTATCATCATGGTTTTTATCATTGGTGCATTATTTTCAAATGTTTAGTAGATCGAGAGTCAATCCTTATGCACATTTTGGTTACGTTATCATGTTATTTTATATCATGATGCATACCATCACATGTTACAGCAAAAATTAGCTCAAGAAATATTACAAGCAATGAAGCCACTGAAACTTCTCCTTGGTGACCTTGGCAAATCCTCCCACCCTCCTTGATCAAATTAACCCCTTAACCATTCTAGTTGTATAAATGCTAATAAGGATGAGCATCTCTACATTGGTAAGTACAACTAAATCATTCATATTGATCAATTATTATTCTTTTATTATATTCCTCATTCCATTTTATCCCATGTTTGGGTGAACTACATTGGCTTGAGGTCTATTTAGACTAAGTAGGCAACACTTGGATACATGACGTATCTCAAGTCAGATCGACCACCTTTATTCTTCCAATCATCTCTTTCATCACTTTGTGAATTCTCATGTTCCTAGTTGTTTGTCTTGTTTAGACATTAGATCATTGCATCTATGTTTACGCCCACTCATCTTTAATATGTGCAATAGGTTATATCCTTGAGTTACACTTGCCAATTTTCCCTACTGGGGCAAGATCAAATATTATTATTCAGTCTAGGTCATCTTAATAATTATAACCTCTTATGGGAAAATCATTATTTTGAATTATCATCCCTAATGGGGCATGTGCTTGTGCCACTAATTATAACTACCTTTGGGCAAATTAGTGTTTCAACCTTTGTTATTGATTATAACTGACTTTGGGCAAATTAGTATTTTTTAAATCAATGCATGCAAGTATTCTCTCAATTGGATTAATCTCACCCATGGGTTAATTCATTATTTTTCTTGCTTCTTTTCGAGGGGCCATCCATCAATCATATGTGTTGGCCACTCCCTCGAGGGGGCATCATTATAGGCTTCCTAAATATTATTTGGAGCTTCTTCTTCAATCATTATCTTATCTCTTAACAACCTTTTTCATTATTTAAGAAAACATTACTATGCCTATAGCTTGCAATGCCTTCCCAAATAGGGGCAAATTGTAGACACCTAAAATTGACCATAATTGGCTTTAGACTGGACTTCAGACTAATTCCTACCAACCATTATAAATTAAGCCTAAGAATCACTAAACATCCCAAATTTTCTTGTGCATCCTTCATCAAATCTCAAAATCATGTTGAGACATCCCTAATTGGGGTATTCTATTTTATGCAACAATAACCTCTCACAGATTCATCCCTAATCACCTTGTGGCATAACAACTATCAATTTAGCCTATGAACCTATTAAGTGGGGTACTTGATAAAATATTAAATCTTGAAAGAGATAAAAGGCTAATCAAAATCAATTAACAAGTTAAACAAGATTAAATGCATAGTTTAATTATTTATTTGCAATTAATGAATATCTAAAAATGGAAATTCTAAAAATCAAAATATCTAAGCTTTTCATCATTGCCTTTATGAATTGTCAATCTCTTTGAAAATATCTTAAAATATCTAATTTGAGAGCCATGCCTAGTAATTGCAAATCATTTACTTGACAACTATTAACTCTACTAGAGTTATTTTTAACTCACCAAGGGTTAGTTTGAACCCATTCCAAGCCTAAACTCAACCTTAACTCACCTTGGGTGAGAGTTAATTCCTAAGGCTATAAATACAAGACCTTGCCTATTGAACCATAAGATATTTTGGTGCAAAGTTATTATGCACAAATATCTTGAACAAGCTTGGATATTGTAAAGTTATAATGCCTAAATGTCATGCAAGTAAGGTTACCATGCCCAAATCTTAAGCCAAGCAATATCACAAGCCAAGATGCTAAGGAGAGAAGGAGTCAAGCAACCTCTATGGATGAAGACTTCTAGATGAACAATCTGAGCAAGTCATTCATCAAATCCATTTGGAGCTCTCAAGGATGGTAAAAGACTTATTTTTTTTATGTTTTAGTTGTGCTTTCATTTAATTTTTGTTACTTAAGCTCTCCCTGGTGTCTAGGCTAGAGGTGTTAGGAACATAGTGTGTTCATTTCATTTGTTTTATGAGACTAACACAATATTAACCCCCCCTCTATGTCAAATTCCTAGTTCACAGTCATGAGTAGGTTGGTGTGAAAATACTATAAATAGATCCTTCAACATCTCATTAAGAGAATTAGTTGGGCTCACTTATTTTGATGTATATGCAAAGCAAGTGTAGCTTGTATGTGAATTCTTGAAGCATATTGTATTAGAACAAAAAATTGTAATGTTATTGCAACTATGATCTATGAGAGAGATGTATACATATAACGAATTATGATTGAGTATATTGGAAAGGACATGTGTTTGATACTATTGTTGTGTATTTCATTCATTCTTATTGGTTTATGTTAAGTTTTGGTTATGAAGTATGTGTGTTATGTTATGTTTAATGGTAGTCTTCATTATCTTTTAATGGTGGGGTTCTCAATTATCTATTTTTTACTTCGGGTGAGCTTCTAAACTCATGTTCAAGTGATATGTCATTGCAAGAGTGTAGTATTTATTATGTTAGGTAAAGTAGCACAACATGGTTTACCCCAAGAATGCACACTAGGATAACGACCTAGAATTTTGGCTAAGTATTGAATTAGGCACAAGTTCTACCATGTGACAAAATAAGGGAAAGAAACATAATGATATTCATGCACATTGCAAATTTGAATGCAAAATTGGAAATCAAAGAACATATGTACAGATGGACAGGTGGCACATGAAGAAGTAGACAAAGCATGTCTATGATCAAGAGGAGCATCTTTTAAAGAGCACAAGTAATGATCCATATAATCTTCTAGATCTATCCAAAATATATCTACCTAGATCTAGTTGTCATGAGTAGGTTTATGCGGAAATAATATAAATAGACCCCTCAAGCTTTCATTAAGAGAAATAGTTGGGATCACACACTTTTATGTATGTGGAGAGCAAGTATAGCTTGTATGTTAAGTCTGTGCGCATATTGTATATGTGCAAAATCTTGTAATGTTGTTGTAACTATGATATGTGAGAGAGATGTATACCTGTAATGAGAAAAGTGTTTTTAAATGAAGGTCTATAATTGGAATGTTAGAGGACTAGAAGCCCATGATAGAAAAGGTATTGTGAGGTTGTTTAGATTCTCTAAAGATGAGTTATATTTTACATTCTTATATAATACCAATATCATTAGATTCAAATTAGATTAGATTATGAGTTATATATAGAGGGGATTTAGTACAATCATAGTGTAGGTAGCTATGACAACATATGCTCAATTTTATGACCAAATGACTAAGTACTTTTGGCTTGTTAAAAAGAGAAGAAAATGGAGGGAAAAAAATTGTTCAGCATCATGCATTATTCATATATTCATAACAGAGGGAGAGAGAAATTAATATTTTGGAAAAACATTACTTGTAGAAAGTGGTATTTATAAATCTTAAAGCAAGGGATTTGTAGAAATTAGTGTGAATAAAATATAGCCTTTGGCCACTATCTTTGATTGGAAACAATTGGAGAGTTTCTCCAACCTTCCTTGCATCTCATACATCCTTTTAATCAACTTATTTCCTTAAAAGTAAATTTTATTTTCTTGATTTATGCGTAGGTGTTATGACGAGTTCATATTATTTTTGCTTCATTTTGTGGAACTTGTGTTTCCCCCCCCCTGTTTCTTCTCTCTCTTTATAGCCATCCAAAATAAAATTCAAATGGATACAAACTCTTTAGCCTTGCATTTAAAAATAAGAAGTCTACTATGGGCCTTGTTGGGGGTTGAATAGGAGATCATGTCTAGATCCAACCCTGTATGAGTGTTGGGCATTGGAGAGAGGTAAGGCTATAATAGTAACAACACCCTTATTATTTTATTTTATTAAAACTATGTTGATTATTGAAGAGTGGAGCAAGTCCAAACAACTTTATCTTATTATTTATGTGTGTGTGGGGTGGAGAATTTATTGATCCAGAGTTTAGTTTAGATAAAGTTTCCAAGTCATGATGAAACCAATTTCATAGCGTAGATCTCGTCGAGAGCTTTCCATCACTTTTTGCGGTTTGCAAAACAGACCTCGTATGCAAAAGTTATAGGCCGCTGAAGTTCTGATGCGACAAGTAAACAATGTGGTGTTGCAAGATGACGTGTCGCAATGTGAATGTGACAAGTGGACCAATCAGGTGATGACACGTGGCAGTCAATGGGAGTCCAAAAATTTGGAGTTTGTTTGATTTTTGTCTTTGACAGCTTGTACGGATTGGACAATGCATTGTATGTTTTAAACACTTTGTAATTTTCCTTGGTAATACGTTGTATTTATTATTACCAAGTAAACCTCATATGCCACATGGGAGAACCCAACGCTTTCCATGCCACGTCCGGGTATTATGTATGGTCTTCAATATTGGCTCAAGATTACATACCACATATTATGCCGAGTCAATCCGTCTACATGCCTCGAGATTAGGGATGAGACTAAGCCTTATGTCATTCCACAAAGACCGAGCCATATTCAAACCAGTACAACAATGAACGTACCATGCTATGTTTGGTGCCTTGAGCCCACCAAAAGGGGGCATTGGCAGTATTGAAGGAAGCCTCCAGTGTTTTTAAAGATTTGACAACCTTTTAAACTTATCAATGTGGGACAAAAGGATAAGCAAAGTGCCTAAAAGGAAGGGATAAGACTTGAACTTGTGACCCGCCATTTAAAAATGATAAGCCTTGACCACTTATGCTATAGATTTCCAAATGTTTTGAAAGGAGCGAACTTGTATTTAAAGGTAAGCTTCTGGCCAACTGTGTATTGAAAAATATAGACTAGTTTGTTGTAATTGATGAATTTAGAGCCCTTAGAGGCCAAACTAGAGCTCGAAGTAAACTACAAACTTGTGTAGAATTCTGATACACTTTGTGTAGTCTATTCATTTGACCATTTTAGAGAATTGGTGATGTCATTTTGAGCTATATAAGTTGCCAATTTTGATTTGGAGAAGCTTCTGTGTGTTTCAGGAAGGTGAAGGACGTGTTGAGTCAGCCAAGGTCTTTCAAAGGTCTGAAACACTATTTTTGCAGAGAGATATGATATTTTGTTGTTTGTAAGTATTATTTTGGCTTGCAAGTTTAGCAACAATTAATGGATCGGTTCAATAAGAACCTAGGGACGTAGGAATTCCAAACCCTGTAAACAATTTCTGTGTTTTGATCTTTGAATTCTTTTTTGCATTTCAATTTCAGTTAATATTCAGATTATAAATTTAGATTTTTTATCACAATGCAAAATTTAATGAATTGATCATTTACGAAAAATTGGATAAAATTGAGAATTTGAAAAATTTGATGGTTTCAATGGATATTTGATGTGAACTTTCATTTCACTTTATTTCAGTTTTGAAACTTGATTTGAATTAGATTTTAATCAATTTTTAATCAATTCCAACATCTTAAAAGTTGAAAAAATTTCACTTCCAATTCAGTTTAAATTTTGGAATTCAGAATTTAAGAGATCTTGGTAAACATTTATATAAAGTAGTGAAGTTCCTACTGGGGTTTACAGATCAAAATTTTGGTATCAAAGTAGTTAGAATGCAGGGTTTGCTTATAGTTGCATGTTGACAGTTGTTTCCAGAATAGTTGGATTATTAGTTTGTAGATTGATTATATTACAGTGTGCAGTGTGGAATCAGGTGTTTTCAGGAAACCATGGGCAAGTTGTCACAGATTGAGGCCATCAAAGATGAAAATGCAATCTGGAGATGCCAAAAATTTGCACTTGAATTGCAAGTGGCAAAGTTAAAATCGGAGCTCGAATCCAAGGATGACCTCTTGATTAGATTGTAATGTGGTGAGTGTGAAAAGGTAAAGCCTTGTACTTCAGATGTAGAGACTATGACTAAGTGCAGTGTAAGTTTATCTCCACAAGAATCTTCATCTTCTTCTACCATTTCAAATTCAGATTCTAGTAATATTGTTTTTGGTGATTTTGAAAGATACACTAAGGGCATAGGATCTAAATTGTTGTTTAAAATGGGTTATAATGGAGAAGGACTTGGTAGAGATAGCCAAGGTATATCTAACCCAATTTAGGTTGAGCATAGACCTCTTCATGTAGGTTTGGGTTATACTAGTGTGAAGGTGATGATGGAGAAGTTTCTTTTATGGCTAAAGGAAGACGAGCTTCCAATAGCGAAGGTTCTAGGCCACTAGTTCAAAAGTGTAAAGGTAAAAGAGGTATTGAGATTCCACCTCTTGATTCTTACACTAAATCTTCTGATCCAATTGATACTTTTAAGAAGTTTGGATATAATGTACAGAAGATAATGCAATCATTTCCATGCACTTTTTGTGGGATGAATAACCATAGTGCTAAGACTTGTTGGAAACGAAATGCTTTGTTTAAGCAGATTGCATGTTTGAAAGATCATTCTCATGTTAAGTTGGGAATTGGCAAAAGGGGACCCTCGCCTAAGAAGGATGTTTGCACTCATTGTAAAGTGAGTGGACATAGGATTGATAGATGTTTTAAGCTTCATTCATCTTCACATTCAGTTAATGTTAAAACTAAGATGATTTACAAACCTCTCACTAAGGTTAATGAAGCTAATTCAATCTATAATGTAGTTGACAATACAACACAGGATAAGGTAAAACCTACAAGTGAAAATCCATTTAAGAGGTTAAGTCAACAATTTTTTCAATTACATATGGCAAAGCCCAAATTGATAAAGTATGCAATTGATAAGGAATCCACAGAGACAATCAATTTCACTAAGAAGAAAGAATTGGTTAAGTGGATTATCACTACATTCTTTTTGCAAAGCATGGTTAAGAATTCACCTAAGGGAATGAACAAGCTTTGATAGATGCAGATTAGAATTGGTGGGAACACTTCAAGACAGGTTTAACATATGAAGTTTTTCAATTCTCACTTTTTGATAACTCTAAGTTTTTGATCTCCAGAATATACTGTATGGGTAGTCTAATAATGGATAAGACATTAACTCATTTGAAACAGTTGGAGATATAGTAGAGTGATGTTGTGAGTTGTTACCTTATAGCATTTGACAGTTAGACTACTATTTTGAATGTATCTATTTTGGCACAGAGATGTTTAGATGCATTTTTTTAGACCCTATGGGAATGTTTGGATGTTAGGCAATATACACTTTGTGTTGTTTGCATTTGCTTAACATACAAGTCCCATACCAAGGTATTGTATTGCAACATGTCTACAACATTTATTGTATGTTGTCGGAATTAACAAACTTGTTTTGCAGTAACATTGGGAATTGTTTCAGTTTATTGATAGTTCACCACTTTATAGGATGTGACATGGGCAGACGATTTTGGTATGTTGTGATCAAGTTATTGGCAGTTGCAGATTCCTTTACTCATGCCATGTGTAGGCATTTAAAGTTGAGTTTTGAAACATTTCTTTTGCCAATGTTTATCTCTTGCTATGATTGGGTTCTATTTGATGTGATGCAGTAGACCATTTATCAGTTTGAGGAGATAGTAGACTTTTGGAGATCAAAAGCCCCTTTTGTAGGGAGGTGTGATCTAGAGTTCAATTTAGATAAAGTTTCCAAGTCATGATGAAACCAATTTCACAGTGTAGAGCTCATCAAGATCTTTTTGGCACTTTTCACAGTTTGCAAAACGGACACCGTATGCAAAAGTTATACGCTGTTGAAGTTCTAATGCGATAGGTAAACAATGTGGTGTCGCAAGATGACGTGTGGCAATGTGAATGCGACAAGTGGACCAATCAGGTGGTGACATGTGGCAGTCAATGGGAGTCCAAAAATTTGGGGTTTGGTTGATTTTTGTCTTTGACAGCGTGTACGAATTGGACAATGAATTGTATGTTTTAAACACTTTATAATTTTCCTTGGTAATATGTTGTATTTATTATTACCAAGTAAACCCCATATGCCACATGGGAGAACCCAACACTTTCCATGCCACGTCTGGGTATTATGTATGGTCTTCAAGATTGGCTCGAGATTACATACCACATATTATGCCGAGTCAATCCGTCTACATGCCTCGAGATTATGGATGAGACTAAGCCTTATGCCATTCCACAAAGATCGAGCCATATTCCAATCGGTACAACAACCAACGTACCATGTTATGTTTGGTGCCTTGAGCCCACCAAAAGGGGGCATCAGCAGTATTGAAGGAAGCCTCCAGCCTTTTTAAAGATTTGACAACCTTTTAAACTTATCAATGTGGGACAAAAGGATAAGCAAAGCACCTAAAAGGAAGGGATAAGACTTGAACTTGTGACCCGCCGTGTAAAAATGATAAGCCTTGACCACTTATGCTACGTACTTCCAAATGTTTTGAAAGGAGCGAACTTGTATTTAAAGGTAAGCTTCTGGCCGATTGTGTATTGAAAAATATAGACTAGTTTGTTGTAATTGATGAATTTAGAACCCTTAGAGGCCGAACCAGAGCTCGGAGTAAACTACAAACTTGTTTAGAATTCTGATATTCTCTATACAATATATTGATTTTCCCATTTCAAAGAATTGGTGATGCCATTTTGAGCTATAGAAGTTTCCAATTTCGATTTGGAGAAGCCTCTGCGTGTGTTTCAGGAAGGTGAAGGACGTGTTGAGTCAGCGAAGGTCTTTCGAAGGTCTGAAACACTATTTTTGTAGAGAGATATGATTTTTTGTTGTTTGTAAGTATTATTTTGGCTTGCAAGTTTAGCAACAATTAATGGATCGATTCGATAAGAACCCAAGGACGTAGGAATTTTGAACCCCGTAAATAATTTCTGTGTTTTGATCTTTGAATTCATTTTTGCATTTCAGTTTCATTTAATATTCAGATTTTTAATCAGAATGCAAAATTTAATGAATTGATCATTTACGAGAAATTGGATAAAATCAGGAATTTGAAAAATCTGACAATTTCAATGGATATTTGATATGAACTTTCATTTCACTTTATTTCAATTTTGAAACTTGATTTGAATCAGATTTTAATCAATTCCAACATCTTAAAAGTTGAGAAATTTTTTGCTTCCAATTCAATTTAAATTTTGGAATTGAGAACTTAAGAGATCTTGGTAAACATTTATATAAAGTAGTGAAGTTCCTACTAGGGTTTATGAATCATTTATATATGTTGAAGTATAAAATGAACTACACAAATAGATGGTTAGATTATGTGGTAAGTGTTATATTAAATCTAGCTTAATTTATTTTATGCATATTGTGTAAGATTATGCACATAGGTCCATGATCAAACAAATAATAAACTCCACAAGCATAAAAAGACAGACGTGGTGGTGCCAAGACACCTAAAAAATAATCATTCAATATAATAATGAATCAATACAAATGTTAATTGAATAGGTAATAGATAAAGTAATGGTATAATGACCCACAATAAGGCACTTACCCAATATTATTATACTTGCACTTTCAAGGAACACAATAAACTATGCAAAGTACATATCACAAGGTACATACAAACTAAAGGTATACCATAAATGTTGGTGACTCAAATGTCCCCAAGAATATGGGTTCTACACTCTAAAGTCCCATGTAAAACACAACTTGGAAGGACAAAAATAAGGTAGCATTAAATCAAATTTATAGAATTAGAGATTTCAGCCACCAGTTATCTATATAGGGTTTCCCCTGACTAGTTCTCCCAACCCCCTTGGATATTCTATAGAGAGGGCAGGTAACATCCCCCAAATTAAATCTTCTATAGGCCCATGATACTCCTACAACCTAGAAAAATGGTCGTCACTAAATAATTTTAATTAAAACATGTTTTGAATCTTCGTCAATTTAATGGTATATGGAATAAATGTAGTATGATTATGCTAAGTTGATCCTTTGTACATAGGAACGAATGACATGCATACATAAAGTTAACTTACTCAAAAAGGATAGGATGTTCATTCGATCTATTTATATGCCAAAACATCATGTAATTCAATAAATGAGGCAAATTAATAGAATTTCTTTCTACTTTGGCCTCAATAGTGATAATCAAATATTATTGTTTCCATCTCCATGCACTAGTCATTTTTTTGTTTCACATCTAACCATTCTAGAAACATTATTATATCGCAAAATACATAATAGAAGAAGTTGCCACCAAAACATACAATCATATATATCATATAAAATAGTTATATTAAAGTTATATATGTGATGGATGCATTGGGATGGAGCTAAGACACAATCATGTATAACATAATTAACTAATCCCATTGATTGATCCAACGTTGATAGAATCTCAGTCGATACCACATTAGCAATTAACATGAACAGTAACTCATAAAGTAACAAAACAAAATATATGCAAGTGATGTTAACAAACATGGAACTTAGTTGTTCATAAACCTTGAAACTATAAATTTATAAGCTTAAGCCTCTGAAAATATGAAACTTAGTGTCGAAATGATAGCAAGTGCATTGTATGCTCTAAGAAGTTCCTCATAAATCATGTTGATTTGAGAAAAGGTAAGTCTTAAGGATACATTCTATGCAAGTATTTTTTGAAATATGTAAATTTTGGTTGATGTATTTTGGGGAAATCTGGAACCCCTCTAATCGAAGTGTTAATTCTAAACTTATGTTTGATGTCAAAACTACAACCCGTCTCCTTTAGAGTTGAGGGCTATACAACCTTGCATATTTTGTCGCACTAACATTTCACTAACATGCAACAATGAAAATGCTAGATCTCCTTGGACTCAACCCTGTGGATTTCCTTTGTGGGACGGAGCCTCACATATGACTAAGGGGTTCCCCTTAAGGGGTGAGGAGCGGCTCCCTATGGATTAAGACTACTTGTTTTCTCTTGATGCAACTCGTTTTTAACTGATACAATATGAAGGGTCACTTATGGAAGAGCAAATGTTCTTCCATAACAATTCATTTGCATTGTTTATCGCCAATTGCATATGCACATATGGAAATTGGGTTAGATAGAGAAGATAGGCAAACATTCATCAAAGTTTAAATTAATAAAAGTTTCTTATATCTATATACATCTTTTGGATTTATGCAGGAATGTTATTTATATTTCTAATTTCTTGTTTATAGTTGTTTTAATGTACTAGTATACATATTTTAGATATATCTATGTAAAATACACCGATAGATATCATTCTCAATACAGTTATTCCACTAATATCATGATTCAATATGATATAAGTGCCTCAAGAATGATATCTATTCATGTGTTTTACAATATTTATCTAAGATATGTTTGCTAGTTTAATATCAATATTAATATGCCCTATACACCTCCAAGATTAGGCCACTTTATACATAGAATACTAAATTATTCAACCATATTCATAAAGTTTTAGCCCAATGAATTTTATGGGTGGAAAAAAAATACATTTAACACAATTATTACTATTCAAATATTATAGTATAGCTATAATACTTTTATTTAAAAAAATAAAAAACTTAAAAGAACTTATATGAAAAATAAGCCCTTTTTTTATTCACTACAAAATTTATTGTAAAAATCTTTACTAAATCATAGTATAAAAAATTACTATAATGAAATATTTTAACATTAATAAAAAATTTCCATGAAAACCTTTAAAATAAATTACTAAAAAAAATATTTTCTCTTTAAGTGAACTTATGGTAAAATAAAATTACTATAATGAAAATAAATTTAGAGTAACTAAATATTTTAAGGTTAATAAAAAATTACCCATGATAACATTTAACATAAATTCCTTCAAATGAATACTTTCTTTTTAAGTGAACTTAAAATAAAATTACTATAATACAAAAATAACTTAAAAGTAATTAAAAAATTTAAAGTTAATTAAAAATTGTCCGTGAAAACCTTTAACATAGATTACTCAAAAGAATACTTTTTTTTAAAATGAACTTATCATCAAAAACTAAAATAAACTTACTATAATGAAACGCGTAACTAATTAAAAGTAGGTATAGGTTTTTTTATTTTATTGATTCTAAAATAAATAAAAGTTAACACACTCATGCCATTATACTTCTCAAACCCGCTCTTGCCCCCGTTCCCCCTTCCCCTAATGCCATCGAAGGAACACTTGTGTGTAATTACACACTTGCATTCTAACTATTTAGAGTGTTATCTGCTAAATATCTCTCGGCATCCCAATCATCCTCTTCTTCAATTATGTGCACAATTGAGATATACTTCTAACCATGTGGCAAATCTATATAGCCTCTCTTCCATGGACTAGAGGAACTGTCCAAATAAGATCACATTTCAAAGCTTTTCATATCTTTTAATGAAATCAATTTTAGCAAGGGCTTCTTAATCTTTAAGTGTGTTGTAAGAACCCTACCATGGAGCAATTCATTTTGATTTTGAAACCCTTAAGAGTCATCATTTAGGTAGTAAACCCTAAAACAAGTGGTCTAAATTATTGTTCTAACAACAAAAAGACATGAATAAATGACGAGCAATTCATTTTGATTTTGAAGGCCTTAGAGAGTTACCATTTCGATAGGAATCCCTAAAACGATTGATCTAATTTATCAAATTGACAACAAAAAAACATAAATAAAAGTATTTAGATTGTCAGATTTTGTCACCAATCCTTGACATAAACTTTTGCTCCTATTATCAACAAAATCCTACAAACTTTTTGGTATGCTTATTCTATTTTCCTTTATTTTAAGCATGTTTCACTAATCAACTGTCCTTTGAAAACTCATTTTTTTATGTCTCTCACTTGTATTCTTACAACAGCAACAACCCTTTATGCCCTAGAAGTTTGTCTCACAAAATTTGAAGTATGGACTTCAATTAGAAGTTTACAAATTAGATTTGTGCCTGGGGTTTATGGATTACAAATCAGGGTTTAGAAGGTTGCACACATATATACACAACTAAGATTGTATCCACCTTAGCCACTCATAAATATGACAAAGTAAATAGTAAACGTACCAAAAATCATTTCCATATGCAATGATTAGACATCACCATGATTTTTTAATATTCATTAGACAAGGAAAGAGTTATTATTTATCTACCAATTATTTATTGAAAGTAAATTGTTTTAATTTATAATGCCAAGACACCAATTCAGTAGATGCTTGACATTTCGGCCATTATTTCGCATTTTTTTCAGCACTCTTCTTTCAAGTACCATTTTGAGATATATTCTTATATTTGTGGTGTTGAATCTTCCAAATAGCATGGTTATATGGAGCCAATTTCCAATAGTTCCATGCAATATTACATCAACAAGTACAGGGAACTGAAACATACAATTACGTGTATCATTGTTGTATAAACAAATGCACGATATTACCAAATACTTTAAAATCTATTTCTGTATTGTTATCTGTTTGTTGCTGGTATTGCAAGTTACACCATTGAGTACAAGGGTAAGATCAAGTCAATGGACATCCTACAATTTTGGGAATACACCCAAGAATTTACAGTCATAGTATTTCCTAACCTTGTATGGTAGGTCTCTTCCCAGCCTCTTGCATGTTTCTAAAAATACAATTTGATACTTTTTAGGGTAATTCTCACACCTGTTTAAAACACCATCTTATTATAGAATTTTGAATCTGCGTACATTTTGTTTCAAGATGCTTTATTACGAGGGTTGTAAATCTAAAATGAAATGAATAATGATATGTCTGAAATTGATAACCAATTGAAGATAAGGAAAGTAGACATGGGCCGCTCTGTTTTAAGAGAAATTTCTTGTTATATACCTCTTCTCTAAGGTACAATCAATCTCTCTACAATTCAATACCCAAAACTGTGTTTTTGAAAAAAAAGAAAAAAACGGGTTTGTACATTAAGTCTCCCTGAAGCATCTCAGATAACGGCCTGAAGACATGAGACCTTGGCCTTGGCATATATATAACTACAAGAGCTTTCAATGTCAGGGAGACAACTGTTCCATTTTGATACAAATGCATCAGTGTTGTCCCCTTTTCATATTAAGGACATAATACTGATGCTTCTAAGAAGACGATTTCAGCAAGACCTCGCCCTGCAAATATAAATACAGAATTGATTGCCAATTTTCTCCAGTACAATAATCTGTACCATCATTGGATTCCCTCATTATGAACTTGGCACAAGAACCTCCCATTAAATTTAACAAACTCCTATAAGAAATTACAATTAATTGCAGTAGAGCTTCACAACTGAATCAGCCCCTGCTGTAAACAACCAAGGCTGTTTAGGATGAAATTGGCAATCCAAAATACCTGGAATCAGCCAAAAAGAGCAAAATATAAGCTTCTTTACAAAAGAAACCTGGTGACTGACAAATTCAGTCTTCGCAAGGAACCTACGCGACGACTCCCATTTTTTGAAACAAAGACAGCTGACAGACAATCAAAATAAGTTTACTCTTAATCTTGACAATATAAGAAATAGTTTGTAAGGGCCTTTGAAATCTGATCAACTCACCTCTTTCATTTACACTTTTGTGACCTCGAAGTACCTTCAGAGGAATAATTAACGGATTCTGAAGCAAATCAGAATACACCATCCCATGAAAAACATGTGCTGTAGAATCATCAGAGCATGATGCAAACAGAGGATACGAACGGTGAAATGCAACAGCAAGGATATCTTTGGAATGATTCCTAAGCAAATTACATACAACAAAAATGAGACACTTGTACAAATAGAAATATATAATGCCATCTCAAATTGTCAGAATCATAAATGTTCTAAAAATTATCAGAATTGTAGACAACAGCCTCAATATGGTATGAAATAGCATTACTTCAGAGTTCTGTAAGGAGTCGTTGAAAGATCCATGTCAAACCAGCATATTTTTCCATCCTTGCTCCCAACAATTAGATTATCACCTGTGTATTAGAATTGAAACAACACAAAAATGTTGTAGGAAAAAAAAATTCTAGTAAAAACTGTTTCAAATTTTGAAAGTCGACATTGCTGACAACATTTTGTGGTCCTTTGTCAAGACACAAAGATGATGGATTGCAAAACTCAAGACTTCTTAAATAGATAACTTCATACATACATACAAGAGGTGAGGTTCCCTTTATAATGGCTATAAAGTTATAAATACTTCAACCAGAAAAATGCCCGATGAAACATTAGAAGAATTCAACAAGTTGTAACTATAAATTAACCAATAAATTTAATATCAGTAAAGCATTGTTATTACCTCCAGGATGGATAGCCATGGATGAAACCTCGTGCAGACCTGTAACAAGTTTCTTCACAAGCTGTTGCTTTACAAGATTGTAAACCCGGATGTGCATCTTGGTAGCGACAAAGAAAATTGGTCGACTGGGGTGGAAAAGAACATGAACGGCATGGCCATGCATTTTTTTAAAAGGGTTTTGAGTTTGCTGCTTAGATAGCTGATGTATAAGTACTGCCCTGGTATTAGGTGCCATTAAAGGTCAAGGATTCCACAGCTTGAACACTGTAAATTATTGTCTTATATATGTCCTGAAATAAATAAAAATAAAGGTAGTAGACAATGCAACAAACAATAGACTAATAGTTCAAATAGGCCTGCATACCATTATGGCCCTCTTTATACGCAAATATAGAGGCCATAGCCACAAGTCAATAGCAAAAACTGTAAACACACGGGCCTCAAGAAGCAAATGAATGGACTCCAAGAATTTCCATCCCTCTCAAAGGATAGTTATTAGTAGTTCAAATTTTCAAAACTCATATGACATTGGAATTTTGCAATAGTTACAAATCAATTGGTCAAAAAAGTTGAATGCAACCATGTCGTATGATAGAAACATTCCCCTTGCATCATTGTAGCATAAGAAAAATGTGTAGAGAAATCAGTATAGCATTAGTTCCTTTTTGTCAACAAATAGACAACCATGAAAGAGCCACCTTGGTGGTATCTGAGAATCCAAAGCATGCAACAATGAGTGTTAATTAGGTGTAATTTCACTGAGAAAAAGATGTCATCAAGGACAGCAATTTCCAAATATAACAGAGTAATAAGAAGGTCCAGAATAAGGTCATAAAGTCATTAAAGGAAAATTGTTAGTACATAACATACTGGTTAACTCATAAAAGACCACTTCAGTAGCAAATAAACATGGTTGAATGCTAATTATTATTTTGCCTGAAACACAGATCTTGAGATGCACACTTCAATACATGTCATCAAACTTACGAGTTACAGATGAAATTAAAATACAGCCATTTTACCTACAAAATGACAACAAAAGAAAGCTACCAAAAGGATATCATCTGGTGCAACAGTTGCGAAGTAGTCTCCTTTATGATGCCAAGATATCGAGTGCACAGGCTGCCAAAGCAACCCATAAAAACAATGATTATACATAACTTTACAGTTGCATGTAGCATCATGATGATCTTGTGAACAGACTGATTCATACAAACTACCACCCATACACCACGTCTACAATAACAAATATTTCAATGTACCTTCTGATGGGTTAATTTGAGAGCATCAAACTTTTCATGTTGAGTCCACTTAATTAGAGGAGCATTATCAGCTGAAGTAACAAAAAGTTTTACACATTATAATGAGAAATGCAAAGCAGCTATACCTTCTTTCAAACTCTTAAAAAAGGCTCAGTTAAAAAAAAAAGCTTTAATGGTTGCAAAAGAAAAAGAAAAAACAATACAAATCCAACCTGAAGCATCAGTCGATATGGGTTGTGTTTTCACACACAATAATTCAGCAACTTTTTCATTATCTTCCTCAGTTCCAAGTTCAGTATTCAATAAAATCAATTCTTCATCCCTTCGTAACAATAGCCACATAACAACCACATATAAGAAAAGCTTCTAGATGTCAATCAAGCATCACAATGATGATAGCATAAATATGAAACACTGGAGATTTGAGAAATTTGAAAAGAGAACATGAGATGTATGCAACATACACGACAATTGCCAGAATAGAAAGCTCAGACACCGGATTCCATGCAATATGGTGAATGGGCCTGCCAATATCCCAATGTTTAATACAACGTTCAGTTTCCACCTCCCAAACTCGTACAGTGCCGTCCTTTGAACCTGTATGGCATAAGTCTATCAAATTAGTCAGAGTATGAGCTCTCTAGGAATAGATAAAACAAGAAAGAAAAGAAAAACTCTCCCAACTGATCTGTTTTTTCCACGAAAATCAAGAGTATAATCTCAAGGAACTGTGTTGGTTGAAAAGATAACACTCTAATCTCAAGAACTGTATTGGTTGAAAAGACAACACTCTAATCTCAGGGACCTTGTTGTTTGATGGATGAGTAAAATCACATTTCCTATTTGAATGTTGTGATTTGCAAATCTGATGAAAGTATGTTAATTGATGATAGGATGCTATTAGCCTATTAAGATCAAGCTAAGGGAACTGGAAGTCATTGGATCGAAATGGAATGCAGCCAGGAATAGATACTTCCATCGGTTCCATGTGCAAAATAGTAGATGACGACTCCAAATGAATAACCAATTTCAAAGCAGCAATATGTATCTACCCATCTGAGTGGTTCCTTCCACCCAATAGCTATTACAGCACAAGACAGACACACTGCAAACAAAGGAGAAGTGCCTTAAATTTTCAAATACATGAAAATAGCCTCATCATTAAGAAACAGTGTTAATTTATAAAAGAGAAATAAGAAGAAAAGCATTCAATGGGCTCAAGGAGTCAGCCAGGCCTACAAGGTATAAACCCTGGCTACAAGATATAACCAAGCCTACAAATTTAAACAGCCACATAACTAATCATTGGAAATTTTATTGATATGAGAGACATGGAAACCACCCTGAGCTCCAAATGCATACGATTAACCATTGGGACCACAATATCAATTCATTGCCTCTTTAAGTCTCACTAAGTGTTGAAATTGTTGTTATTCAGCAAACAGTTTGCTCCTTCAATCTATTGGCACCTCTATTGATCAGCTTCCTCCATTCAATTACTCCTTGGTTGCCCCTCGTCACCTTCTTCCCTCCAAGGAGGGGATCATTAGAGCTGTCAGAGAGGATATGTTATATACTGATAGTTTATTCAAGTCTCTTGGACCTATCCTCCACAACTTCTCCGTCCCATGGAAACCACCCTGAGCTCCAAATGCATACGATTAACCATTGGGACCACAATATCAATTCATTGCCTCTTTAGATCTCACTAAGTGTTGAAATTGATGTTATTCAGCAAACAGTTTGCTCCTTCAATCTATTGGCACCTCTATTGATCAGCTTCCTCCATTAATTACTCCTTGGATGCCCCTCCTCGCCTTCTTCCCTCAAAGGAGGGGATCATTAGAGCTGTCAGAGAGGATATGTTATATAGTGATAGTTTATTCAAGTCTCTTGGACCTATCCTCCACAACTTCTCGGCCCCCATTTGTCTTTCTATGATGAGTGTTTCCTATGGATTGTAGATGGCACCATCACTATTTGAACTTGTAGTCAGTTGATGCCAGCAAGGTCCAATCCATGTGATTGAATGAAAACAATTCAACAAATAGCTTTTCATTAAAGAATATGCCTCTTTAATTAGTTCTTTTTAGTTAGCAAATAGATATTCCTTCAATGAGTTATTTTTAGTTAGCAAATGGATATTTCTATCCCCTTTTGACCTGGTAGACAGAATCCGAGCAAGAAGCAAACCTCTTCGACCAAATGAGAACTACTCAAATAAAGATGAATATAAAATTTCATTTTCATATTAACAACTAATGCGGATTAAATTACATGACAGATTATCATCTTGCAGGCTCCAACCAAGCTGCTATAATACAAATAAGCCTTGGACAAATATTAGTTCAAATCCTTACAAGGGAAAAAAATCAGAAGTGTAAACGTTGTGTTTTTGGTCATTGCCAACCCGGCCACCAATTTGGCATATGAGACTTCCCTTGTGGAAGCCCAAAAAAGTATTTCTTTCCATTTAACTTCCATATTGTTCAAATTTTGTAAACCTAGGTTTTGACCTCATGACCAAGTTTAAGAGTAAAAAGAACCTTGCCAAGCCACCCACATCCGGAGTACAGGGTTTGCATGGTTTACAGCCTTAATTAATTTATTTGGCACATCAACACCATACTTCATATATCATTTGCCTCGACAAAATTTCAACCCAAATGTCAATATGTAGAAAACGAAAGTAATGGCTGCAGGCACATGCTGAAATGCGAAAAATCTTATAGACAATACACGTACCTGAAGCAAACCATTGCCCTGATGATTCTGCTGATATACATAAAACTGCACCTGTATGGCCTTTATATTCAAGGAAGCAAATAGAGGGAAAAGGCTGCAGATCTTTAGGCTTAGGAAGTTTAGGTATCAGCGACTCAGGATCAATGTTGATCTGCAATGAAACAGTAGATTATAGGCATAACTACAGTAGCAATTAAAGTAAATGCTAGTTCCTGCACTGTCTACTAAACTTGTAACAGAAACAGGGAAAATTATCCTGGTACTTACACGTTTCTTCCTGGTTCTTGGGCACATGTATAGGTCCAAGCATCGCTCAAATATCTCTGAAATGAACCTTTCATAAGCTGTAATATTTCTCAACGACTCAAACCTGTGCAAGAGATGGTACAACTCAATTACCACAAACAACTTCACTTATATTTTTCAAGTACTAGAACACTCATAATAATTTCTAGAGCTTGAAAACACACACATACCTTTTGGGGATGAATTTAGGACGGTCTTCCTCGTACATTAGCTGATATGAATTGATCTCCTCCTGTGTTGGAATATACTCTGGTGGAGGATTATATGATTCTTCATGCCCTATAGCACATTAGATTAATTCAACGACAAAAGTAAGCTGCTAGAGAAAAGTTTGACCATTGTACATTGCACAAAAAAATTGGTGTTAATTATAACTTCTGGCTTTGACAAGATGACATGTCCCGTGATAAAGTTTGCCTGGTTAATAGTTGAGAAATTATAAATTCATAACCATGTAAGCATTCCACTGCTTTGTAATAGTTTCGAAATTATAGTACATGATCACAACTTCAAAGCCATGACTTCTGACCAATGGAATTAAGTCATCTTTCAAGAAAAATTGCAGAAACCCCACTAGTACCATGACTAGTTGTATTAGAAGACCAACAAAGAGGAGGGTATCATAATTCTCTTTATTTAAGTGCAACATTACAGTTAATAAGGGGACACCAAACACACCGATCATACAAAATCGACTGGCTCTTGTCATCTGCCATCTGTTCAGCTTCCATTGCATGTTTGTTGCTTGGATGATAATGAAACATTGAAATCAACCCTGCCTACGAATGAATATTGAGGTTGAATACGCTAACTATACATACAGATCAAATGTCATTTATGATGTCCAATACTCTAGCTACTTCTCGGACAAGTCCCATGAACCAATCTGATATATCAATTACTGTTAAGATGAAAGATAAACATAATCATTGCTTAAGTTCTGGCTATGAGACTACATGTCATAATTTCAAAGTGGTGCATGGAAATCTGTCAAAAGGCCATGTTTACCTCAACTACTGAATCAGTGAAAAGTTTCAAGCTTTACACCAAGTAAAATCTTGCTTGTTTAATCATTTGTTCTCAGGGGCACAATAATAATATTTTCAAATTGGAGTCATTCAAGATTTGATGCATCTCGCTAAACCCAATGGTATTAATGCATGTGGTCTCCTACCACTGAACTTTTCCAAAATACCATATACCTTGCATGGCTTGACATAGAAGGTCAATGTCATATGGAAAGCTGACGACTGTGAATCCTCTAGAGCTACATTACCGGATACGTCTGGAAGCCCCTGCCGATACGTGTACGGGCGGTATGGATATGGGTACAGCAGGGGATACGGCGTCCCTACGCCTAGGGTACACCGCAGCCCCTACGGGTACGGCAGCGTACATATGCCGTACCCACAGGGGCTGCAGCATACCCTGGGCGTAAGGACGTCGTATCCCCCAGGAAAAAGCGGTTTTTTTCCCCTTCTAATTTCACCAATCAAGTCAAAATGTGGACCTCAAAAAACATTTAAAAACATTTTAAAGTGCATTTGCAACCCTAAAAGCACGAATCACACTCATTTTATCAAAAGATAACAACACACTTAGCTTTCATTGCATTTTTACCTACCATTGCATATTTGTTCACTCTTGCTCATTTTTTCAGTTGACAAAGTTTGAATCTCCTTCCTTGTGCTAAATCTACGCCATTACATCTACCTATTTGGCACCAAAGATTTAAAAGAGCTTGCAACAAGGAGGATTCTTCATTCAAGGTAAGTTTTTTTCAGTTTTGTAGGATTTTACTTTTAACTCTTTTTTGAAGGATTTTTTTTTCCTAGTTTTTAAATTTAAATGTATATAATTAGTTTTGATTTTTTTTGGTTGTTTTTTAAATAAATTTTAAAGATTCTTTCAACAAATGCTAAATATAACAATATTAATTAGTATTATAATTTTATCAAGTGTTATAGGGATTTTCGATTTGCCATAATGTCTGTCGACGCAAGTGCTAATTCAGTGGCCCAAGGGTTATCCTCCAGAGCCAATGCTCGAACCCCTCTATGGAAATATGTGACATTGCTTGAACAACTATCAGGTGGAGGGTGTTTCCTTTGGCAATGTTTAGAATGTGGTTGTCATTTCAAAAGCTCATATAAACGGATGAAAACCCATTTGTGTGCAATTCCAGGGGAAGGAATCAAAATTTGTGGTGGGCCAAGTATAAATGGAAAACCAAGAAAGGGCTTGGCACATGCAAAGGTTCTTGCATACATCAAAGAACAAGAAGAAGCAGATGCCCTTTTTGATAAAAGACAACCATCTTTTGAGCAAGAAAAGATCCACCCCTGTGGATATTGATCAATCTCGTCCTCGTATGGCTGCCACATCACACCAATTTCTTGCTACACTTAATGTGATCATAGAGGAAAAGGATTCACCTCTTGCTCGCAAGAGAACAAAAGATTTGGGCCTATTGGAAAGGTCATTCCAGATTGAGTCAAGGGACGTGGCAGAGCAGAGTATTTCACGTTGCCTCTATGCATGTGGGTTTCCATTTAGTGTTGTTAGTCACCATACTGGCAAAATATGGTGATATCTATCAATGCTGCCCCTAAAGGGTTCATGGGCCCAAGATATGAAAAGGTACGAACCACCTTGTTGACAAAAGAAAAGAAAAAAGTTGAAGATGCATTGCAACCCATCAGGGATTCATGGGTCAAGACAGGGGTGTCCATCTCCGATGGATGGAAAGATACAACAAATAGACAATTGATTAATGTGGTCACAGTGAACCCTAAAAGGCCAATGTTTTTGAGGGCCGTTGATTGTGAGGGGCAAATGAAGGATGCAAAATTCATTGCCAACAAAATGTTGTCCATTGAGGCGGTGGGGCCTCAAAACGTTGTCCAAGTTATAACGGACAACACTAAAAATTGTAAAGCTGCAAGCATGTTGGTTGAGAAGAGGTATGGGCACATATTTTGGACACCTTGTGCCATTCATTCCCTCAACCTTATTTTACAAAAATTGGGCACAAAATTTGATTAGATCAAACAAGTGTATGAAGAGGTGAGTGAGATCCAAATGTTCATATCCAACCATCATTTGTCTCAAGACATCTTCGGACCTTCTCGAAGTTGCAGTTGTTGAAGGTAACATTCTATTTAAATTTTTTAATTTTATTCATAAATCATGTATATTTTTATTTTTAATTCTGTAAGTTTGTAAATTTTATAATTTGTAATTTGAACATTTTTTTTAATTTTAATTTTAATTTGTTTTGATTTGGTGTTAGGTTGTTGAGACTCGGTTTGCCTCACACACCCTCATCTTGAGACGACTTGTTCAGGTGCGTGAGGCATTGAGTACCATGGTCATCAACAACCTTTGGAGCCTATGGAGGCAGGCAAACAGTAAGAGGGCCACAAAGATGAAAGCGTGGATTCTTGATGATGCATGGTGCGAACGTGTGGAGTATTTGCTGAGTTTTACTGAGCCCATTGTCAGCATATTGAGATATGTGGACAAGGATCATCCATGTTTGAGTGAGGTTTATGATGGAATAGACTCAATGATTGAGAACATTAGATCCATCATAAGTGCCAAAGACCAAGATCCCACAGAGAGGTTCTTCAAGGAAGTGCAGTCGCATCTTATTGAAAGGTGGAACAAAATGACCACCCCATTGCATCTTCGTGCTTTTGTTTTGACGCCCATATACTACAGTACAAAGTTCCTTTCTTTGCCTAGGAGGGTCGCACCATATAGGGATGTTGAGGTTAGCGAGGGATATAAGACAGCATTCTCTAGACTCTTCCTTAATCCAGAAATTAAAGACCAAGCTAGGGAAGAGTTTGCACATTTCATATCCTCCGCAGGTCACTCCCTTGTTGCCATCCGTGACAAGTAAAAGGAAGCTCAATTTTAGTGGTACCTCCATGGACAAGCATACATCTACCTCCAACCACTTGCTATTAGAATTCTATCACTAAGATTTTTATTTTTTTTTAAAACTCTCTACCCTTATTGTTTAGTTCTATGTTTTGTTTTAACTTTAGTCCTTTTTATTTTTATAAATTCTAATATATATTGACTTTGTGGCTTGCCTCAATAGGTTGCAAGTTCCTCCTCCGCCGAGCGAAACTGGAGTACCTACAACTTTATCCACTCAGTGAAGCGCAACAAGTTGGCGGCAAAAAAGGCAAAGGACTTGGTCTATGCCCATTCCAACTTGTGTCTTCTATCACACAAGCAACCTGAGTACACAAAAGGGGCAACAAAGTGTTGGGATGTGGACCCAGAGACTAACGACTTGGATACCTCCATTGCCTATCTTTCCTTGCTTGATACGGATTTGGATGTTGCTTCACAATTCCTGCATAGTGGAAGGGAGATGAAGATGAAAATATTTAAATAAATATTGTAATTTGTAACATTTGCACTATGTACCTATTTATAATTTTAAATTTATAAAACTATTCAAAGTTCGACCTTTGGCATTGAAAATATGAGTATGTTTTGTGGTTATTTAACTTATTTTGTTTCCTCTATGCATATTATGTGGTTATATGGCTATATTTTTAATTTTTTATATATATTTTTGTACGGCCGTACCCAAACCCCCAAAAAAAAATCCCCCGTATCCACGTACTGGATACTTGTACCCGTACCCGTATCGGCTACTTAGCTTTAGAGCAATCCAACATTGGACCTTGGTTCACATTAGGGACATTAGATAACAAAAATACAATATACTTTTCTACAATTTTCTAAAAGATTCTGTTTTAAATGTATTGTTCTAATTTTTTTCATATTAAGCAGGGGAGGTCCAAGGCTCAAATGCTACCCCATACATATTTAAAATTTAAATTGCCGAGTTCAAAGCTCAAAAAAGAGGTTACACATCAATTGTTGCTTGGCAAGAGGTCCAAGTGAACCAGGCCCCAAGTTAAAAACTCAGTTAGGAATTTACGCATCAGTAGCTGCTTGCCAAGTGATCCCAATGACGTGGGGCCCAAGTTCAAACTCAGCAAGGGAGTTATATACTGGTCGCCATTTGTGAAGTAATGGGAAGAGGGTTACAAACAGCTCATCATTTGCAAAGCAACCCCAGTATAGGACAGTTGATGAAGTTGTCATGAAGCGGATAACATGTGGTCATTCTGATACGTTTGGATAAGTTTAAGATCTGGATAACTGGATTAATACCCTATGTTGAGTCCAACAATGAAAATTTGAAAGCATATGAATTCTATCGATTTTGTGCTCCGAACAATGAAAATGAGCAGCCTAAAGCATCAGTACTGTCTAATCCACCTTCGAGCAAATCTGAGAATGAAATGTGGAGGAACTCGAGGATTTTAAAATCCCACCCAAATGCAATTCAGATGGCTATTGCCCTGACATACCTTTTCAAAAGCATTGTTTGCAAGTCAAATCTTTGGTTTAATGAGTGATTTTGCTAGAATCCTTCTGTGAAAAAGCATGGTGTATCACACTTTTTCTGTAATTTGATTGGACAACCTTTTAGAGACATTATGGGAGTTTAGATTGAAAACTTGTGTTCTCGTACATATAGAACTAAAAGAATACCAACATGAAAGTAGGAAGGATTTAAAAAAGGCTACTGTGTTTACCAAATGACAAACCTTAACACTGAACTTGGGTTATTTTGTTGGTTTTGAAGGGATTGGTTCCCATTTAGATTCAGTGAACTCAGCCCGGATAAATAATTTTTGTGGTTTTACTAAATGTCTGGTGGATTTATGTCCTTCCTGGTAAATTTGGACATTGAAACTGATGTTCTTTGTTTGGATGGTGTGTTTGCTATTTACTTTTTACAAGCAGCCTGCAGAGCTACAAAGTTTTGGGATTCAGTGATCCTGCCATTAAATCTGATGTACAAACAAAGGCTTTAATTGGTATGCTATTTAAGTTTGTAACTGAGGTTTCATTTTGCAAACAACATACGGATGCCGCCGACTGTACTAATTTTAAATCAGTTTTGACGAGTTAAATTTGGCTCCATAATAGAAGAAGGCCACCAATCCTTAGGCTTTCTGCGATAAAACATGAGCATGAGGTTTAGAAGTTTCTGAATGGTTAAAACTAAGAATTTTTATAACTAGTTGAAAAAAATCTTGGGAAGTGCAGAACTTGTTGTGGTACTTATTCTGTCTGAGTGCTTATTTATGTAAGGGAGATAGCTTGGACTTTGGCAAAAGCTTCTAGTGATTTGAAGTAATTTTAAGGGTGTGTGTACATCATGTTCAAGGACTAATTTATTTTTTATTTGGATATTCTTAACCAGGAGAGTTTTAAATTAAATCTCTGGTACACCAAATTGCATTGGAAGAGTGCTTTTTGGAAACCATCAATTCATATTGGTCAGAAAATGACTACCAAGTAAAACAAGCTATGATTTATGAAATTAGTATCTTTACAGCACTTTAGTTAGAGCTTTATTTTATAAAATGGATTAATGTCTGGGCATGCATTATTATGGATGTTTTTTAGGTTACGGCGAAGCCATTATTTATAAGTAATTTAGTAAGTTACTTTCTTGTCTATAATAAGCCATATGAGCTTGATATGGTGCATGACCATTCACAGTCTTCATTGCCTTGTATAATATAATGATGTTTGTGACGAGCATGCTCTAAAAGTTTTTTATATGCAGACATCACTAATACAGATTTTCCTGTCCCATGCCATTGTAGCTTAGTAAAGTGAGTTTTTCTTTTTCTTAAGGCTTTAACAGAGGGCATCCAGATATCATCCACGCCCAAAGAAAAATGTCTATTTCTAGCCTACTCCTTCCCCTGTATACTACCATTTTTTACAAATAAATTTCAATATTTTTTCTCAACAAAAGATGTAGAAAAGTAAATATATTAAAAGAAGTTTGGGAGATGCTGTTAAGGACGGTTCCATTGAAGTTATTGACTGCAAGAAGTACATTCATAAGTTAACAACTATGTTGCAGGGGTACGCCCCCTGGCCCGACGCCCCCTGTTCGGAGGCGCATCTAGCACGGGGACGTCCCGGGGACGCCCGGAGTTATTGACTGCAAGAAGTACATTCATAAGTTAACAACTATGTTGCAGGGGTACGCCCACCGGCCCGACGCCTCCAGCACGGGGACGCCCGAAGGCGTCCCGAAAACGTCCGGCACGCCAGCGGGCGCCTCCAAGACGACTCCGAGCGTACTCGGGGCATTTCCGGGGCGTCCCCAAAAATTTCCGGTGGCTGTCGCGAAAAACAAAAAAAAAAACTCAGAAAAAACGCGAAAACAAAACCCTAAAAACTTAAGAAACCCTAAACGCGAAAGCCGAAAAGCAAAAACGCAGAAAACCCTATAAAAGAAGCGCGTCCCTTCTTCAAAACACACGAAAAAAAGTCGCGACCATTATTTGCGTTTCGCAGATTGCAGGTGCAGCGACAGTTTGCAGGTGAAGACAATGAAGAGGAGAACGAAAATTCGCCAGGAGAAGAGATTCAGAGAACAAATTTTCAGTTGAAGAGTGGACTGTGGGAGTGTGGAGTGAAGCCGCGCCTTCGGGGAGGACTGCATTTGCAATTTCCAAGTATGTTAATTTATTTATTTTCATTTACTATTTAGTTTTAATTTTTTTAATTTTGTATTTAGTATTTAATAAATTAATTTTAAATTTTTCATTTAATAGAATATAATTATATAACTATTAAAAATAAAAATATATATAATATTAAAAATTTAAATTAAATACTATTTAGTTTTTACATTTTTTATATTATAATTTATATTTTATTTTAAATTTACAGTTTACTATACTTAAAAAGTAGTATTTAAATTTTATTTTTAATATTTTTTAATTTTAAAATTCTTTTAAATTTAAATTTATTTATTTATTTTAAATTTTTAATTTAAATTTTCTACAATGTTAAAATTTGTAATCTTATTAAAATTTATTTATTTTTATTGTTCTTGTTTCACTTTCCATAAATATTTATTATTTAAAAAAACATTATCAAATGTGTATTTTTAAAAAATATAAGTTTCTAAGTTTTAACCCTAATTTTTGCGTATGCTCTTCTCTTGCGCATAATTGCGATCTTGAGAATCAGAAACAGAGTTAGTTGCATTACATTTATTTTTTATTTTTTCAAGTTTAAATATTTAAAAAATCAAATGTATATTTTTTATGTTTCTAACTCTAACTTCTACGTATGCTCTTCTCTCGCGCGTAATTGTGATCGTGAGAATCAGAAACAAAGTTAGTTGTTATTAATTTTAATTTTGTATATTTTTGCTTGGTTCTAGAATCTAATTTGATAATTCATAATTAGGATATCTATGGCATCCGGTTCAATGTCAGGTGGAGGGCATGATGAAGCAAACCACGCTGAAACCTCACTTCAAGTGAAATATGACCCTACCTCCCCTCTTTGGAAACATGTGACGATACTTGAGATCATTGTTGGAGGTGGGACTCGTGTGTGGATATGCAATGATTGTCATTCCACATTCAAATCCTCGTATACTCGAGTCAAAACTTATTTGACTGGGGTTGGGCCATCAGGGATCAGAAAGTGTGATAAAATTTCCAAGCCAAAAATAGTTGAGTTCATGAAAGAGCAAGAAGAAGCCGATGCAGCAGTTGCTTCAAAAAACCGTTCTAAAACAATACCTCTCCAAAGAGGTAGATCAGGGAGACCACCCATAACACCTGCAGCGGCGAGTCATCCTTTCATTGAAAGTCAAACTCGAGTTCATTCAGTTGCAATACCAGAAGCTGATGATGATGCAGATGCCACTTCACAAAAAAAACCAAAAGGACTATTGAAAAAAGCTTTCAATGTCGCACAGAGGGGCATTGCTGATGAGTTGATTTCTAGATGCATTTATACATGTGGGCTGCCCTTCAATGTTTTGAGATCGCCTTATTGGCAACAATGTTGAAAGCGGTCAATGAAGCTCCACAAGGTTACAAAGGCCCTAACTATGAGAAAGTTCGCACCACACTCTTGGCCAAAGAAGTAGAACATATTCACACTTCTTTGCAGCCAATTAGAGATTCGTGGAAGGATTCAGGGGTGTCCATTATCTCAGATGAATGGAAAGATGCTCGAAACAGGTCTTTGATCAATGTTATTGCAGTATGCCCTAAAGGGGCAATGTTCCTGAAGGCAGTGGATTGTGAGGGCGAAGTGAAAGATGCTCAATTCATTGCAAACATTTTGATAGAAGTTATTGAGTCTGTGGACCCCCAACATGTTGTCCAAGTCATCACAAACAACGCAAAGAATTGCAGAGCAGCTGGGTTGATTATAGAGCGCAGATACGAGCACATATTTTGGACACTTTGTGTTGTCCACTCCCTCAACTTGGTGCTGCAAAAGATTGGTAAAATTCAATGGATAGAGCAAATTTATGCAGAGCCCCGTGACATTCAAACATTTGTCACAAATCATCACATGTCTCACGGCATCTTCAGGAAATTCTCAAAGTTGGGAGTTGTTGAAGGTAAGAAATTCGAGAACAAATTCTTAGTCTTACTTTTGAAGTTCTTAATTTTGAAGTTATAACTTTTTAATAATTAATAATTTAATTCTAGTTGTTTATCAACGTTTACAGTTTGGACAATTAAACTTGATCTTTTTTTTTTGGTAGATTGTTGAAACTAGATTTGCCTCTCACACGCTCGTCTTGAGATGACTTGTGAAGGTGAAAGAGGCACTAAGCAATATGGTGATAAGCAATGTTTGGGGTGTGTGGAAGCAAGCAAGCACCACTGGTATTGAAAAAGCCAATAAAATCAAAGCATTGATCCTTGATGATAACTGGTGGACCAAGATTGAATATGTGCTCAGTTTTACAGAGCCTATTCTATCTATGATCTGATTTACGGATACAAATGCAGCTTGCATGGGAGAGGTTTATGATGGGATTGATTCCATGCTTGAAAGTATGAGAGAGATCATACAAAATAAAGAGCGAGACCCCGAAGAAATGTTTTATAATGAAATCAAGACATTGGTCATGAAGAGGTGGAATAAAATGACCACCCCATTACATCTCCTTGCTTATGCTCTCAATCCGAAGTATTATAGCAATAAAATACTTCGGCTACTCAATAGGCAACCACCATATGATGATGTAGAGGTTGCAAATGGAACTACAAGCATTCAAAAGGCTTTTTCATGATCCATCTATAGCTAGTGTGGTCCGCAACGAAATGGCCATGTTTGTAACTTCAGAGGGCAGCACGAGAGAAATTGAGGCTCTTTTTGACAAATCTAGTTTGTCTCCAATCAAGTGGTGGTATGTACATGGCCATGATGCCAAGTACATACGACCTATTGCAATCAAGATTCTGTCACAGGTATTCAATTTGAATTAAATAAAAAAAATTATTAAGTTATTGACATTTTTTTTTACATTGTTACAAATTTTAAATTCTAACAATTAACAACCTTTTTTTGTGATAGGTGGCTAGTAATTCTTTAGCAGAGCGAAATTGGAGTACATATAGATTTATCCATTTTGCTAAAAGAAACAAGTTGGCATCCAAAAAAGCTGAGGATTTGGTATTTGTACATTCCAATTTGCACCTCCTTTCACACAAGTCTGAGGACTATATGCGAGGGCCTAACAAACTTTGGGATATCCTTCCAGAGAATATAGACTTGGATGCCACCACATCTACATTTGCCCAAGTTTCATTACTTGGTGTGGATGATGTTGATGACAATGAAGAGAATTCAACACCAGGGGTGGAGAGTGGAGCTAGTGGGAGTTGTCCAAGTGGAGCTAGTGGGAGTAACATTCATAATTATTAATTATGAATATGAAGACTATCTAGATGAATTATGAATCTATGATTTATTCTACATTTGCATTTTGAAAAACCCTGAATGTCTTTGCAATGTATACTTTGAACATTTTGAAATTTGAAGCAATGAATGAACAAACACTATGTATTTACTATTTTCAAGTGTTTTACAAAAAAATTGAGTAATATGCATATATATATATATATAGAGAGAGAGAGAGAGACGTACCCACGACGTATCCAAATCAAGGTTTTTGAAAAATGACGTACCCGCATACCCGAATCGTACCCATACCCGTATCTAAACAACGTAGGTTAACAACATAGAACTGGATGTTGGAGCCTCTTTAAGCAAAGAACAGTTAATTTGTTGAGCGATCTAGTAAACTGGCTACCAAAGTAACCCCTTGAGGTTATATCCTAGTTCAACATATGGAGTTTTCAGTTCAGAATCCCTAAAGGTGAAGATTTAACAGAGCAAGCAACCATGTAGTTTGATGATGACGCTCAGTGTAATCCAGCAAATACAGGATTGGGGGAGGTTCTGTATGACTCCAACGGTGATTCCAAAACCTTACTTTAGTTGGCATTCACAAAAAAAATCACTCATCTTTGAGTTCACAAAAACAACATTCTCCACCTGAGAACATTTTATCTATGCCTTGTTTCTGAATACACCAAAAATGCTCAAAAGAGTCAAAATGTTTACACTACAGTAGAATTGAAAAAAGGCAAACACAAATATACCCAAACATGCCCCTTCTTCCCCTATCCGCAACATCACAGCAGACCATGTTCATAACTTCAAAACAAAATAAAGATATGGTTCATCTTCTTATTCAAATAAATCCAATCAACATCGAACAAGGTAAATCTGGTGACTAGAAACAATACACCAGCTCATTACTATATAAATATTAAAAATTAAATCCATCTTTCTGACAGAAATGCTTTTTGGACCAGATTGCAAGTTTTTGCAATCTTGATTGCATAAAAGAATAGGACAGCAAAGGGCAAGTGAACCCAAAAAATTAAAAAAAGGTTAGCTTGATTATTTTGTTGCTTGCTTTTGACAAGATCCTTGGCCAATGGGTCAGCCTTGGTGTTTTTCTCCCTATTATTTATAATTTGGTCCAGCTCATTGCTGAACTTGGGAATACCTCAAAATAACTTGAAAAAGAACCCAAGCTTCACATCCTTAAATGGATTAACCGTATAAAAAATTTATATCGTGCTAACTATAAATGCACATCATTCCATCAACATTCATTTATGAAATTTAAGCTACGTTGCAGAGATACGTCCTCCCCCCCGGCGCCCCTATTCGGAGACGTCTCCGGCACGGGGACGTCTCAAGTACTCCCGGAGGCATCCCAGAGGCGTCCGTGGCCGTGTCGAAAACGTCAGGCATGGCCACGGACGCCTCCGGGAGTACCCGGGACGTCTCTGAGCATGCCCGAGGGATTCCGGCAGAAAATGGCGAAAAACTTAAGAAAAAAAAACTCATAAAATCCTTTAAAAAAACCCTCAAAAATAAGCAACCCTAAATGTAAATCCAGTCCAAACCCAACAGTATATAAATAAAATAAACATTTAAGTATAAGTTTACATTTAGATATGGATGTTTCTTATACTTTAAGTTATATTTTATTTATATACTTTTTAAGTTATATTTTATTTATATACTCTCAGGATGTTTGAGAGGGGTTTCGGACCAGTAGGAGCTATAATGCAAATTCTAGGTTTTGGAGGATCCTATCATATTTCAGAGTTAGTCAGATTCCAGGGTTTCAGGGTTTCAGACTTAGTCATATTTCAGGGTTTCAAGATTTCAAGGAGACATCATACGAGGTATGAAGGCTGCATGAAGGGATGTATGCATGATAGAATAGTATGAGAATATCTCTCGCAAAGTGCCACAAGCCAATGCCACCCCATTCCCTGTGCACCCCTTAAGGCATGCACTCATGAGATTCAATGCACCGATGAGCCCTTGTGAGAGAAAGTGTCAGTAAATGATAAAGTTGAAAAATAATGGGAGTGGCATTCACGATTTTGTGGGCAATCGAGATGATTTATTCTAGATTTGAATGTACATCTTGTCTTTGAAGTAATGAATGAATGAATATTATATATTTTTAAGTGTTTTATCATTTATAGACAAATATTTTCATACTATGTAGTTTCAAGTGTTTTACTAAAAAAATGAGTAATATATAATATACAGACATACCCACAATGTATCCAAATCAAGGTTTTTGATAAATGACATACCCGCGTACCCAAGACGTCCCCGTATCCGTACCCGTACCCATACCCAAACAACATAGAATATAAGTTGTGATAACTCTAATAAAGCTATCATTCAATCTCTGGGGGACACCTTGAGGTGGGGTCAAACTTAAGGAAATGCGTGGTCCTAATCCAGCCCCTATGCATCACCATGGGGGTGCTAAAGGCATGGCCGAATGTACACATATTAAGGACCCAAGCCCACCCCCATGCTCTCTCCAAGCTCTGCCCTAATGTTTACCCTAAAATTTCAACCTTAATATTTTAGAAAATGAGCTCTACTAGGGTTTCTGAAAATAAGCCATATTTGTGAATCGTCACCCATTTGTCTTTTGGAACTTTGGATCTCAAAGTTTCTGCAATGAGTAGAGGAAGGGAGGGCTCTTATCTCCACAAGTTTTTTTTTTGGTACAGACAAATGTTAGGAGGAACAAAAGCTACAATTCAGCCAAGGAGGTAGAAGCGGACATGGCAGCGGCGAGGAAAATAAAAGAGGAACAACGTTCTGAGTTCAGAATCCCTTACATGCAAGCCATGGAAGAGGGTTCGATCATCTATCTAGACAACGATGAGATTAAGGGGAACATCTTTAATCTGTATGGAAGAAACCTGATATGTCAGTTCCTAGGAGCACAAATGTCTTTGGAGGACCTTCATGCATGGGCTAGAAAGAACTAGAAGATGAATCAAGAAGGTGAGATCCAAACCTGCATGAGAGGGTACTTCATAGCGATCTTTGCAAATAATTCGGACCAGGAAAAGATTTTTGGAGGCAGTTCATATTTCTTCACAAATGCTAGGTTATTTATGAAACATTGGCTTCCGGGTTTCTGGTGAACTAAGGAACTACCTTACATGATGTCGGTGTGGATCAAAATGTACACTCTTCCACAAGAATTTTGGTTCAGATGTTTTTGACACTAGTAAATTTTGTTGGAAAAGGTATTGAAATGTCAAAACCTAACCATGGTAAAGGCTTGACAAACTATGCTAGGATATGTGTGGCGTTGGATCTAGCCAAACCCGTCAAAACCTTACCATGGTAAAGGCTTGACGAACTATGCTAGGATATGTGGCGTTGGATCTGACCAAACCACTTCCAAAGCATCTCACACAAGAGGCGGAGGAGAGAGAGAGAATGGGTTCAACACCTGGATTATGAAAGCTTCCCGTTTAGATGCAAAGGGTGCCACGAATATAGACATTTTCTCTGAGATTGTCCAAAACTCCAAAAAGTAGGTGGGATGCCCCGGTTGACAAAAGAAGCGACCAGAGTGAATGATGAAAAGTAAAGGCAAGAGAGGAATAGAAAACATGTGATCAAAAGTAAAGGTAAGAGGGGAATAGCAAAAGGAGCTAAGGAGGAAAACCCTGTGAGAAAAGCGTAGACCTCTCAAGGCCCAGAAGGATAAATGGCCCTAGAAACTCAAAAATAGGGGGAGAGGAATTAGGATGAAAATGAACTAATACTGGCAGATTGTGGTTTCAAGCAAGACCTGGATCAGCTTGTTGAAGATCCTGTCAAACAAGACAACAATCAAGCAAGAAAGGAGACCAATCAAATGAATGGGTAGTGCCTATCTGACAGAAAAGGGAAGTCTCAAGAAGACAACAAAATCAGTCGAGGAAGGCATGATGAATCCACCAAGGCTGTGGAAGAATCAAATTTTATTTTTGGTCAGACAAAGAACAAGAGGAAAAAAGTCAACAGAGAATCAAGGAAGAGACGAAGACTCAGAACACTTGAAAAGATCCAAAAAGAAACCATGGTGGATCTGATCTCAGGTATCCAAACGCAGCTTGAGGACATCTTGGCAAGCAATAGAGAAAAATCAGTACAATGAAGGTAATCCAATGGAATATAAGAGGGCTCAATGCCCCTTCTAAGAGAAGACTCTTAGAACCACTGATAGTGAATCACAGGCCATGGGCGATCATGCTACAAGAAACCAAGCATGATGAGCAGGCTCTTCAGAAACTGGAGATAGAGGTTTGTGCCAAAGTTACAAGAAGAGGTCTAATGATCATCTGGAATCTGCATCTGGTGGAAATCTCTTGCACCTACGTGGCAGATCACTGGATGATCTGTAAGGTATGCAGCAAAAGCAATAATCTGAATTTCTCTCTTGTTAATTTATATGGCCCCCGATCTTTGGGGGAAAGGATTGCTTGTTGGGATCAAATGTCTCAGATCATTTAGAATGACGACTAAAGACACTGGATTGCAGTGGAGATTTTAATGCCAGGCTACGAGTAGAAAGAAGAAAAGAAGGGGGGAGACCTAGTTCCCCCAGATGCAACAATTTCAGAAACTTTGTAGAGGAGGCTGATCTCTTGGATATTAAGCCTTAAAAAAGGCTCATACACTTGAAACAACCAAAAGAAAGGTAAGGACTTCATCCCCAAAAGACAAGATACGTCTCTGGCTTCCACTAGATAATTCGACCTGGATATTTTGCTATGGAGTTGGAAGACCTGACGGAAAGTGGATCAAACCACTTACCTATAGCCCTTTGGATTGATAAGAATCTGCGACCTAAGAAAAGCCCTTTCAAATTCCAAACAATATGGTCAGAACATCCTGAATTTGAGGGTATAATCAAAAGATGCTTGGAACCTCCCGAATGCTACATATGGGTCCAAATTGTTTCCCCTCCCCTTCACCCAAAAACTGAAGGACCTCAAATCCAAGCTTAAAATCTGGAACTTAGATGTTTTCATAAACATTTTCAAGCAAAAGGGGACAATTGAAGACATTTGAAACCAGAACGAGGTGTCCATTGTTCTTGATGATATCTATAAGAAAGAGGAAATTTTCTTGAGGAAAAAAGCCCAGTTGAGATGGATCAAGGGGACATTAATACAAAATTTCTCCGTACATCATACAAGATCAGGAGACATGCAATTAGTATAGGCAGACAGGAAAATTCGAATGGAGATCCCATTGTCTCCCTAGAGGATCCTCTCAGCTCCTACTTTGAGAACAATCTCACAAAAGAAGAGACGTCGAGGGGGGAAGTGCAGGCCACTTTGTTGACTAATATACCCGAGGTCATTTCAAATGCTAAAATTTTGATCTCATCAGAGAAATATCTATGGAAGAGGTCAAGACAATGCTCTTTGCTATAATAGGAGACAGAGCCCTTGGCCCGAACAACTTTTTGTTTTTTCATCATTTATGGGGCCCTGTTGGGAGAGGATCTGTGTTGTGTGGTAGAGGTATCTAGGGAGTCTATAACTGTTTTAAAAAGTTTGAACTCAACCTTTTTACCTTTCATTCCCAAGAAGAAAGATGCACAGAAACCAAAATATTTCAGACTCACTTCTATGTGCAATACTAAGTTAATTTCTGAAGTCATTGCCAACAGACTCAAACAGGTCATACCCCTCATCTTCTCAGAACAGCAAGGAGGCTTTGTGGAAGGGAGGCAAATTCTAGACATTATAGTTATGATACATGAAGTAATTCATTCTCTGGACACAAAAAAAGGAAAGGTATGTTGATTACGCTGGATATAGCCAAGTATATGATAGGGTCAATTGGTAGTTTCTGGACTACATTTTAGGGAGATTCAACTTTGATGATAATTGGAGAGAAACCCTAGGTTTTCAGTTTTGGTCAACAACTCCCCAAAAGGTTTCTTTGTGAGTGCCAAAGGTCTCAGACAAGGGAACCCCTTGTCTCCTTGTCTTTTCATCATCGTGGCGAAGTCTTTGGATCGTGTCCTAAAGGACCTAAAAGCTAGAAATATGCTTCAAGGCTTAAATGCCTCATCTGCAGGGGATTGTCAAACTCACCAGCAATTTGTGGACGATAACCTTCTCTTTGTGGACCCTTTGTTCCAATAAGTTTGGGAGATTAGAGATGGGCTAAGGGTGTATGTAAAAGCTTCTAGTCAAAAATTCCACGCCGAAAATTGTTGTCTTTTTTCTCAATTGTAACTAAAGAGAACAAGCTTTTCAAGTAGGTAGACGGTTTTGAAAAAGTCAACCACCCAAATATGTATCTTGGCCTTCCCTTATTCACAGGGCGAGTTAGAATTCAAATGTGGAGTCACATAATGGAAAAAATATTATCTAAACTTTATTATTAGAAAGGGAACTAGCTCTCGTCTGCTAGCACATTGACCATGATTAAAGAAGTTCTGCAAGCTATCCCCATTTATTGGTTCCCCTTCTAAAAGCTCCTCAAGGGCCTCTAGATCAGATTAATCAAGTAATGAGGGAGTTCTTTTGGCAAGGATCTTCTGGAAAATGTAAATACCCTTTGGTTGCTTGGGATAAAGTTTGTGCACCTCAGAGAACACGAGGGGCTGATATTAGAGATCTAAGTTTAGCAAATAAGCTCTCAATGCCAAGTTATTGTAGAGGATGTACAAGGAACATCTCAAAGGCTGGAGAAAGGTAGTGCAAGGAAAATATATAGACAATGAGGAGCTAGAAAAAAAAATCACAACAGACAAACTCCCAAAAAATATTTTTCACAGCTAACAACCTCCACAAAGGTTCAGCCATTTGGAATTGCATCATAGTGGTCAGAGATTTTTCAGTCTTCCTTCTGGAAAGTGCAATGGGGATCAAGGGTGAAATTTCACAACAATGCCCGGATCAGAGGAAAACCTTTAGACCAAGACTTTGTTTTGAGTCTCCTTAAGAGCCAAGTTGTTCATAAAAGGGGGGAAAAGGTCAGGGACTACTGGAAAGAGAGTTATAGCAGGCCCAATTTTTACCTTGCTTGTCATTTCCTGTTTACACTATTCTGGTACTATGTTTTGGACTGAGCATTTATTGAACTTGAGGCACGAGATGTCAATACTGTACATTTTGCTGATGGACAGTTTGGTTTACATCATTGTGATTACGTACATGAACAGTGCTGATGTCACCTAGTTGAGCTAGCACTAATACATCTTTAGATTCAGTATTGAGTACTTGATTATGTGATTATGGACATGATTATTATTACTTCATGTAGTGGATTTATGTGTTTGGGATCCTCGATTGAATGCATTCTATACATTGCGTGTTTTATTGCTTGCTTATGTCACCATGCAATTTAATTGTTTCGCTATATCAGCAATTGTATGTTTTGATGTGTGCATCGAGTGCACAAGCAACAAGGTATGGCCATGCGAAGGATCTTAAACTACATTGATCATGGAATTTCCATTCCTATTCAATTTTTAGATATGATTATTATCACCTTGTATTTTTATCTAGTTTGAGATCCGGTGGACACTGTTGGAAAATTGCCTAATTTAGGACCATGCCCTTCTAGGAGTTGCTAGAAGTCCAAGTGGGAGTGGGGTAAGTCATTTAATGATCTGCAAATTCCAAATCCAAATAAAACGAAAATTCCTCATTAAAAAAGTTGCAGAGTGTGAGTTAAGACCTAGCATTCACTAGCCTTGAGGCACAGGTTGTCGAAATCGTACCTTTTGATTATGGGCAATTTGGTTTACATCATTGTGATTATGTACATGAACATTGCGGATGTTTTCTATTCCTCTCTTTCGATTAGGTACTGAGTACCTTGATTACATGATTATGGACATGATGATTATTACTCCCTATGGTGGATTTATGTGTTTGAAATCCTTGATTGAATGCATTGTGTGCATTGTGTTTTATTGCTTGCTTATGTTATAATACAATTTAATTGTTTCGGCTATATCAGGGATTGTATATTTTGGTGTGTGCATTGAGTGTGCAGGGGACAAATTGGCCAAGCAAGGGATCTTCATCTATGTTGATCATGGAATTACCATTGCTATTAGGTTTTTAGATTAAAAAAATATATCACCTCATATTTTTGTCTAGTTTGACATCTAGTGAACATTGTTGGAAAATTGCCTAGTTTAGGTCAACACCCTTATTCTAACCCTTTTTACCCTCGCCCATAGAGGTTCTAAGAGTTTCTAGAAGTCCAAGTGAGAGATTGGGCAAATCATTTAATGATCTGACATTGCAAAATCCAAATGGAAGACAATACCCTGATCAAAATAGGTGTAGAGTTCAAGTTAAGTCTTCTTAGTGGTAAACTTTAAGTCTTTTGACTTTATCGTTAAATAGAGAAGAGATTTTAGGGAGAGAGTTTAGAACTTTGGAGGCAACCAAGCAACCTCATTAATGCCTTAGATAGAGAGGGCTTAAATGAGATGTAAGCGGGCTATGTTGCCCATGTAAGATGTAAGTAAAAGAAAGTAAGAGGAACACTTTTGAAAGAAGACTTGTGGAAGGGAAGTGTCAACTTCCTATCGGCCATCCTTGTGCATAATTTTATTTTTGGAAAATTGGGTTTGGAAGCTCAAGCTTGGAAGGATTGAGGAGTCTTGAAGGATTGGAGCTAGTTTTGTGAAAGAGCCTTGATAAAGGGTTGTAAACTTTCCCGAGTGGTGGACAAAAGATAGGGTCTCTCTTGGAGTCCTCCTTAGAAAATATTCTTTTCATTTTATTTTATTACTCAATTTTGTGTTAAAAGTCAAGTTTTTTGTGGGATTGGGAAGGCCATTTGTCTCGCAACCCCTTTGTCTAGTTAAGATTGCTTTGGGCCTAAGGCCACTATTTTCTTATGACCCCTTTGAGGGTGTTTTAAGGACGTTTATCCCTCTTAAACTTGTAAATTTTGTTGTGTTTTTAGTGTCTTAAAATGATATTATTGGGTCAGCAAGTTTGTTTGTACATGGGAGTTATGAGGCTTGGACCTATGCCTATTGCTTGTTTGTTAACAAGCATCCTTAGGGTTGGGAAGGAGCCTTGGTGAGTATGTCCCAAGACCACCCTTCCCTCTTCTCCTATGTGGTTTGGAGCCAATATATCACCCATGACTTGATAGGCATTTGGGAAGGCATGTTCTCTTGCTTGTAAAAGGTAATTGGATGATTTGCATGCCTTTTTTGTGTATGTTGGGTTTTCGCCCTCCTCTCCCTATTGGAGTATCCTTTAAAGGTATGATTTGTACTTGTGTTTGGTGTGCTTTGGCTTGAGGGAAGAGAACAAAGGTTTTCATACTTGTAGTGAACAGATGGACTAGAAGTGTCTTTCTTAGTTTGTCTTTCACATGTGAGCAGTCATACTTTGTACCATTGTATAGTGCCCTTGGTTTTGATATACCCATGATTAGAGATCGGAGTTCTTGGCTTGGGGTGCCTAGGGTCACCCACTTGATGATAGCAATTTGATGGGAAGTGAGCCCCTCCTTGACTCGTCCTTGTGGATGTCCTTTTGGAGCTTGTTGGTGACTTCTTGGAGCTCTTGTTCACACTTGGATAGCTTTGTAGAATATTTTTGAGGTTATTTTGGCCTTGCAAAATAAAGGTATTCACTTCGGAAAAGGAAGGAAAATAAGTTTGATTATGGCATGCTTTAGGTGTTGACCCCTTTATGGAGAAAATTTGTATATTGAAATGAAAGAAATAAATGGAAGTATAAGTTATGATGCTTAAGAAAAATACTTTCAAAGTTGCTTTATATGATTGAATTGCTTAAGGACCTAAAAGGGCAGTTTCACATCTGTAATTTTTATGACAGCTAAATCTCACTTAATCCTTCCAAATTTAATGTATTCAAATTCTAGGCTTCGCCACAATCCTACAAGATTTTAAGGCATATTTTTAGGCCTTATAGATTTCAAGCTACAAATTTTCTAAGGGCTAAGTTCTGATGCTCCCAGATTTTTATTTGCATTTTAGTTGATCTTTGTTGAATTATTTCTTGAGATTTGAGAAGCAAAAAGAGACCAAATCATTTTTACGATGAAATTTTCACAAATTTTTCTAGTATATTTTGATAATTTTAATAATTGCCAAAGAGATTATATCTTTTGGTGGGGATGGTTGCAATCCCACCCAACGTCAATGAAAAATCGAAAAAGGGAACCCAAGTCTGAGTAGGGACTAGGGTTGGTCGAATTGCATTGAGTCGTGCTAGCATGGGCGAATCAAGTCGTTTGAACTTGAATAGAAACCCGAGTTGACTGGTTGCGACTCAACATTAGGTTTTGAGTAGATGATGGGGCAATGGCCCCACAGTGGAGTGGCAATGGTGTTGTCGTCCTTGGGCGACAACAATGATGTAAAGCCCCACATAGCTACAAGTTCTCCATGGTGGCTTGTCCCTCAACCCTCCTTGCAATGTTTACCCTTACTCGTGAGCAATAGTTTGATGATAAAGTAGAGGTGTTGGCTCACAATAGACCACCAACAGAAGAGAAGCTCAAGCGAATCCCGATAGGATTTTGTGCACAATTGGTGGCACTTAAGTGCCAATAATTTATTTTGGGCCCTAAAGGGGCAGCATTGTACCAAAGTAACTCGATCGTGAGTGATCCATAGAGCCTTCAACGATAGGCCTTAAGCTCAAAGACAGAGGTGGCACCACCAAATCGTAGAACACAATAGGCCCTTAGGGCCATGGGTTCATTTGTGAGCAGCTCAGAGTGGTACAAGGGTGCTAAGAGAGTGGCCTTTAGGCATCCATGGCCATGAACGAAGCTCATATTGTTGACATGTTGCGCAAGAGTAAATCTGCAAAGCCACCACAATGGCAAGGTCAACGGCATAGGCAATGCAATGGAAGCCTCTCAATGGCGATCAGGTGGCTAAAAGTGAGTTGAGTTCATTATGGCTATTGAACTCGATTAAACCGAGTTGCAAGGAGGGAAGGTCGGGCTTGGGTAAGGACCCAAGTTGTCCATGTTTTCAATTCGGTTTGCTAGAATAAGTGTTGGGAAGGGAGTAGTTCCAATTGGTTCTTTTGTGTTTGATCAGCCTTAGTTGAGTTAACAAACCTTTATAGTCTCATAACAATTCCTAGGGTTTTTCTACATTTGGCACAATTCGCCTAGGATAGCCCAAATCCAACGGTTGAGATAGAATGCTCCACCCATTAAGTGTATGCCTAGGATATTTTAGGGGCAATTTGAGTTGACAAGGGACCTTAATGATATTTCCCTAAGCTCTTTATGAAAAAACAACTTGAATTAGATTCTTGTTTCGACTTAAGGTACGAATATGGGCCTCTTGGTTGACCAAATCATCTAAGTCTCGTTTGAATCCCATTGCACATTGAAGTGGGTCGTTTGACCCTCGCCCGTGTCGATACCCTTTTCGTATTAACTATGAGTCTAGGCTAAGTCCGCGAGACGGCAAGATTTGCTAGGCTCGTTTGGGTCACGCGGGCCAATCGGGTCATAGTGAGTTGGTTGGTACAAGGGAGGTCAGCGTGGGCATTGTGATGAACATGCAACCACCCATACATTGAAAACCACACCTGGTGGTCCACATAGTATGACTTGCTTTACGGATGGAGTGTCACACGTCATCTTGTTTGTGCATTATACATTCTCAAAAAAAATACTTGTTTCATTGTTATTTTATTCATGCGAATTTTTGGACATGACAGAGTCAACACCAAAACATGAAGATATATCAAAGATCTTCATGGCAACAAGGGAGAAATAAAAGTGTACATGAACAATCTTCTATAAAGGCTTTGGGCGTCGCAAAATGATTAAGAGAATTCACTAGATGGGACCTTAAAGGAGCAAATGAATATACAATAGCATCGAGATATGCAAAAATGTGTAAGAACCGCCCTAACTCTTGTCCAAGAATAGATGGAAGAAGGTTTGGAACTCCAAAGCATGGCTCAAGGAAAAGGTGATTTTGTGGCTGACTATGCATTGTCAAATTCTAACATGAGAACATCCCAAGAGAAGACACTTCTAGGGCCCCAATAGGTACCCCTTGTGTTGGAGACGAGGAAGAGTTCAATCATCTCCTTTTGCAATGTATGTTTGCTCGAGCAATTTGGGAAGTATTCTTGTCCAAATTCAATACCCCCTGGTAGAAGGTCAGAATCTAGAGTTGCTTCATGGGGTACCCCAATGGCTCTTAACATTCTAGAGGAAATATAGAGCATGTCCCCAACAATGATTTGTTGGCAAATCTAGAGAACAAAAAACTTCAAAATTTTCAACAATATTAAAAGGAATGTGACAATTTCAAATTGGGTGAATAAGAAAGAACAAGGGGTGCAATCCTAGTGAATTGAGTATTCTACAAAACTAGAAAAAGATCAAGGATTCTTTTGACAATGTTATGGACAAAAAGCATAGAGGAGATAATGAGTGGGAAAGTGCCCCTAGTGGCTAGCACATGCTAAATTTTGATGAAGTTTAAAAAATAAATCCACAGGAATCATGAAGTGAATGTATCATAAAAAAACCACAAAGGTAATATGGTTGTCTTCAGAGCCACCTACTTTGGTCAAAACTCCAACAATGTTGCAGAAGGGTTAGGTTTGAACCTAGAGCTGGAGCTAACAATCAATTATGGGGTTTGCAACCTTGAGGTGGAAGGTGATTCACAAATCCTCATTGATGGACCCAAAAAAGGAACAATAAAAATTTGACGATTTTAGTATCTCATTGATGATATTAAAAAACTGGAGAAGAACTTGCACAATGTAAGGTATAAGCATGACTCATTGTCTAATGTGGAACCCAATGCTCAAAATGGCACTCATGAAGGGGAGCGTCACAATGATATGCACATGTATACGTTGTTGCACGAGACTAGACCCATTTCTGTCAAGGTGGCTATGATGAGGGAGTGTTTGAATGAGTAGCAAGCTTGCATCAACAAGCAAAAGGAGGATGCTAAGAATCTCAAACCCAAGAATCAATATGAACACAAAGATAAGAGTCGGATCATAGTTCATTACATTAATGGGCGATGAATTGTGTCTCGAAAGAAGAATTTGGTGGATGCTTCCAACGTCCACAAGTAGAAGAATAACACAAATGATTACAAGGATAGAGAGCTAGGTCAAGCATTTAAAAAGGAGACGGAAGACGATAGACTTCGAAGTTTGAATCCAAAGGCAAATAACAAGATAAGGCTTGACAAGGAGGAGCATATTGTGGCTACGAAGCAATATTTTATTAACATTAATGAGCTAGCGGCCTATACAAAAAATTATTCTAGAGATAAGAGCCCTCGAATGCTACAAAGAGGAGAATGGTCTTATAATGTTTTGGTTGAGATGAAAGATGGGCTTGTAGGTATTGGCAATGAAATGAAGCAAGGGAGGGAAGTTTTTCATGCTTAGAGCAACAAAATGAGTAAGATAAATAATTATTTGAGTGTCAGTCAACAAGAAATTGAAAATATTAGAAAATACATGCAGGCTCAAAGTGCTAATGGGCAAATAACAATTGAGGCAATTGATATGACTCTGGAAACCATGGTTGATCTCTTGCTAAAAATTGACAAGGAAGTTGAAAATCTCAAGAATAAAATCATTTCACAAAATGATGATGTTGTTTGGGCACAGTGCGATGACATCGAGATTTTGAGGAATGATCTTTTGCAAGTCAACCTCAAACTAAGTACCCTGCATAAACATGTCAATTTGTGGGTGTGTCATGAACATAAGGCCATGAATGCCGCTAATCAGATGAAAATGGAACAGCATGGCACGCCTAAAAAGGAATAAGATGACCTCGAACCCATACTCTAAACCCAAATGATCCATTATTGTTTGCCTCATTCCAATATGTAGCGAGCCTAAAGGTCAAGGCACTTTTGTTTATTTTTGTCTATGATGCCCTGTTTGGGGTTCTCACTTGTGTTTGTCTTTGTGTGGGTGACTTGAGCTCTTACATTAGGAGTCATTGTGTCTCTTTTTGTATTTTTTTATCATCAAAAAAAAATCCAACCAAAAAAACAAAATTATTATTCCACCAAAAATTCAATTTGGCACACCCCTTCTATTCATTAACATAATACAAGTGGTGATACAGCCAAAAAAGCTATCACTCAATCAAAATCCAGTTCCAAGTAGTACCAAGGATGAACTTGTATTCCTTTGAAAAAATTATCATAGGAAATGAAAGCTTGTATTCCATTAATGAATGATGCACATTTATATTTACATGTGGTGATACACTCAATAAAGATTTGAAGTTACGAGCTGTGAATCATTAATGATTGTTCCCATAAACAAAAACTGACATAACTTCTGAGGTTCAATAATAATTATTTATTAACAAGGAACATAGTTGCCACGGGACAAGGATGGGTACAGGTACGAGTATGTCTTTTTTTTTTAAATAGCAGACGAGGGTACAAGGAGACGGCAACATATATTTATTATTTATAAATTATATATATAATATCTACCATGAAAAATTTAACGAAATTTATACTATTGCAATGCCAATACTAACAATATAAATACTTTGCAATGTCAATAAAAGAAATTAGTAACTAATAATTTAAATTTTATTAAAAAAATCTGTGTTGCAGGGGTACGCCCCCCGGCCCGACGCCTCTTGTTCGAAGGCGCCTCCGGCACAGGGACGTCTCGGGGACGCCCGGAGGCGTCCCGGAGGCGCCCGCCGGCGTGTCGGAAACATCCGGCCCGCCGGCAGGCGCCTTCGGGACAACTCCGAGCGTACCCATGGCGTTTCTGGGGCGTCCCCGAAAATTTCCAGCGGCTGTCGCGAAAAATTTAAAAAAAAAACTCAGAAAAAGCGAGCGTGGAGTGTCGGCGAGAGGTCTGTGGCAGCCATTGACGTCAGCAGCTGAAGCAGCGGGAGGAGCTCAAAAGCCAGCAGGAGGTAGGGCTTTTTTTTTTTATTTACGTTTTTTTCTTTTGTTTTAAATTTGTATCTTTATATTTTTTAATTTGTTTTTTAAATAAATTTTTATTTGTATTTTATAATTATTTTTAAGCATGTATTTTAAATTTTTTTATTTTAAGTTTTGTAGTTTTGTTTTACTTTTTTCATTTTCATTTTTTTTAATGTTTTATCAATTTATTTTTAATGAATAATTTATTTATTTTAATTTTTAATATATATATATATATATATTATGTTTTGTAATTATATTTTAATTTATTTAATGTTTTATTTGTTATTTATAAAGTTTATGATTTTTTTTTTTAAATATCTTTTATTTATTTATTTAATTTTTATTGTTATTAATTTTTATATTTAATTATATATATATATATATATATATATATATATATTTTAATGATTCAAATTTAATGGCGAACTTTTTTTCGAACTTTATTCTTTGACGAACTTGAACCGAATTTTATCCTCTTCGAACTCGAACCTTGTGACTATGGTTAGGATTGTCGATGCCCGAATCCCAACTCACCCACCCAATAACAGACTTGATTACATGTATTTTGGCTTTTTCTGATTGTTCCTGGAGTTGTTCTCCGAAACTATTGGATCTAGCCGCCCTTTCCCAGTTCGGTTTACGCTTTTGCGGATGGTTCCGGGAGTGGATCTTCGGAACGCTGTCAGAGTTGCCATTTCAGTGCGATTTGCACAACTCGAGCCCGAGTTGGGTCGATCTAACGAGTTGCACTTGGAACAACGAGCTTGATCGTAATGGGATACTCGAGTTGGGAAAGAAATACTGAAAGGATGAGGGAAACCATGTTTCCTTCTCCTTAACGCGGGATCAAATTAATTAATTTTAAATTTTTCATTTAATATAATATAACTATTAAAAATAAAATAAACAATAATATATACTAAAAACACTATTTAAAAATAAATGTTTTTACATTTTTAATATTATAATTTATATTTTATTTTAAATTTACAGTTTACTATATCTTCAGGTAGTATTTAAATTTTATTTTTAATATTTTTAATTTTAAAATTCTTTTAAATATATATATATTTAAATATATATATATATATATATATTTAAATATATATATAGAGACGTACCCATGACGTATCCAAATCAAGGTTTTTGAAAAATGGCGTACCCGCGTACCCGAATCGTACACGTACCCATACCCGTACTCGTACCCGTACTCGTATCCAAACAACGTAGAAAAAATAATAATAATATATTGTTAAAATTTAAAAACCTAATTAAAATTAAATAATTTATTAAAATAAAAATAAAAAATAACATAACAATTAACATTAAAAAAATACAAATTAAAAAAAAAATTATAACATGAAATAATAAATAATAAAATTATTAATATTAATTAACAATTATTCAACAACTATTAAGAATCTATATTTAAAAACATTTAAAAAGCCCAAAAAAATTATTAATTTGTTAAAGTTTTAAACCAATAAAACTATAAAAAAAAAGTAAGGCTTAAGTTAATTTATTATTGACATTGTTAAATAATAAAAAGTTAAAATCATTATTAAAAAAAAAACGTATGGCTTAGCTAAATTTATTATTTACATTGTTAACTAATAAAAAGTTAAAAACATATTAAAAAAATCAAAATAATGCCTCACGTCCATGGCAATGGTAGGGCATTGCCGCCCTGAGCTCTGGGCATTGTCGTTCCCAGCAATGTCCTGCCATTGCCGTGGACACAAGGCACCATTATTTAACAAAAAAAACACAAAAAAAATTGTTTAACCTACATACCTACAAACGACAACTATACGAAGTCTCCCGCCTCTCTGGAAATCGAAGGGATACGTGATATGACTAATGACTGATTGTATCATATCACTATAATGGAAAAACTCTTTGTTTGTTGCAAGATCATTGAAGGAAAGGTTGGCCATCTATCACGTAGATAATAGATAGAGCTCAACCCGCCACTGTCTAGATTAGAGAGTGGAGCATTTAGATTATCCATCTACAAAGGGCATTATTCTGTCTATAGAGGGCAGTCCCTTCAATTCCTGCCCATTGTGGATAAAGCATGTGCTTTGAGTTGCTTCACTCAGGTTTCAATTGCATCACTCTAGCTTCAACCTTCGAATCCGATGACTATTGTGGGTAAAGACTATTATTTTGTTTTTTTACAAATATTTTTACACGAGTACACGGGTTTTGGATGCGGGAACGGACGAGAGCCGCAAGACGTCCCCAACAAGTATCTCTGAGCACAGGGGACGTCTCTGTACCTATCTCCCATACTCGAGATGCATCCTAGGGGTTGGGGGACACATCTCCCTGCAATACTAACAAGGCATATATTCATCTGCACCGGTGGTTGTTGGCAAGCAATCCCTATGACCTACGGATTTCAAAAAATCGTAAATGGAATCACACCATCCAGTGGATGGTAGAATCCAAAAGAATCACCTACATGAGCCTTGACAGAAGGCAACCCATACCCATACAGGTGTTACTTCAATGGGGGTCTTGTACCTTAAGGCATGACTAGATCTCAGGCATGTTGTACTGCTTCCCCTTGCTTGTTTCAGTCCAGGGGTGTCTGGCAGTAATATTCAAATCCTAAAGGTACCAATTCTTATGGACATTCAGTAGTTCATGACACATAACCAGATGCTCCAAATTGTTAACAGGTGGCTTAAGTCATCTCATGTTGATTCTGTTTAATCTGTTTTGTTCAGACCTAGGCACCCAGACACACACAATAAGGGATCAAATCTCCAACTCACCAACTCCAGTGCACAAATGTGCATACTTGCACGGGCAGCAAGAATCAACTACAGTTGACCTTCTATAAAGAGGCTTAACTTGTCTTAGAAGGGGTAGCTCAACCCTATAACGATCAAGCCTCCCCATGAAATAACCTTGTAAGAGTTATACGGAACTGTTTGCAATCATTTACCAGGAGTGTGACTAATAGCTGGAATTCAAGCTGCAGGCTCAGCTTGGTGCAAGGTGTTTCATAGCAGCCACTGTGAAGTGAAATCAGAGAAGCAATATTCCAAATCACTCAAGTATCTTTCCCTTACAAATGAAACAAATTATCATTTGCAACATTAAAATCTTTTTTGCATACATATCTTGCCGCTTTGCTGAGTTACACGTTATTCAGATTTCTGAACATATCATGACTTCCTTGACCCCTGAGGTCAGCTTCTCGGGTTGTTTTCATGTCTTTAAATCATTTAATGCATGATCTGTGCAGATAGAATGTGATTTGTCATACAAGCAAAAGGACTCAGATCAAGCTTGAAAACCATAGAACTCAGTCCCAACTCATAAAAAGGTCGGAGTAAAATCCACTTTAAAAAATAAATTGTTACCCATGGTGGATAAGTTTTTTGATAAGAAAAAACATACTTTCATAGTCCCCAGGAGACAGAGATGGGGACGGGTCTCAGAGACAGGGACACTAATTTTCAGACATTGGATATGGGGGTACTCAGAGACAACAAAAGAAACAAAAACTTTTAGCACACTACATGAGATTTTGATAGGGTAGAAATTATATTTGTCGTAACTCATAAACTTTAGTCTTTTAAGCTCATAAAATATAAGTGTCCAAAGTACATATTGATATATGTGCCAACAAATTGGCATGTAAAAAAAATGTGGAACATATTAAAAAGTATAAACAAATTTGAATTATCTAGATTCAACTGCATAAAATAATTATTTTCCGACGTTTTGGATCTCACCACTGGATCCATCCTCGAGGAAGAGAAGAATGAAGTGTGAAGGATCCAAGTGAGCCCAAGCTTAACAAAGGCATTTATGAGATACAATGCTCATGTGATATTCCTTATATGAGTGAGACAAGCGGATCTTTCCAAACGGTTCAAGGAACATGCTCAAGACTTACATCGCGGAAACATTAAAAGTGTTTTATCAGAATTTGGAATTAATTGGTATATTAACTCTAATTAAGATAAACTGAATAAAAAAGATAGCAAATGTTGTAGAATAACTTGCAACTAGCAGAATGAAAGTAAAGTACTAAAATGGACAAAACACAAACGAATGAGAAAAACAAACTATGAACAACACAAGAAGACTTACTTGTTTTCCACCTATAATATGATTGTGTGCGACTAAAGGACAAATAAAAGTGATCAAGCATATCTAATTGTGTGTGTGCAATAGAAATTGTAACTATCATTGATCAAGGTCAAGATCGACTAGAAGGGGACAAGATCGACTGCCACTAATGTCCTCTATTGGTCGATTCTATCCCCTACTAAAAATCAAGAAAATTAAGGCACAGATTTATGTGCTTGATTGAAATACCCCTGTATGAAAAAATTTGACCTTCAGTTGTGCGCAGACTGTAAATGATTTCTTCATAGTTGAAATCCTAATAGGCTTGCAATCGCTGAAACCCTGCAAAGAGAAAGGGGGGGTGTAATGGGTTGAGCTGACCCCAATCACCTCTGTGATGATTGAATGTTGCCTACATATCCAATTCAAGCCCACATAGTTCTCCTACCTAGAGTGCTTAGTGTGATAGTGCTCCTTTGCTACATGTATGTATCTAGAGATGGCTTGAATACATGATAATGTTTTGTTTGACTTGGAAAGGATAGGCTCGTGACTTGGTTAATGGATGCTTCAATTGAGTAAAATCGAATTTGGAAAAAATAGAGAAGCTTTGCTCAGTGTGCAATAGTATAAGTGTACCCAAGTAGTGAAATTGCCAAAGTGATAGAATAGGTGACTTCGATATGACTTCATAGCAATCCAAAAAGCGGAAAAACCTGACTGCCTATCCTAAAAAAGCAGACCACCCTGTAAGGGAGGCATTAAATTTGAAGAAAGCTATTACAAGAGGGACAAGACAAGATCAACCCATAAGGACAGTATCAGCTAACAAGTCACATCTCGTACGGGTCGATTCTAACCTAGAAAGGATGATGCTTGACTTTACAAATTTGAATGTCCATACAAATGCTTAGAGAGGTTTTTAGCAATTAAGAACATTTATGTAGTGTAAAACAACTTAGTAAGCGATATGTCCATACAAGTACTTAGGATAGAGTGAGGTGGCAAAATAGGTCCAGATTAAGTGCTCAAGTCAAAGTGGACCAAAACTAACATTATCAAGTATTCATGACCAAATTTGAGTGTCTAAACAACTAAAAACTAAACACGCCCTGCACTTGGGAGATGCCAAAAATTAGCCTTGGAAGGTCATTGAAAAGACAAAAGGATTAGGAAAGCCATTGAGATCGAAAAGCAACTTTGGAACCTTAATAGAGATGACGGCTTCAAATCGAGCCATTCGTGGAAACCCTTAATTCACCAGTTCTCCCCATCCTAAGTCTGGGTGTTATCCCTCACCTCTCTCCCCATATTCTCTTCCTTTTTTTTCCCTTCGCTCTTTTCTTGGACTTCCCTACCCTTGGTTTTATTTTTTTTATTTTCTTTTCTTACTCTTTCAAGTCTTCTTTTCTTTCCTTTCTCTTAGTAATTTATCAATATGATTATTTAGTCATTTAAAGCTTATTAAAACTTTTACTTTATTTTATTCAGAATTTTATTATTTTAATCAATTAATTAAATTATTAATCTTACTATTGTCTCTCTTTGTATTATGTTTTTTGTTTTTTGGTTTGTCTTTCTTTTTGATTCTCAATACGAGCTTTTGAGTTTTCAATTTGCTTTTATTATTATTTGGTTTTGTTTTTGTTTATTATTTTTAATTTATTGTTATTTATTTCATTTTATAGTTACTTTTATATTGTAATTGTCTTATTTTATTTGGTTCCATCTTGCTAGTAAATTATTAAATCATATAAAACTATTAAAGATTATTGCACAACATTAAATTAAAATTTTAATTAATAAAATAATAAAAATAAAAATAAAATATTTTTTTTTTATTTTTAATTTATTCTTTCCGTTTTCTTCCTTTCTTGGGTTTGCTTCATTCTTCTCTTCTCTAGAGATGGATCCAATAGTGTGATCCGAAATGTTGGAAAATAATTATTTTACACAATTGAATCCAGAAAACTCTACCCCATTATTACATTGGGGAGAAACTAATCTTAAAACCAAAATTCGAATTCGTTCATCTACAAGATCAAATTCGTCATTGACTCTCCCCCGTCTCCAATTCTTTTGGAGGGATACTCACCCAATAATCATTGCTCTCAAGCTCCAACTCCTCTATAGGCAATCAAATGGTGGGTAAATCATTGAGGCCATCCATTTCAACCACCACATCCTCCCAACCCAACTCATATCCATTAGATGGAAGTTGGTCCCATTTGGCTTATGGACCATCTTCTTACCTTGGATCTTTACGAAACAAAAGTCTAAGTGGACTATGAATATTATATTTTTTACGCCTACCTTCTTTGATCCAAAATACTAGGTTCTCTACCTTCTTTGATCCGAGTCGATTCCTCTTCAGTGAAAGAATGAAGTTATAAATACTCCAATTCCTCTCACAAGGAAGAACTAACCACTTGTGAGAGTAACAATATCACAAATGATTGCAATTCAAGTGCTTCATTGCCATGGATGTACCACCACTCACTTGGATTATTTTTTTAACGCCTACCATACAAGGCTTCCACACTACCAAAATCACCTAGTCCACATGAAATATTTGATGATTGAGTCCTAATAATAGATGCTTCCTCATCTTGGCCATAAATCTTCTTTACTACAGCCCAAAATACCACACATTACCTCTTTATCATTGCAAAGAGGCCTCTTCTTTGTAACTTCCACATCATACCACTTTGAATTCAAAGCAAAAGCTGCCATATGTAAAGGTGTGAATGGTTTGTTACACCTGCCATGTATGGTTTACGTTAGCAATGGGTATAAAGACACATCCTTCATATTTGTGTCCTTTTTTTATTTTTTTCCCACATAGAATCAATGTTCTCATAATTTTCCCCCAAAGATGGCCTATCTGAATTTTCAAAGTGAATCATCTCATGTATAGGTTCAATGAAGTCAACCACAAATTTACCATCAAACCAAAAATGGTCATCAAGGACCATTTGTCTTGCATGAATTGCACTCTCTGTAGATGATGGATTCCAAGCTATCCATGCATAACTAACAACTGTGGAAAATAATGCCCTTTTGACAAATAAAGGGTACTCAAGAAGTATAGAAACGAGGCAAAGCATTATTGGCAAGTTTTAGGAGTTCCGCCTTAGCATATCTCAAATAAAGGGCTTGTGATTAGTGATGATTGCAAATGAACTATTGAATTTTTATATCATTTCAATGAGTTTTGCAATCCAATCAAACTTGCCAAAGTCCTTGGGGGCGTTATTCAAGGCATGCACATTTCGGGGAGTCCAAAATATATGTTTATACTTTTTTTTGAATCAACATCCCAGCTGCTTTATAAACTAGGACAGCATTTATGATGGCTTGGACAACATGTGACAATGCCACCTCATCAATTTCCACACATAGCTTGTCCTTCAAGTAATTTGTATTATTTCCTTGGCCCAAACTATCGATTACCTTTAAGAAATAAGGCCCTACTATGGAAGTTACCATAATATTTAAAATGCAGTGGTTTTAGGTATTAGTCAAAACGTCCATCACAATGCTACACCCTTTTATTCAGCCATAAATTTTTTTATTGGTGCTACTTGTTGCTCCAATCGTGTTTTCTCTGTCAATCAAAACCGTGTGAAGTTTCTCAGACCCAGTCGGTGTATATCTGGTTGGTGCAATACATATATCATAAACCATCTCCTCAAAGTAATGTGATCGAGCAACATTAAAGAATATACCATTTGCATTAAAAAAATCATGCAATGACAGCAGCAACTGCATCTCGACCCTTTGCATCATGTAGGTCTACAATGGGGTTTTGCCTCTTGCCATGGTGTGCTTTCTTACGAGAAGACTCTACATCTTGCACCTCATGCATTGTACCTATAGAAAACACATCTATTTTTGGCTCCTCCCTTCCCTTATAAGTCGATTGTGAGTTGTAGTTGATGCTGAACCATCAGAGCTAAAAGGCTCCATCTGCCCTATCCTGCTCCCTCATAGTTTCTAACCACATTTCTGCATCTGCAGTGCACACTAAACACCTTTCCCCGGTGTTTTGTAAAAGTGGCCTCTCACCCTTGAGTAAGTTCCTTGCCAAGGCTTGTTACACGGGTTGCATACAATGGTTGCAGTACCCCCTGCCACTTGGTCCCTAGAAACCATTAACAATACTTCCACAATGGTAAACGGCCTTTTTTTCACCTCCCAACATTTGTGGTCGACAAATTAAAAATCTTTTTTTTCCAAATCATTCAAGTGAAATAAAAAATAAAAAATAAAAACAAATTGTAGCCCATATGAAATTCAAATAAGAAACTAAGATATTGAAAATTTCAAATTAGTTATTTTTTCATAAAACTACAGTGTACAGAAACAACAAACTCTGCAATCAGAAATTATAATTTAAAATAAACAGAAATTTATTACTCAAAAAACCAAATTAAAAAAATTTAAACATCAAGAAGCTCATATCACAAAGACAATTTTAAACAAATTATAAATGCCACCACAGGGCAAGGCTGCTCACCAATGGAAAATCTAAGCTTTGCTTTCCAAATTATTTTCACAGAATTGAGGTCGGCTTTGCAAATGGCTGCTGGTTTAAATGGTTGCTGGGATCTGCAAATGGTTGTTGCTCACAAGCTTTGTAAATGACCAATTCTATATTCAAAAGCTCTCCAAATGAACATAACCCTAGCTTTTCAAAGAAAGCTAATCCTCAACTGGAGGATGCCATCGATAGCGGTCTCCCTTGCTGGCAATGATGATCATTTCTGGTGAAAGTGGTTGCCCCTACCCTAAAAATGGTGTCCCAGTTGTGAAAATGGATGCTCCTGCTGAAACTGAATGCTTATGCAAATTATTACCTCTATTGCTTACCCAAAGGATGTAATTAATGAAACATAGAACTAATAATATTGAATATGGTTCATTTTAGTTTTAACCATTAGGTTTTTAAGTTTTGTTTTTAACATTTGACTTTTAACTTCTCTTTTTAATTTTTGATTTTACCTTTTACTAAGTTTTGAATATTTATTACTCAACTTTACCTTTAAGTTTTTAAATTCTAACTTTTAATATACATACATACATATATATATATATATATATATATATATATATATATATATATATATATATATATATATATATATATATATATTAAGGCAAGAGACGAGGTTTTTTTAAGTGAGATCCATAGGACATGCACAAGACTTCAAACAAAGTCTTCAAGACTCAAGAGACATCTTCCTCCTCGTCTCGCGTCTTCGATACACATCTTTGTACCCAATACACATTCCAAGTACTAGGAGACACATCTCCAAGTTACACAGCATAATTTATTGACCTGGTAGAAATATTACGAGAAAACATATGCATGAGAGCTATGTCCAAAAGCATAAGAATGCTAAACTATCTATATCAACTAGAATGCTAACCACTAAATATTGGATTAGTTGGCTTGAAACTTTTTCTTCTCCTTGTCCAAAACATTTTCACGTACCCTACCATGGACTTGTTATGAGCACCTAGGGAAAGCACCAATAGGGTAGAAAAGATTCAGTGTCCAGTGCAACCCTTAGAGGACTACTACTCACTCACACCGGCAAGTCTCGAACACAACCTACTACTAATCTATTGACATGCACATAGTACTTTTGTCATGCTCTGCTCTACATAATGCGCACAAATCCTTTCCTAACCAGTTTTGTCTTTCGATAAAACACTAAACATTACTCTACACACAACCTGATTGAATGAAAAACACTCGGACTACTCTACTTTGACCATATGCAAAGAGGAACCAAAAACTAACAACTATAGCAAACTGCCATTAACACATAAACATAGATGTAACTATCTAACCTCAACACAAAAATGAAACCAATATTGTCACAAGCATGCCCATCCTATAAATCAAAATAATATCTAATACATTCTACAAAAGTCTAACCTTCCTTGTTTGCACAATTACAAACAAGGAGGCTGTCGTGGAGGCTTCCCTTGGCCTTAACTCAAAACGGTAGTCTTCCTTTAGACGCTCTACTTTTAGACTACAACCAAAACACGTCCATATTTGGTGAAGTTTTACATTATATAAGTGCCCGACCCTCCTAATCAATCTTATCTAGATCCACTAATCTCATCATTAATCACGCTTTGTGTGGACAAGTGGCTCCCACATTGATCCTATTCAGATGTTAACATCCCACTTGCACCGACCCTCATCCTTTCTGCCAGCTCCATTTTCTCTAATAGGTCAGGTCCGTCTATCAAGGACTCAAGTTGGGTCACGTTCATCTATCGTATTTGTTTATGCTTGTCTTTTGGTGTGATCCAAAGCTAACTTTGTGCCAGCTCGCGCAAGGGACTTAACATTTATACCATGTGCTTCACGCGCGGAATTGCAACCACCTCACCTATGTGCAAAATATACAAATTTGTGTTTACTTCCTTGATGCAACCGTTGTGCACCCTTTTTCTACCTACGTTGATCTACACACCATCTGCCTCCTGTATTTAATGTGCCTCCAGTGCAACTCTCAAAGCCTTGTGCAGTGCGCGCAAGTCTTATACTTGGCTTAAACAAAGGCAGGGGCTTCATCTATAGAGTTGTCTAGAGTCCCTAGGACCAAATATGTGCTACAACCTTGCAGCACTTCCTCTCGCACCTATGCGCCAAAATGCCAAAAGATGGATGCTAATGCCTCAACAAAGCACTCTTCCTTTTGTGCATCTTCACATCATGCATCATCTTGTGTTGCTTACCAACTTCCCAAAATTATTGGCTCAGTAGCACCCATGTGCATCGCAATGTTACTTCATCCTTCGATTGCATGTTCCTCTTCATGTCATCAGTCGAACACTGTGCAGGATTCCCTCTAGCTCATAGTTTCAACCCCCTGTACTACAACAACAAACAAATCTTCAAGGCAACCTCACAATCCTGAGGGAGATCAACCCACTCACGCTCAAAGCACATGGGGCTACTATCTTTCCAATGCCTCCAATTCCCCACCAAGAATCAATCACCCCATCTTTTGCACAAATAACTCCACACAAACTAGGTCTACAACATTGAATAGACACTACACAAAAAGCTCCTTTGGTTATAAACCAAGAATCCCCCCGCTTGCAATCAACATCACCACACTGCGTGCAGGCAAATAATCAATGCAAAGGTTGAGAAGTCATTTCACCTCCGCCTTTGCATCTTTTACAACACAAACACAGAAAAAGGAAACAAGAATCCCCTTGTAGTTCTTAACTGGTGCACTAAAATGTTGGCTTAAGACTCTTCCTCTCATTGTTGTGCTTTTCCTTGATCTTTCCTAAGGCCCTACATAGGCCAGATCTTGCACAACAGATAGAAGAATACTCACAACGTCAACATAAAAACAAAGAACAAAGACATAAACAAGTGCCTCATCTTTACACAAAGAAGCATATCATGCAAACATCATGTAAGTAAACAAGATATACTTCACACAAAGACTCCATCTTCCATTCTTATTTACACATCAATATCCTTTCCTTTACAAAGAATACTCCATACAACGATTGTCATTAAAGATTGATCTTCACACATAAAACTCATACAAAGAATATACACTTGAACCCTTCAAACCCTAGATCCAAGCTTCTTCCAAGCAATCTAACTCAGCACCTGCAAACGTGTCACTTCAAATTGATGTCTCAAATGAGAGATCACGGTCCCTATTTAAAGTTTTTCTAGACCACTTAGACCCTTGCCAGTTGTTGATTCATCTCTCCTTTGCCAACTGTCATGCCACCAATCCTTCACATCTAGAATATTACTTCTTTGATCCGTCTACTTGTCTCACATAGTCACATATTCCATTGCTATCAAAGCATATACTAGTCCAACCTGGATCAATCCCATGCAATCTACATTCTCCTTGTTTGGATGCTCGCCATTTGTCATTTTCTCCTTCAATGTGTTACTTTTGTGTTTCTTTCGTAAGAGTGTTTCTTCATTAAATGTGTGATTATTCTAAACTGCGAAGTGCTCATCATAGTTCCCGCACAACATGCTCCTTTTTGCACACAAGACTATGAAGATACACTTTCCAAGTATCTAAGAACCCTTGACATGTCTCACTCATGCATCAAGTCTTAGATAGTCTTTCCATGTTTGCCTTAAGTGCATTTCAGAGGTCAACACTCGCCCAGAACACTTTCAAATACGTTGCCACGGATTTGTTATTAGCAACTAGGGAAAGCACCAACATGATGGAAAAGATTTGGCATCCTACACAAACCTCACAAAACCCCCACTCACTAACATCAACGGGTCCCAAATGCAACCTGCTCTTAATCTAATGACGTGCACACAAGACCCTTCTCGTCCAATGTTGAGTTTTGACAGATGGTCGAACATCACTTTGCATGTTGCCTTATTGAATGAGAAGTACTCATACTACTCTATTTTGACCAAATGCAAAGACGAACATAAAACTAACAACTATAGAAAACTGCCATTAACACATAAACATAGATGTAACTCTCTAACCAAAACACACATATGAAACCAATATTGTCATAAAAAATCCAATCTTAATAATCAATCAAATACCTCATACATCTATGAAAGGCTAGACTCCCTTGTCTGCACAAGAATAAACGAGGGGCTGCCATAGTGGCTTCCCTTTAACTCAAAACAACAATCTTCCTTTAGACGCTCTAATTTTGGACTACAACCAAGACATGTCCATATTTGGTAAAGTAGGTTAGCTTTTATAGATGCCCAAACCTACTAATCAGTCTTATCCAAATCCACTAATCCCTCCATTAACCATGCTTTGTGTGGACATCGACATCCCACTTGCAGCAACCCTCGTGCTTCTGCCAACTCCACTTTCTCTGATAGGTTCAAGTTCATCCGTCATCTAATAGCTCAATTGTCCCAGTCAGATTGCTTTCATCAACCATTCTTGTCTTTTAGTGTAATCTAGCACAAACCTTGTGCGTGTTTGCGCAAGGGACTCAACATTCGCATTGTGTCCTTTGTGCACACCATGGCAGCCACCTCACCTATGCATAGAATGCACAACTTTGTGTTCCTTGTTGCAACTACGATACACTCTTTTTCCTCCCTAAGATCCAAACTCCACATACCCACTATCTTTAATGCACCTTCTATGCAACTCCTATAGCCTTGTGCAATGTGTGCAAGTCTTATAGTTGGTTTAAACAAGGCAGAGGCTTCATCTATAGAGTTGATGTTAGTATAGGTTTTTATTCCATTTAATGGTTTTTCTCTACACATGTTTAGTTAGCTTGCTTATGTGTCTTTTTAAGTCATTATGAAAAATAATCCCACACTCATGAGGATGTGAGGACATGTTTATCTTTCACCTATATAATGTACATTCCTAAAGATTTTATGGCTAATGAAGAATTATGATGATAATATCAATATTACAATATTTCGACTATTGAGTAATTGATTCTCTTGGCTCATGTTTCATTTCGCTACTACACAGGTAATTTCATCATGCATTGTCCCTATTGTGAAATCTTGAGTTTCAACTTGCATCTCACAAAGATGTCATTCGTTGACCTAGCATATTAAAAATTCACCCTTTCCCAAATTTTGCTCTTCTTTTGGGGTCCTCTATTGATCCAGATTCAGGGAAAAAACAAGAGAAAGGTGTCTCTTGTTGGTCATATATCATCTGGTAGGTTTTCATATAAAATGGCTAGTGCCATCAAATTCAGAAGGTGCCAAAACCCTAAGATCAACTGTAAACATGACCTAGTTTAATGATAGTTGATTTCAACCGTTTCAGAAGGTTTCAAGCCATTTTGTGGATTTTGCACAAATTTGTACTATCTTGGGTCTTCAAAGGAAAGTCCTCTCTAGGTTTTTCTGAGTTTTTGGAGTCCTTAGTGAGTCATTGGTGGATTTTGGAGTCGTACCTTAGTTTTTCAGACATGGCTAAATTTTGGACCCTGTTTGCACGTGTTAGAACTTGATTGCTTCCGCAAACCCCATCTCCGACGACTACGAAAGAGTCTCCTATCTCCGACACCTCCAATCCCAACGTGTATGCATCTTCTCGACACCTATCGGAACTTCTACCTGCAACGACAACTCTCATTCCTGCCGCTAGAAGTATTAACTACATCAACAAGTCCAAAACCCTGGCATCGGAGTTCCAAGCTGCATCGACAGGCCAAAAGTCTGACATCAAAGTCTTTGATTGCATTGGCAATCTAAAATTTCGACTGTTGTAACCAATGACTGCTTTGACAGTCGAAAGTTATGTTGTTAGAACTCCCGACTGCTCCAACAATCCTAGGTTCCGTTGTCAAAACTCTAGGAAACTCCGACATTGCTAGAACTCTTCAAAGTTTCGCCTGTCAGAACTATCAATGCATCTACAGTCCACAACCCTGATTGCAGGGAGGGTCGAAATCTCCGACGACTGCATGCCTCGACTGCAAGTCCGACGCTCATCTTTGACTGCAAAGAGAGATTGCAATCCCAATAGAAAAGTCCAACAACTACGAGGTTGCTCCAAATCTCTGATGACGGCCACAGGGATGTCAATTTTAAGCTTGTGAAGTGCAGCACTATTGATTGGCAAATTGCAGTCAAGTTTGGAATGACATCACTCCCCCAATCACATTCAAGGGGGTTGCACATCAAAGTCTTTCAACGCACTCAGTTCAACACATACTTCATTTTTGCACCATGGATCAAAGTTATGTTCCACTTCTTACACCGTTCAACTATAACGAGTGGAAACCCAAGTTCAAATCTTCTTGACAAGCAAACATTTAAACCGAATCACGAGGGGTACAGAAAAAGAACTAACACTTGATGCTAAGAAGGTGAAGTGGTTTAACGGAAATGAAGAATTCTACAGGGCTTCTATGCCTATCTATGTCTCCCAACCTGCTCTTTTATATTGAATCTGCAACTACTCCTAATGAAGTCTGGAGCACATTGGAAAAACTCCTTGGGAAGCAGGAAATAGTGAGAGGTCATGAGTTGGAGAATGAACTCATAAGTTTGAGCCCAGATATCTTTGATACTATACAAAACTTCTTCACAAAATTCAAATCACTCAAGTTGCAATTGAAACTATGCAGTATTGACAAAAAGCATGATCAATTGATTCTTTCCATCCTTGCCAAATTGGGATCCGACTATTATATCCTCATTTCTACCTTCCATGCCACCAAGTGTGCCCTTGGAGCTACATGGACCATGTCTTCCTTGAATGACTTTGTTGCTGGCTTGACGCAGGGAAGACAAGCTTATTCAAATGGGTACACTAAAGTCATCTAAATTGCATGTCGTAATTGGGAGTCAAGACAAACATAAGGCTTCTAGTAGCAAGAAGAAACAGATCAAAGACCCAGAGCAAAGAAAGGGTCAAAACTCTGATGCTAAGTCCAAAACATCAAAAGAGTCCTCTTTATACGAGAAACCTAAGAAAGAGCAACTCACTTGTGCCTACTATAAGAAATCTGGGCATGATGAAACTAAAAGCAAGAAGAATTAGATTTACCAACTAACAAAGATCCTTGTGAAGTACAATATCAATGTTGTTGATTTTGTCAATCAGAGTTCATCAGCACAAGAGTCTTCTAAGGCCAAAGACAATAGAAAGGGAAAAGCACTCGTTGCAGTTGCGTTCCAACCTTCCACAAGCGTAATTGATTATGGTGCTTCACACCACATGGCTTCATCTCAGAACCTTTTCTCGTCTTTGCAGCCTTGTTCTATGCCTTCCATTTTGTTGGGTGTCGATACTTCCCCAGAGGTTAGTGGAAGAGGATCTGTTGAAGTGAATGATGGGGCATTTCATAATGTTCTGTGTGTTCCCTCTTTATCCACAAATCTCCTATCTATTTATCAAATCATTCACATCGGTTCGGGCAAGAGAGTTGAGTTCACACATAATTCAATGGTTATTAGGGAAACAGACAGTGACTCCATAGTTGCATTTGGAAAAGCAAGTCACCAATCAGGGTTGTAAACTTTCTCACATCTTGCTCCTGATCAACAAATACTGCACTGCTCACTCATTTAGAAGGGCTGAGTAATTTATGGCATGAACAATTCGACCATCTCAACCATCACTACCTGGAGCAACTCAATCGTCATGACATGGTTTCTAGGGCCATGTGTTTGTTCTTCTGACGGAATTTGCCAAGGTTGCATACTTGGTAAGCATCATGAAGAGAAGTATGATAGGCAAATCATGGAGAACTACACAAATATTGGAGCTAGTTCACAGTGACATTATTGGTCCGTTTCCAACTCCTTCACTCAACAGGACTAAATATATGCTTACTTTCACCGATGACTTTTCGAAGTATACTTGGGTGTACTTTATTAAGCACAGATCTGAGGTCTTTGATATTTTTTAGGACTTCAAGGCACTTGTAGAAAAAAAGTTAGGTAAAGCCTTCAAGATTTTGTACACTGATAATGGTGGAGTATGTTTGTACATTTCCATATAGTCCTCAATAGAATGGTGTTGCAGAGCACAAGAGAAGGTCCTTGAAAGAAATGGCCAATTGTATGCTACACTCCAAGTCTCTTGCACCTCAGTATTGGGTCGAGGCTATCAATTGTGCTTGTTATATCCAAAACCAAGTTCTCCTCATAAAGCATTAAAGCTTGAAGCGATTGAAAGCCCACAGTGAAGCACTTTTGAGTGTTTGGATCCCCTGCTATGGCCCGCATTCCAAAGAAGAAACGTAAGGCAATGGAACCTCAGAGTCAACGTTGCATCTTCGTTGGATATCCTGAGGATGTTAAGGGATATAGGGTTCTCCATCCCACCCCTCATGAGTTGTTCATTGAGATAAGTGTTTATTTTCAAGAGGATCCTTCAAATTCCACACTCGACGTCTCTCCCCTTCCTTGGACGCACTGGGATTTGATGGCATTTGTGATGACTCAGATCCGCCTAAGCAGCGACTTGATGATCCAGATCCTTCTTCTAATTCTGATGATGAGAGTAGTGATGGGGACTCACCTCCTCCTAGAATAACTTCAAAGGATGAGGAATCTCCTGACTCTCCGAGAACTGGTCCCCTTTGGGCTAGACAGACACTGCAAAGTGCTGGAAAATGGGTTGGAGATCCATCAAACAATAGGCGAACCAGTTGACAATTTCACAATGCCCCACATGCTTTCATTACATTTATTTCCGATCCACAATCGTTTCACAAGGCATCAAGCACTCCTAAGTGGGATACTGCTATGGAAGTGGAGTATGGTTCCTTGCTAAAGAACAACACTTAGGATTTAGTCCCTCTTCCTAAGGGAAGAAAAATTGTTCAATGTAGGTGGATCTACCAAACAAAATTTGCAACAAATGGGTTCGTAGACAAGTTCAAAGCACGTTTGGTAGCAAAGGGTTTTTTTTAAGCACCTGGCACTGACTATACTGAGACGTTTGCCCCAATTGCCAAAATGAACTCAATCCGAATCACTCTTTCTATTTTCGCAGGACATCATTGAGATGTTCATCAAATAGATGTGAAGAGTGTTTTTCTTCACGGTGACCTCAGAGGAAATATACATGAAGCAACCATACGGGTTTGTTGAAGATTCTTCCTTAATTTGCAAACTCCAGAAACATATCTATGGCCTCAAAAAAGCACCTCGAGCTTGGTATGCCAAGATGGACTCCTTTCTTCTTTCGATTGGGTTCACTAGATGTCGTTCTGATCCGAATGTCTAAATTTTGCGACAAGATAATTTACTTTTGATTCTAGTTCTCTACATAGATGACTAATTGATCACAGGGAGTTCTTCATCCACCATTACAACAGTAAAAATTACTTGGTCTAACAGATTCTCAGAGACTAACTTGGGCTTGTTACATTACTTCCTTGAGATTGAAATTTTTCAATCCGACTCAGGGATAACTATTGCACAATCCCAAGTATGCTCTTGATTTGCTTACACGATTTAACATGGTTGACTGTAAGCCAACGCCAACTCCATTTTTATTTGGTATGAAGCTTGAGGCTCATTGTCCATCTCCTTTGGTTGATGCTACCTTGTATCAACTTGTTGGCATTCTCATCTACCTTACACACACTAGCCCTGATATTTCATATGCAGTGGGCATGGTCTCTAAATTCATGCAGGAACCACATAAACTGCACTAGAAAGTAGCTAAGCAAATTTTCCACTACATTCAGGGTACTCATAGTTTTGGGATTCACTATGGAGCAAGCATCAATGTTGACTTGATTGGTTATATAGATTCAAATTGGGCTAGCGATATTCGGAATCGTAAGTCTACTTCAGGCTATAGTTTTTCTCTTGGTTCAAGATCCAATTAGTTGGTCAAGCAAGAAGCATAATGCTATTGTTTAATCTTCTACAGAGACAAAATAGAAAGGAGTTGTTAATGCTGCCACTTAGACTATTTGGCTCAAGGGATTCTCACCGAGTTTGGAATCCAATTTCAACAACCACTAGTTATCTTCTACGACAACCAAAGCACAATCCAAATCTGCAAGAATCCAGTCCTCCATCAATAGACCAAGCATAACGAGATTCACACGCATTTCATTCGGGAACTCTTCCATACACAAGTCATTGATCTCCACTACATCCAGACAATGGAACAAATTGGTAATATATTCACCAAACCCTTCACTGAGGGCGAGTATCTTCATTTGCGGATTCTTCTTGGAGTTCAAGCAGCTCTGGCATCCTCCTCTGGGAAGGCAATTTTATGTACTTGGGTACCTCATCAAGGTTTTGTGTCGGGACCCAATTCCACTACCCACCTAAGCCATGTTTAAGGGGGGGTGTTAGTATAGGTTTTTATTCCATTTAATGGTTTTTCCCTACACATGTTTAGTTAGCTTGCTTAGGTGTCTTTTTAGGTCATTATGAAAGATAATCCCACATTCATGAGGATGTGAGGACATGTTTATCTTTCACCTATATAATGTACCTTCCTAAAGCTTTTATGTCTAATGAAGACTAATGATACTAATATCAATATTGCAATCTTTCGATTGTTGAGTAATTGTTTCTCCTGGCTCATGTTTGATTTTGCAACTACACAGGTAATTTCATCATGCATTCAATCCTATCCAGTCCAATCCTCAGTTGTGGCCCACTCCGACAGTTGTTTCGTTTCGCAAGCCAACAAGATTGCTAAATCTAGAACAGATTTAGATCCTTGCAATTGTGTTCTTGTAAACTAGTAGAGAAACAAAATCCTTGTAACATTCAAGAAATGACCCAATGTCGTATTCATTTGTATCCTAATATTGCACGAGTACTAGATATGTATCCATGAAGTATTCGACACGCATCCTTGTATCAAATACAGATATGAAAGGTTAATCCCAAGAATTCGATAGACTTACCATCTAGACAATTTAGATAATGCATGATAATAGTTGAGAATATATATAATTAAAATGCAACACGGAAGGTGTAACATTACAGCTAGAATACCTCGAATTAAAATGTCAAGGAAATAAATTTTGAAAACAGAGAAAATTCTATGATCCCTAGGATACATAAGGTGAGAAGACCTCTATATACTTGGATCAAATAACTTGTCAATGTAACTCCACACCAAAACACCAAACCTAGGTTCTTGGTATGGAACTTAACAAAAAAATTGTTTATTGTAACCTCTCTCAAGCAAAGCTTTTTAAGCTTGCTTCAAATAGAACATGTCATTTGCCCATTTATGGAATTTGAACTCAAATCAATTAGCTTGTAAATGTAAGGCCACACACCAAACTGGGGTTCTTGGAAAGACACAAGTTTTTCATTTATCGTAGCCTCTCTCAAGGAGAGTTTTTTAATCTTGCTTGGCATAGAACATGCCATTTGCCCGTCAAAAGGATTTGAATCCAAATCAATTAACTTGTAAAAGTAAGTCCACACCGAAACACCAAACCTAGGTGCTTGCTAAGGCACTTACATTTTTTTGATTTATTGTAGCCTCTCTCAAGTGGAGGTTTTTAAGCTTACTTGGCATAGAACATGTCATTTGCCCATTAATGGGATTTGAAATTGGATTAATTCCCTAGTAACTGTAAGCCCACACCAAAACACCAAATTGGGGTGCTTGGTAAGGCACTTCAAAAAAATTATTTAATGGGATTTGAACTCGAATCAATTAAGTTATAAGTTCATGCCAAAACACCAAACCGAGGTTCTTAGTAAGCCACTTACAAATTAGGAAAAAAAAATGATGAGCCTTGTTAACATGGGAAACTATTCAAAGCTATGCACATAGGTTAAAGAACATAACAGCTAATAGATTGAAACCAAGATGGAAAAATAGGCAAAATGGCCATTCAAAATCAATGTCTTCCAATGCAAGACACATTTGGAATTGAACAAGTTATTTATTTTGCATCTTTTGCCTCCACGTAGCTTCTATTTGTTCTTTTGAATTGTGTATAGTTTCAAAGTGCAGACAATCTGAACATCCACAACAAACCCACTGCATTTGAGGGCAAACAAATTTAGTCAAATCAAGGCATCATCCATAATGTTAAGTCTGAAGAAAAATATTATCTGATATCATAACAGAAATAGTAAGATAGAAATTTACAAAGAAATATATTAATGTCCACAGATGACCGAAGTTGGTCGATGGGACTTCAGAAGTACCAATTATAAAATAAATTTACAAATAAATATATTGTCCACAGATGACCAAAGTTGGTCAATGGGACTCGAGAAGAATTAATTATATAGAGAAGTACTAGGGTAAAAGCACTCTAGATTATGAAAAGTCACTAAACGCTAAGCACAGAGTAAACATAGACAAAATAAGACGTAAACCTAAAGCAGTTACAACCCAAACCATAAGAACTAACCAAATGCACAAATAGCACTTTGAGGGAAGGGGCTCAATTTCAGTACCACTTTTATACTGTAACATGTAGCATTTCAGAGGCACTTACCAGGTAGCTTTGGTTTTGGAGCTGGGATATAAGTCAACCCATTAGTTGCTTTTTCAGATGTTTTCAAATCATCTCCCCATATCAAAAAGAAGCGAGGCTTTTCCTTGGGTTTCTCAAATGTTATCCATCCTTTACGAATTGCTCTGACAAGCTTCACCACCTGATGAAGTGAAAATAAATTGACAACTAATTAATACAAAGTTAGGGATAAGAAAAACTTTCTATGTTGCATATCATCCTATTTATTTTCCAAACTTTAAAATCCAAGACTGGAAGATAACAGTCATCCATAAAATTAAAAAAAACAGAAGAAATATATTAACCGAAAACAGTTGATAATCAAACACAATATCTTAAATAAAATGTATTGGCAAATAAAATAAATTACTTAAAACAGGAAGAGATTAAAAAAAAGGATTCAATATTTGCAGTTCCAGACTTATTATCCATAATTAGGTATAATTGGATAAATAATGTTAGTATTTTCTAAAAACGGTTAAATATTAACGGTAAAAAGGTAAAGGTAATCTTTTAGGTCACCTCCAAGCAAGACACCAATTTGGTGTGTGAGACCCCCATGTGCAAGCCCACAACGGTATTGTTCTACATTTACCTTATATATTGCCCAATAAGGTGTAAAAAAATATTCCGCTTTGGATTTAAACACGTGACCTCCACTATAGAGTACACATGCCTTCACCATCAGGCCCACTTAAATTGTACAAACCCATGTATAAGACCAGATATGTTGAGATTAACAAAGTCTAGACACATAAAAGATTTCACCCATGACACCTCAAAAAAAATGGGAAATATCTGAACATGTACTTAGAGCTTCTTGCAGCTTATGGAAGACAGGTCAAAGAATTTGTATCTGAAAATCTCCTCCCAGGTATGGCCAAGGTTCACATGAAATTTGTTTGGACAAAAAAAAGGATTCAGTTTAAGCATTTAGTTGAACTCAGCATGCAAACTTCATCGCATTCCTATAGAGCCACGAGGAATTTCCTCCAGTACCTTGATTTTTGTCCAGACTACAAGTGTCTTAGAAGATTGTTGTCCATTGATGTCATCTGTCATATTCCCTACCCATTTATTGGGTACCATAAGAAAAATATATCAGGAGCATGAGCCTTTATCACTTACATGACAAAATCAAGATTTGTCTTCCTCACACCACCCCCTGATTTAAGCTGAACATCATTTGATTGGGTTAGCTGATTTAATCCGCATGCAAATGCTCTATTTGCCAATCACTTCAGCTATTTATTATTTCTTTGTTTATCAGACTGCTCTTCAAAGACAAAACTTCTACTCCAGTGGTGATATAGATGGCATTTAATCCAAAGAGAGCTCGTTGCACCATCCAACCACAGAACAGAGCCCCATCTTGAGCTCCAATGTGGGATGAGGAAATTTATCCAATGCCCACTAAGTTTTTCTGAACCAACTGCGACCCAAAAAGCTACTCACTCATTGATGACTACAACTCATTTTCACAGGGACCCAGACTCCACAGGAGGGCCCGGAAGAGCATTTTTAAGGCCTCTTTTATAACCTTGTGAAGATACTCATAGAGGACGGTGATAGAGTTGAAATATAATTGCAAGATCTCTAAAACTACTATCAAAATCTCCCAAAAGTAGACCCAAACACAGTTTCAGAGAGCTCAAAATAACAAACTGAAGTGTTATGTAGATTCTGACCTCTCTCACCAATTTGAAAGAGCTAGAGCTCTTACTGGCCCAGCCACAAGTAATCTGTAATTGCCAACCTTATAGGTTCGGTCAATTTATCTCACAAATCTAGAATTCATACTATTTTTTTACTCATACATTTTTTAATGTTTCAATTCAAATATTGAAATTTTCCCAACAAAACAACCATAGATAGATTATATTAAGACAAAAATAAACGTAAATCAATTTTTTGCATCGTTATTATGATCTAAAATTTGCAAAAATAATTAAAATGAAAAAAATATGCGCCATATACCTAAAACTAAAATCAAATATCATCAATAATTTAGTTGTCTATATAAACCCTAAGTTACCGGTTCGTTTTTGGTTCTGGTACGGGTTCGAAGAACCCGGTTCGCTGGTACAGCAAAAAAAAATTCTTGGATTCATTTTGGTTTCGGACGTACAAAAAATATATAAAAAAATAAAAAATATAGAAATTCTAACATGATACATAGGAAATTAGTGCCATTGTCATTAACCGCATAGTATGCAATGAGAAAATTAGAAAAATAAGAGGCAAGTGGTTTTCCTTTTGTCACTTTGTTTTTAACATTTGTGGTGTTTTTAGCTTTTGCTTGTGTTTATACTTGGCTTTTAGGGTTTAGGAATGTCTTTTTTATTATTAACTTGCATTGGTTTTGGCAAAAAAAAAAAAAAACACATTTTTGACTGTTTTTTACCCGTCCCAACACCACAGCCGCACAAGGGTGCCCAGGGACGAACCCTGGGTGTTGGGACAACGAACTGCTCCCAAATCAGAACCTGCTTCAAACCCAGATCCCCAATGCAGGTAAAAAATGACAAACCGGTAACGTTGTATAAACCCTATAACATTCAAAAATCAAATAATGTTAATACTTCAACGTAGCTTAATAGTGCATGATTGGCATCCAACTAAAAAAATATGAACTCTACATCATCATCTACCACCTCAGTTCGAAACTTGAGACTTTTTTATATTTTTATTCATTTTAAATTTTAATTTTAATTTTTTAAATATTAACCTTATTTTAAGTTTTTTATTATTTTACTTTTATTTAAGTTTTAATGTTTAATATTTAATCATTAATGTTTAAATTTAAACTTTTCATTTTTAATATAAAGATTTAATTTTTTATTTAATATTTTTCAATGTAAAATTTCGAAGCTTTTTACTTAATAATTTTTAAATGTTTTAGTCTAAACATTTGTCGCTTGAGGGCAGCCTGCAACGACGCATTTCAGTGCAGTTGGCACCTGTGCTGAAAAGCAGCCAGTTGGAAACTGTGTTGAAAAGTAGCCTTTGAAGCAGGATTATGGTAGTCCATATACACCATCAACGTTGTGTTGACATTTTGGCACATTTTAACACGAAACGGTGATACCGCGTTGCATTTCTGGCGACAGTGTTGGTTGCCAACATAGGCTCTATGTCTCATCACTTGTCCTACTCCATCAAGCTTGCTATGCCCAACATTAGTCTCTCTCCTACATAAATGTATCTGTATCCATGACACTGAATGTATTTGCACTCATCAATCTTTACATGAATATTTGTACATCCGTATCTTTGATGGGTTTCCAAATCCAACTTTATAGAACCTCAAATCCAACGCAATGATGGAATGAATGCTATGCAGTAATTTGAAAAGTGGGTACACTCTGCTACCTAGAATATATTTCCACAGAGCACACTGCTGCCAGGATAGAGAATTATAAACTATTCACAAATAAGGAATTTAAGAGATGAGATGATGATTAGAAATATCACACCAGAGTTCATAAACATTAATCGGATAATGAAAAATTAATGAGAATGAATAGTCCGCTTATTAGAATGTCTTACCCGACCATGACTCTTCACTCTACATGATATGTCTGGATGACTGTCTCCCCCTCTATGTCCATCATTGGCCTCCAAAATAACTTTTAAGTGTTGTGTACACTGTACATTTTCAAGGTGGTTAATCTTCTAACCACTCTTGTATGTTGGTTACATCCTCCAAGGCAGTTACTCTTCCAACCATAGTTACCAAATCTGGCCAGATCTGCACAAAATCCGGCAGGTTTCGGATTCTTTGGGCTGACCTAGTTAAGTTCGGTCAGCGTCGGCCCTGTGTTTTTTTTTTAAATTAAAACTAAAGTTTCTGCAGAAAAAAATGCCCAGCAACCATAAATATTATATAATATTAACATTTTATATTACGTTATTAATGTTTTTCTTTGTATTTGTCAATTGTGCATATTTATAACACTGCTCACACACAATATGTATAAATTCTGGAATGGATTTTTCTGAATGTTATCAAGAATTCCAGATTTTTGAATTTTTTTATCCCGAACGAATCCAGATTTCCAGATTTGGTAGCTATGCTTCCAACCACTCTTGCACGTCACTTACACCCTCCAAGGCGATTAGTCTGCCAACCATCCTCATAACCAATTTGTTGCTTCAGACTCCATGAGTATAGCCAACGCAGGACTCCCCATGAACATCAGCCACCATTTTGGCTCTTCCTTTAGCTGCAATCTCAAATTTGAAATTTATCTTGTTCAATTTCTCTTTGGAGTTATGCTTGGTATCTTGAACCCCCAAATTCCTTCTTGTCATCATAGTTGACACTTAAGTCAAACATTAGCATTTGGTCAAAATATTCTTTCTGAGCAATTTTGGATCAGCAAGCCAACCAAAGAGGTTCTAAACACAATACCTTGTCCTCAGCATTTCATCTCCCATCAGCTGTTCACAGCACACAATCGATCCATATGCTGGAGCAAAGACTGTAAACATATTCCATGCATACGGCCTTGCACAACATCAATCATCTATTAGTCATAAACTACGTTACCGATACAGGTACGGGTACGGATACAGGTACGAGAATCGGATATGGCGATACAGCGATTTTTTTTGGGGGGTTTGGATACAGCTGGATACTGCCGTACAAAAACATATATAAAAAATTAAAAAATAAAGACATATAAGCAAAATTAACCACATAAAATGCAGAGGAAACATAAGTTAAATAATCACAAAACATACTAATAATTCAATGCCAAATATCATTATATTCAATTGTCAAACTTAGATTAGCCTTATTTATTATTACAAGTACATAATGTAAATATTACAAGTACATAATGTAAATGTTGCAACTTACCAGTATGGACAAATATAAAAACAAAAGAAAATCCACTCTCTGCAATTTGGTGAAGATTACAATGAAATGACCTGGTGTTAAATCAACTTAAGACTATGCCCTGTTCTCTTCTTTGAGCTTATTCACGAGTTGAGCTTTTGTATTATACCTGTGCAAATGATCTTACCATATGTACTGCACAGAAAGAGTCCTGGAGAACCATATTTTTGGGACATAAAGGATAAGCAAAAAAGGACAAAATTGATTTCAACCTCTCCCTCATCTTGATCATGTTACAGACATTTATTTCCTTTATTTTGGCAAGGCTGAAACGCAATCCAATAACTGGAAGACTTGCTGACTTGCTCTGGCAACCTTCACAGCTGTTGTATACAGCCCTGATAAAGAAATTACAGATGAATCAACTAAGGCTCATGTTTTGAAAACAGTCAAACACAGCCAGCCATTGAAACTGCAGAGGTGTTTTCATACTTTGTTTTGTTTTTTGAAGTCTGTGTTTGACTTTTTATTGAGCAAATTTGAAAAAACAAAAAATTCAGGAAACGCCCAGGGAACGTCCCTGGGCTGTTAATACATATCCCTGCACTCCCGTACCCAGACGTATCTGGGCGTATCGACAGTCCAGGGACGCTCCCTGGGTGTATCCCTGCACTCCCGTATCCAGGAGTGTTTCCCCACGCTCCCAGGGCCTGGGGGAAGCGTATCTGGTAACATAGGTCATAAACAATAGCATATTTGCAAAACGCTCAGCCTTTGGGGCCAAGATGTTGTTCATCCAGTGGTTTGCTCTGAAGAAAATCAGATTAGACTCGAAACGTTTTTGCTATATAAAAATCATAAAAGTACAGTCTGATGATCAGGTAACATTTTCCCAGCTCCAAGACAATGTGAAGAAAATGAAAGGTACCATTAAATGCAAGTTTTGGACATCCCAAGAAGCCGTGAAAATAATATCCAAATCATCATTGTTTCCCTAGGAAAAGTAAAAATACATTTACTGTTTTTATCTCTGCTTTTATAAAAAATTCAGAAATTTCTATTGCTTGCAATGCCTATTCCGAGCCAAGCTGAAGGTAATCTATGTCACTTTCAAATTTTGTGGTAACAGATCTCCATAGACTGTGTATGGCTTGGGGCAAGCTTCCTTATCAGTCAAAACAGAACTGTCTGCTTGTATAATATATCAGCTGAAAAATGTAAAGGAATAGTTGTTGCACATAAAACTCAGTATTCTAGTTCTAGCGGCCTTGGTTCTAACTTTTGAGTATGACCAGTAATAGCAGAACTTTAGGGTTCTGCATGGTATTACCTCTTTTTATTACTAAAACTTTACATTGCTTATCATTTCTTTGTTTCGTTTTACCTGGGGATATAAGCATGTCACTTAACTAGAGAATTTCATCTCAAATGCATTCCTAAAATTAATTCATAGATAATAGATATATCATTACAAGTTTCCTAATAGCAAGCATTCCTCTAAAACACTTCATGCGCCATGTACTCCTGATAGTAAAGAGATATTTTAAAAGATTGGTCTTAAATCTAATCACACTTTCAATACAGTTCCTTCATTGCAAGAAACGCAACAGCATGCCCATGATATGAGTTTCCATGCAGACAAGCGCATTTATCAGCCATCCGTTGCAGTTTTGACGGTGAAAACCCATTTCTTGAAATAATCATAAAGTACAAAGTTCCTTTTTTCAATTTTTTCCTTTTTTTCTTTTTTTTCTTTTTTTTTAAATTTAAATGTATTTTAAAGATTTGAATACTAGTACAAATATCTTAAATATATTTATCTGAAAAATGCCTACCAATTGATTAAAGACTCCATTACATTCTCCACAAATTTACCATTAACTGATGATCATGGTCTCAATCTAGCTGAACCATTGCATCGATCAATCTCCTTCTCCAAACAACAAGAAAAACTCCTGTATGCGTACAACGCAGCTCAGATACAGCCCAGATACTATATCCTACCGTATCCAGATACGAGATCGTAACTGGGCCATATCGGATACGGTATGCAGGCCATCCATAGCCGTATCTGATTTTTTATAAAAAAATAAAATGACTTGAAAAAAACACTTCAAAATACTAAAAAGATAATTAAAAACAGCAAACAACATTCTAAAATGCATATTTTTTAATAGCAATATTTAAAATGCATTTTAGCATCAGCAACTGAAGAAACAGAGGTGAATGAGTATTGATTCACTCTTTTACCTTCAAAATTGCGCATTGGCTCTGCTCAATCTGCTATGATTTCATTTGAATTGTTTCCGTTGGCCTACTCTACTCTTTTGAATCATTTCATCTGTTTTCATTTTGGCTTGTGCAACCTACAGTTTTGTTTATCTGTGGAATACCCATCTTACTACCGTTCTAGAGGACTGGAAGTTGTGTAATTTGCATGCAATCTGACAGGTTTTGAATGGAAGAAAAAAAATTGTATAATGTATATATATTCTACGTTGCCAACATGGATACGGGTACGAGAATCGAATACATGGATACAGGGAATTTTTTTTTAGGCTTGGATATGTTTTAGGATGCGGCCGTACAAAAATATATATAAAAAATTAAAAATATAAAAATAAAGCCATATAAGCAAAATTAACAACATAATATGCATTAAGAAAACAAAATAAGTTAAGTAACTACAAAACATACTCGTAACTCAGTATATGTTGCTAAAGTACACACTTAGTGCACAATAAATGTTCAAGTCATAAAGCTACACCAAAGGGGTCACTTAAGTGACACCCTTATTTAGAAAGGTAATTCAACATAGAAACATAAGGTGCACAACTTAATAAAGTTTAAGTCAACTTAAAAACACTTTAAAAGTAACTTAGTTTTAAATCACTTTTCCCTCCGAAAGTGGAGCAAAAAAATTTCCTCCCTTAGATTAGGTTCTATCACAACCATTGGATTGGATAAACCCTAAAAGTTACCCCAATCCATAAGGATGCTTCACAAAATTCAATCTAAGCTTTGAAGGCTCATTTGCAGCATGAACATGGTTGGAAGGAGGAAAGTGAGAGGGGATTGGGTAAACCCTAAAAGTTACCCTAATCCATAAGGATGCTTCACAAAAGTCAATCTAAGCTTTGGAGGCTCATTTGCAGCATGAACGAGGTTGGGAGGAGGAGAGTAAGACAGGGGAAAGGCTTGTTCATGCCTCTTCCCTCTTGTCCCCCAAACTCAACAAAGCCTCCACGGACCTGCTTGCCATGGAGGTGGAGACATCATGGTTTTAATGTAGACTTAGTTTCATTAAGGAGTAAAAGCACATAAGGCTTCACCCCATGTGTTGGGGGTTTCAACTAATGTTAGACCTATTTTCAAAGCATAAATTGTTTGTTTTGTTTGTTTTAATGTTATTTTGCAGGGTCATACACCATAAATAACAGGAAAAATGTTGTTTTGATAAAATGAGTGTGAATGCTGCTTTTAGGGTTGAGAAACCACTTTATTTTGTTTTTAATTGTTTTTTAAGATCCATTTTTTACTTTTCCTGCAGCAAAATTGAAAGAAAATTAAAAAATGCATTTTCAGACTGGGTACGCAGGCCAAACAGGCAGGGTACGCCCCTGCCCCTGCGGGTATGCCCAGATACATCCATTTTCCTTCAGTGAAATTGAAAAATATAAATTTAAAAAAAGCATTTTCAGACTGGGTATGCAGGCCAAACTCGCAGGGTACGCCCCTGCCCCTGTGGATACGCCTGCATAAGTATCTGAGTGTGCCCACAGGGGCAGGGGCGTACCCTACTCATTTCCCCCTCATATTCCCCCATACCGTACCCAGACGCGTATCCTACCGTACACAGGGGTCTGCAGAGGCATATCAGGTAACATAGTATATATTGTATAAAAATTGTAATATAAAGTATATATATGCTATATCCAACTGTATATACTATACATATCAAGGGGTCTTGATAATTAGCCATATCTGATACTATATCCATATCAATATCTATATCCGTATCCATGCAACTCTGCTTTTATTTAATAATTTATTCATATTGTATAACTTTAAATTTATTATTTGAATTTTGGCTTATTTTAGTTTTATTTTTTTTAAAATAGTTATTTGTATATTTTTGTATTAATAAATTATTTTAATAGCCGTCCCCCTAACATCCCCAAAATTCGAAAAAATGGCATCCCAGTCTCTTAGGTAAATATGGTTGTATATCATCTTCTTGGTGTTGGAAAGAGAGAACTAGTCCATGTTCGCCAAAAACTGCATAAAAGAACTTGCGCATTTTCCATTTACAAATTGCTGGAATCTATGAAACACCATGAAAAAGTGCAATGGCAAGGCTCCGAGATTGGACCACCTACAAAGAGGAGGTCCCCTTGTGTTCCAACATGCAGCTCCTCCAATCACAAATTCTCCCGAAATGCAAATGTAGGATTGAACTGACTAAGAATAAGTTTCTGATGCATTGCCATGTCTCCCTACTCAAAGGAGGCAATCAAAATGGTTAACAATACTGCTAAACGATATGCGCCCCAGTTATGAGAAAATCTTTGGTGTTCTTCTAAGAGAGGAGAAAGCTTGCCTTGCCACGTCACTATAAGATATCTAGGAAAGTCGTAAAAAATTAGGAGTTTCAGTATTGTGATGAATGGACCAACATTGCCCAAATGCCACTCATTCACATTCTCGTGTTCCCTCAAATAGGCACATTGTTTGTTAAATCACATTACACTTCAGGTCATGTAAAATCCACTTCATGCTAAATTGACAGGCAAATTAAGAGATTGGGCAGGTTGGGCAAAAGAATGTAGTGCAGATCATAACCAACAGTGCAGCCAATAGCATTTTGGCAAGGAGAATGAATAACGAAACATCCATTTGACACCTTGAAACACTAAAACAACAAAAGCATAACTAGAGGAAGTATACCCAAAGCAAGTAAACCCATGCAAGGGACAGACCCTCAAGTGAAACAAGGGGTGACTGGAAAAAAGATTTGTCATGTGTGTGTATCAATGCTCAGAGCAGAAGAATAAGAACTGACAGCATCATCATTCACCACCACAACTAGACCAATGCAAGATCTAATTGGTAAATGTCCTGAGTTAAGTGGCCTAAGTTTGACAATCCTAGGAAGAAGCAAGATACTTCCCATAGAACCACTCATAACACCCAAAATCAAAAAATCTCCGAAGGTAGAGACAAAATCAGTGATATGTGCTTGTACTTGAGCCCAAGGCTGCTGGCAAATAGAGCTTGATGGCCCCCTCACCGCATATAAGATCCATAATGCTTGGTAGGCAAATAAGAGGCTTGGGATAGCCTAGTGGCAATGCGTAAAAGTAGAACCCGTCTCATTAATATGCCACCATCTGTGTGTAGACGAGTTACCAAGAGGCATTTCATATGCCCAACCTTTGAGATAGCCAAATGGAGTTAATCAGCCTGCCAACCCTAGAGGTCCCCTGCAATGCAATATGTCTAAAAGTGAAGGCCTCCCAAAGGAAAAGAGCCAAGCACCGCTGCTGCATTCCAAAATAACAACAGAAAATGGAACTGCAAAATATAGAATAAAAATGTTGATAAATGGAAAATATGAGAACACCTGCTTACCCAAGAGAGGGTTGAACCTGCAAATCTGACTAACAAAAGAGCTCTCACACAATGGCGGCTATCTCTTAAATTAAGTTAATATTGTAAAAAGATACAAACTCAAGGGTTTTTCCCACTTTGGTATTGAACCGCTAGAAACCTTAATTAGCCCATGGCTAACTCATGTCCCAAGCACCACTAACTCTAGCCACCCAAATTATAACATAATAAAAACAATGCCAATTAAGCATGCGTGCACACACACATAAATATATATTGTGTTTAGGTACACAACTTGCCCTCCCCCTTAAAGAGATTTGACCTCAAACCTAGTCAAACCCTAAAAGTGCAAAATTTTACATTAGGAGAATAAAACTCAAGACCTCTACCTACTACATGAAAGCTTTGACCATCCCACCTTGCCCCACCATACACTGGAAACTAACAAATTACGTGAATGAGAATGGGGGCTTTTTTTTAATTTACTCCTAAAGCTTCCCTTTCATTTTGGGCATGTTTTCCCAAAAACTCACACTCTTTCATGCTTGCCTTCATGTTCACCATTTTCAACCACGTCAGGAATATCATTTTTTCCCTCTTTCTTTCCAGCTTGTACATACCTTACCCGTCACTCCAAAAATTCAGAATTTTTTTTTCGAGGTTGTTTCAAGCCCACACGTTTGGCTATGAACTCCATTGTTTCCAATGGTGCATCCTCCATGGGTAGTCCCTTCAACTTCACCTTGACCAGGGGTGCTGCCCTCTTCTGAAGCTTATTAAATTCCTCCAAAACAATGCATTCCAACTCTAGCACAAGCTTGCCTTCTTCATCAATCATCGACAATTCTGTTTGAGTCACCACATGCAACCTTATATTCATCTTCAGACATTACACATGAAACACATCGTGCAACCTTCCCTTATTTGGGATGTCCAACACATATGCAACTTCCCCCACCTTCACAGGCTCTCAATATGGCCCATAATATTTTGATTGCAACTTTTGCTTCCATGCATGCTTCAAAGTCTTCTACTTATACAGTTGTAGTAGTACAAACACCGTGTCCTTGATCTCAAAACTCTTCTTTGTCCTATGTTGATCTACTTGTTGCTTCATTCTATCAACCCTCACTACCAAGTTCTCTCTCTATAGTTGCAAAATGTTTTGCATCTCGGCCATAGCTTCCTATGCCGCTAGGCCCTTTCCCCTCTGAATTACCTAATCCAATGGTGATGGCACCTCATTCCTGTACAAAGCCTTGAAAGGTGACATTTGCATAGTTGTGTGGTACGTGATGTTGTACCAATACTCAACCAAATGTAGCCATTGTACCCACTTGCTCTGCTTATCCCCTACATACATTCTCAAATACCCTTCCAAGAACTTGTTCAACACCTTTGTTCGCCCATCTGTTTGGGGATGGTATGTAATGTTTATGTTAAACGTAACCCCTGCATTTCAAAACAACTCTTGCCAAAAATGACTTTGAAAAATCCATTCCCGATCACAGATGATCTGTTTTGGGATCCCATGTAGCTTAAACACGTTGGAAATACAATTTTTCAACTTTAGGACCATTGATCCCTGCCTTTCTTGTGGGAATGAAATGGGCATACATTGTCAATCTATCTACCACCACATAAATTTTATCTCTACCCTCAAAGTTTGGAAGACCTAAGATAAAGTCCATTGACACAATTTCCCACTTTTGTTGTGGAACCAAATTTGGTTGCAAAAAGCTTAGGGAAGGATTACTCTCCCCCTTATTTTGTTGGCAGATGTCACACTCAACTACAAATGGTAGAATGTCTACCTTCGTTCCCTTTCAAAAAAAATTACCTTTGATGTTTCTATACGTTTACTAGAAGCCCTCAAGTAAACGCATCCTTGAAAAAAAATGATGCCATTACAAACTGACAAAGCACTACCCTTTCCCCCATCTTCAATTTCTTGCATGAGTTTAGTTGAGGCAGGGTGAGTATAGTAATCTTGTAGAAGGTCCTGTACCCAAGCAAGTTGGTTGATGGACATAAACTAAAATATTGGTGATTCTTCATGGCAAGGCAATGCATCTACCACCATGTTCTCCTTTCTTTTCTTGTAAAGCATCTCAAAGTCATAGGCTTGAAGACGATCGATCCATTTATATTGCTCCTTTGTTAATGTCCCTTGAGTTAACAAGTGCTTAAAGTTGAAGTCGTTGGTTTTAACAAAGAACTTGTTCCCCAACAAAAACTAACCCCATTTGACGATTGCGTGTAGGATGCCAAGCATCTCCTTACCATACATGGACATCCTTCGTTCATGTTCATTAAATTTCCTACTCTCAAATGAGATTGGGTGGTCATCCTCAAACAAAACTAAACCTAGTCCAAATTTAGAGGGCATCACATTCAATGAAAAAAGTCATTGAGAAATCAAGGGTTGCTAAAACTCGAGTACATACCAGAGCTCTTTTGAGATCCTCGTGAGATTTTTATGCCTAGGTGGACAACTTAAAGGGATCCTTCTTGGCAAGGTCAGTCAAGGGATGCATTATTGTTGAGAAGTTCCTCACGAATCTTCAATAAAATCCTGCCAATCCTAGGAAACCACATAGTTTCTTAAAAGTCTTGGTATAGGCCAATCATGTATGGCCTTGATCTTTGCAAGGTCAATGTGAACCCCCTCAGTAGAAATTATGTGACCAAGGTATCTCAAGAATGCTTCTGTGAATTCACAATTAGATGCCTTAGCATACAACTTCTCCTTGGAGAGTGTATCCAACAAAGCACCCATATACTCAAGAATGGATGTTGATGAATTACCATAAACCAGAATGTCATCAAAAATAACAAGAATAAACTTACACAAGAGTTTGTTGAATATCTTGTTCATCAATGCTTGAAAGGTCGTTGGAGCATTTTTGAGACCAAAAGGCATGACCCTAAATTGGTAATGGGCTTGATGTATTCTAAAGGCCATCTTATCTTGGTCTTGGATTCGAAATGGTATCTAATAGTATCCTAATCTGAGATATTTTTGAGAAATACTTCACCCCATGCAACTCATCAAGCAAATCATCAATCCTTGGTATTGGAAATTTATTTTTTATGGTGATTTTGTTCAAGGCCCTGTAATCGATACAAAGTCTATACAACCCATCCTTCTTCCTAGCTAGTACCACTAGAGCAGCATATGTGCTCTTACTAGGGACGATGATGCCAGCGTCCAAGAGTTCAATGATAAATTCCTCTATCTCTGACTTATAAATATGCTTGGATCTATAAGAGTGTACCACCTTTGACCCCTTTGTAAAGTCAAGCTCAATAATGTGTTCTAATTCCCTATTTGGAAGTAGGCTCTTTCGTAGATCTTGGAAAACTAGCTTATATTTGCAGCTCTAGAATCCTTGGAGCCTATTCATGTAAGATAGAAGATTCCACATCCATACTATAAAGGTGAGCCATAAAGCCAAAATGCCCCTTCAAAATTTTGTTCATCTGACTGGAGTCAACAATTTTGATTTCCCTCAGGGGCAAGGACTTGATGGTATACTCACGATACCCTTTCTTGAACGTCGTGTATCACTCCTTATGATTGGTGGATTGTGTTCTAAGTGAGTAAAACCATTGAACCCCTAAAACAACATCCACACCCCTAATATCGACCACATAGAATTTATCTTTAAGGACATTATTTGCGATTGACATAACTGGTAATCCACTTTATGCTCTAATGCGCACTTGTGTTCCAAAACAACAACAGAGAATGGAACTACAAAATATAGAATTAAAATGCTAATAAATGGAAAATATGGGAGCACCTGCTTCCCCAAGGGTGTATTGCACCTACAAATCCAACTATAACAAAAGAGCTCTCACACAATGGAGGTTTATGTTGCATTAGGTTGATATTGCAAAAAGCTACAATCTTTAGGGTTTTTCCACCTTTTGTATTGAACCGTTGGAAACCCTATTTAAGCCCATGGCTAGCTCATGGCCTAACCCTTCACTAACTCTAGGCACCCAAAATATAACATAATAGAAATAATGCTAACTAAGCAAATGTGCACACACACACAAATATATGTCGTGTTTAGGTACACAACCACCTCTAGTCAATATAAGGCAATAAGGTGGGTAAGGAATATCCCAAGTCTCTACACAAACAATAGTAACTCTTCCAAATCTCGTAGTAGACAAGACAACTAAAATAAAGTGTTTTTCAATCTCCACCTCCAAAAGAGAACCTAAAGGATAGCTCCTATCCCCACAAAAAATGTAGTGGTCTCCCTCAACTCATCACTGGTGTGAACAAGCCCTCAACTAACCAAGAGTAACACTTAGGTCATGTGGCCAATGGCATTGGATATGGTGAAGTCAAACGATGGTGACATCAACAATTTGTAAGAAATGCTTGACATAGAAGTCCATCTCCAATCCCAACAAGTCGTGCGGGAAATGTCCAAGTAACCCAAATATACTATCAACAAATGTCCCCACAACTACTCCTTCAATCACATCCTTCTAGCAAAAAAGGTAAGCAGCGGCACCATAAATTTTGAAAGGAGGGAACCTAGAAATATAGATGTCAATAGACTAAAGAAGCGAAATAGCCACAACGTACCCACATTGTCAACACCCAAAGGAGACCCAAGGAGGCAACTCTAGTTTTAAGGGATTAATCTTCAAAATTTGGGCAAAAGACTGAATGAGTTTTACATCAGCTCTTCAAGCTCCAAGATACTCATCCAAAAGATAGAATAAAATGCCAACAAATAGCTTTTTTACATATTATTGTTCCGATGAAGCATCTTTCATCGCTTTCACTTCTCAATCCAAAAATGTGGGAGTTTTCTAATTTCTAATTCAATTTATGGGGTTACAAACTCCTTAAATTTACAAGATTTTCTTGTCCATTGCTTCCTTGGTTTTGCTTCAACCAAATAAGCTATAGAAATATTACAACAATCTCCTTAAATTAAGTTCAAAAGAAGATAGCCATCTATCCTTGATTTTTCAATACGCGGCTTGTATGCATATTCGTATTAAGACCTAGATGCACTAGAAAATAATGGAACTTATTAGAGAGCATACGAGATAATCTTTCAATGAGTTCAATTCAAAAACAATTTTTAGATGGGGACCCTCATCCACATCTGTAGTTACCAAGTCCGGAAATCCAGAACTGTTTGGGAGGGCCAAAAAATCCAAAAAAACAGAACTCTTGATAAAGTTCAGAAAATCCACTCCAGAATGTGTGTGTGTGTGTGTGTGTGTGAACAAAACTTTATAAATATGCAAAATTAACAAATAAAATGATAAAATTTAATAATGTAATAAAATTAAAGTATACTATCCAAAAAAATTATACAATTTTAATATTAGATACTATAGAACTTGTGAAGTACTAATATATTTAAATTTGTAATATTATGTACTACATAATAAACCTATAATTAAAAAAGCATTAAAAAAATCAGAAAACAGGGTCAACCCCAACTGAACTTATCTGGGCCAGCCAAAAAATCCAGATCCGGCCAGATTTGGTAACTATGTACACATCTCAGAAAACGGGTCAAATAGGTGCCAATGTTCCATTTGCAAAAATGAATCCTTAACCTTGAATAAATATCAAATATGGACTCCTATTACAACCCAATAATTTTTTAGTGGGCCACCTATTCCAAAAAGTCTCTAATCATTATTAAATAAAGAGTTCGTAACTATTACAAATTCATACAGATGTATAAAACAAAAATAAGTGAAACACTTTCTAATTTAACCTTGGTGCATACATACACTGGAAATGCCAAAGACAAAGGACCAATCCTTGTCAAATGTAATTGACAAAGCATAGATTTCAATTAAATTTTCTTCAGTAGTTGCATACATACTGTGTAGAACCCATCCACATCAGAACATCACGTCAATTGTAAATGTCATCTTTAATATGGTTCACCCATGAGTAAATAAGTGTACCTTTTTAGCTTCCCATTTTGATGGAATGAATCTCCTCTTCGGTTCTGGTGCATTTGACAAAGGATGCCCCTTATCTTCCCAATCAAACCAATCAACATAAGGCTGCAAAATGCAAAAACTTGGTTAACTTGTGCTGTGAATTACATTGAAATAAGAAGCTAGAGGAAAAGTTATCATTGATTCATTCTCTACATGTGCAATACATACCTCATATGGATTCACTTCGGCATGTGGTATTTTGCCTTTACGTAATCTATTTATGAACTTGATTTCCTCCTTAGATAGCTCAATCTCTTCATCATTGTATTCATCATATATTTTGCGCCTGGCCGTAAATCACAGTTCGGGTATTGAATAACATTATAACAAGCTATTTGCAATTATCCCAGTTCATTCTATTTCTTCCATACATAATACCCTATAACAATAATCATAATGAGCCCAACAAAAAGGTTTATATGATAATGGTCATCCTAAAATACAAATTTCTATAAACACCTATGATAGCATCTGGTCTATACCAAGCTGGCAAACAATTTAAAAATACCTAAAATACATATTTCTATAAACTAAAAAACTGATCAATAAATGAATTTTCCATCATTAACAAAACTAAATTTCTACTTTGATACCTCCAGTAGACAGAACAGCCAAAGCTTAGTGAGCCACTTGCAATTGTAAGACAAAACGATATTAAATATAGTTCGCTTTGGTCCAGCTAGATCATACAATTTTACATTAAAAAAAGAAATCCTTATTACATTATTTCTTGTAATGCTTATAGACAAGGAATCTCTCTTATAGTTAGACATGCTAATAGGATTCCTCCTAAAATAACCCTATCCTTGCTCTGTTCTTCTAGAAAAATCTTTGGCCTTTGCACAGCTTTATTTGCTTTAACCTCCTAAAGCAATCTGTAGCCTTTGCATGCATTTATTATTTTATTCTATTTTCCTAGAATAGACATATGCTTCTATATGTAAGTATACTTCTTTTGTTAGAGAACAAACCAACCTGTTGGTATTAAGTGCACAAATAATCGGTCTCTTCGGCTTTAGTACAAAAGGACTGAGGGAAGTCTACTCCGCCAAGGTCACCCAGAGCTTGCACCTGCCCTCATCCCTTATTTTGGTACCTAGAGGGAATCGAACCTTGGTAGACTCTTTTTGAGCCAGCATTCTCCACCAGTTGGACTCTGCACCCTTCGGTCTAATTGACTAAACTTTAAAAATTTGATTTACTCCAGTTTTCTTATTATTATGCAACCATGAATAGATCGTAAGGGTTAAATGCATCAACAATAGTTCAGTCGGGTTTCTGGAAAGTAGTCCAAGCCTTTAAGTTCTTTTGTTTTCAACACCAGCATATATGGAGATTCAATCCAGTTTTAATGAGTGCAAAGCTCAGCCTTTGAGATCAGTTCAAAAGACATCTGTATGAGTATTGAACTGCAACTTTGCTGTTTTTGCAATTTGGAAAAAAATCACTCGCACACTTAGAACAGTAATTCCTGTAATAGTTGCCTTCACTCGAACTTAAAAAACACATAATAGTCCTGCATAATGATTTAAGGGTTGTTATTTTCATGATAGTTAATTTTAAATCTACAATCTATGGAGGCAGGGGTGTTGAATAAATTCATCATTTTACTGAAAATTATCCCACTTCATTTATAAGTTGGGGGATGTTTTTCTTGGAAATGGTGATAAGGTTAGTTTATTATCTCAACAGTTGCATTGTCTATTCACACTACTGTTTTTCCCATTCACTAATTATGTTTCAAACTCAAAGCAGGAGAGCTTTTTACAGCTAAAAAAGTTCTGCACAAAACCTATATAGGTTGCCTGATTTTTATCTTTAATCCCTTCTTTAGCAGAGTCAGCACCCAGAGTTTTAAAGTTGAAATTATAAGATGTAGTAATCCATAAGAATAATTATCCTAAGTTTATGACAAATTAATGCATTAGGCTACTGACGATTTTGGGTCAAAGACAACTTTTCTTCATCATATCAGTTGAAAACGTGTTTCCTAATAGGTATGCACAGAGAAGGGGTTTTGTCATGAATGTTCAAACCTGGTTTGCTCCCAGTCACAATTGGCATGGTTCACAAAGTTGGGAATGTTGTCTCAAAAGACTAAAATAGATAGATATGATACATCTAATTTGATAGCTTAAGTCTCAGACCCAGAGAATGTTTGTCTTATTGACACAACTAATGTACTCGGCCTGGGCTTCTAAATTCTGTTTTAGTTTCTGTTTTTGAATTGGGTTGACAACTTGACATGCTTCACAAAGCTGGGAATGTTGTCTCGAAAGTCTAAAAGAGATACACTACATCTAATTTGATGGCTAAAGTCACAGACCCAGAATATGTTTGTTTTATTGTCACAACTATAGTACTCATCTTGAGTGATCCAGGTGGCAGTTCAGGACAATGTTCTGACAGAATACCCAAAAACTAGTAGGCCACCTTATCGGGGCCATAAATTTGTGATGGTAGTTTGAAACGACCCTGTTCGAAAAGCATCAAAAAGTTTAGGACATAAACCATAGTTACCAAGTTCGGCCAGATCTAGGCTAAATCTGGTTCGATGCAAATTTTTCGCAATTTCTGGATTAATCTGATCCGGTTCGGGTTTTTTTAATTTAAAAAAATAAAAAGATAAAAAACAAAAAAAAACCTATAAAAGCAGCCTCGAACCCTAAAAAATATTATATATGATATGAAGGGCACAAAATCTAAACAAAAAAGCTGCAAGTTTGATTTTTGCAAGTTCGAGTTGAATCCACCATCACAGGGCACAATGCAATGTCTTCATATTCACATCTGCACGTCTGCACGAATTGACAGTGGCTTTTTTTTGCAAGTAAATAACAGTGGCCATTGACAACAAAGGCAAACCACAGGCCAAAAACATATTTGCAGACAGCAACAGCAAACAGCAGAGTCGCAGACGGCAAAGGCAGAGGTAGGTCTAACTTTTTTTTATTTTGACTTTCGTTTATTTAAGACTTAAGCAGTTCAAAATATAAAATATAAACGAAAATATTCCAAAATCGATGCACATAAAGAAAACATAAGTTGAATAACGAATGTATACTGAATCACTGATGGATGTCATATTTTAGTCCTTCGCTATTGATAGACTTCAGAGGTAGGTCTAGTGTAAAAGTGACATACTAAAATATAAACAAAAATATTTATAACATTAGCTGACTATGATTATGTCCCCATCTGTGTGTATGTGAAGAAGGTTTGTCACATTTTGGCGCTCTATTCCACATGCCAATTCCACATCACATTAAAGACAAATAGGCAGGACTTTTTCTACTCTTTTTTACCACTTTTAGGAACACCTAAGCGAAGCCCTTCTCATATTTAGGTATGCCCTGGGAAACTATGGGTCATTATATTGTTATTTCCATCACAAAATCTAGGTGCGGCAGGCACGTCACCACATACAAATGGTCCTTGGTCCATGGTCTTAAAATGTAAGTCACACATAGTCCATGCATTAAGTAAACTTTAAAGTTAATAAAATTATTATTTTTATTTTTATTAGATTATTAATTGCATTTAGGTTATAATTTATTATATTTGTTTTATAGTAAATTTATTTAGTGAATAAAAATTTTAGTTTTTATTTTTTTTAGTTGAGTTTTTTTTTTCAAATTTAAATTTTATATTATGTATTACAAACAAAATTGTATACATAATAAAACATGTGAATTGTGTTTATTTAGTGTGTTTATATATTTTTTAAATGTGTATTAAAAAATGTTTATAAAACTTTGGCAGAGCTAAAAAGGACAACCTATCATGATGGCAAGTTCTCTGCTTGAGATGAAATACATTATCCAACGAGAAGCTAATCCGAGACACATGAAATGCATTTTTTGTGAGTCAAAAATCACAGGGACTATAACAACGGTTCAATACCATTATATTAAAGAACCAAATGTGATGTTTGGCCCAATAGTGGCGGAAAAAATGGTATATACACCATTCGTAAGTCAAATTCAAAGCAAATATGAAATGACGACAATTGCATCAATGTCTGAATCTTCAAAGAAGGCTAAACTTCAATGAAATCTAACACAAATTGGCTAATTTACTAGCTAAACGCCTTTCCCAACATTTACCCAAGCAAGCCAAAGTGGACATCAGATGTCCCAACCTTCTTCGAGAGCTATGTGAAAGCCGCAAGAAAAAACGATAAAAATATTGGTTGGTCAATTTTTTTATGCAAATACCATCCCCTTCAATGTTGTTTGAAATCTATATACAAAAGCAATGGTAGATGGGACAACCAATTTCAGAGAAGTGTACACAATGCCATCTTTTGAAAGCCTAAGAATTGTTTTGCTAGAAGAGGAGGTGACATCCATATCTAATGAAATGAAAAAACATTGAAAGAAATCAAGTTGCACTGTAGAAAGTGATGGGTGGTCTAATACAAAGCGAAAGCCCCTTCTCAATATTTTGACTTGATGCCTTAAAGGTTCTATGTTTATCAAATCCATTGATACAAGCAATGACGTGAAGATTACAAATTTTATTTTCAAATGCATTGAATCCATCATCCTGGACATTGTAGGAAAATAGAATAAGGTGTCAAAGTTATTACAGATAATGCAGCAAATTGTAAAGCAGCAGGATAGCTTTTTATGGACAAGTTTCCTCATTTGTTTTGGGTCATGTTTTGGATCTTTTGTTTGAATATCTTGCAAAGTTAGGATGGATAAATGGTGATGTGAGAGAAAGGAAACAATTTTTCAAGTTTATAATTAATCACCACTTGACCTTGAGCTTGTATCGTTCATTTCCAAAGCATGAACTTCTCTCTCCTGCCGAAACGAAATTTGCATCTAATTTTATCACTTTTGTAAAGGAAGGTGGAGGAGAGGACAGCATTGAGAAGAATTGTGGTTAGTGAAGAATGTGCACAACTTACGCGTTTTAAGAAAAGTCTTGCAAAAAACATTGAGAGAATTATCTTAGGAAAATCATTTGGGAGGGTGGCAAAAAGACCGTAAAGGTGTTTGAGCCACTTGTCCAATTTTTGAGATTAGTTGATAGCATGAAACCTTGCATTGTCCAATTTTTGAGATTAGTTGATGGCATGAAACCTTGCATTAGTTGTATATGAGGGCATGGAGCAAGCAAATGTTAGGAAAATCATTTGGGAGGGTGGCAAAAAGACCGTAAAAGTGTTTGAGCCACTTGTCCAATTTTTGAGATTAGTTGATAGCATGAAACCTTGCATTGTCCAATTTTTGAGATTAACTGATGGCATGAAACCTTGCATTAGTTGTGTATGAGGGCATGGAGCAAGCAAATGAACAAATTACAAAAATACTAGCAAATGATGTTGATAAAGTTCAATGTATTTGGAACATTGTGGACATCCAATGGAATATGTTATATCGACCTACACATGCAACAGGTTGTTATTTAATTCCTAGGTATAGAGGAGGATCGTGATTCAGATGAGGAGGTAAAGAATGGTATACTGACAACAATAGACAGATTGGTTCGTGTTGAAGGTGAGGAGGCTAAGGTAAAAAGGCAGCTGACTATGTTTAAGAACCAAGAGGGCATGTTTTCCCGCAAGGAAGCACAATAAGAAATTAGCATTATGGATCCCCATCTATGGTGGAAGACTAATGGGTATTCTACTCTGGAGTTACAAAAACTTGTCATGCGTGTCCACAACCAATGTGTCAGTGCTTCTGTATGCAAAAGAAATTGAAGTACACATGAATTGATCTATACTGACAAGAGAAACTGACTAGAAGCTAAAAAGCTCTCAAATCTTGTGTATGTCCACAACAATTTAAGATTGTTTTAACACAATTTTGCAAAAGAAGATGACAATCCTCACCTTGGAGAACCATACTTCGAAGGAGATTAGGAAAATATTGATAGTGTTGATTAGCTTGATAGAGGATTAGATGATGGTGCTACTGCTAGTTTTGATTTTGAAGCAAGGTTTGATGTTATAGCAAGGTTTGATGTTGCGAATGTTTAAAAATTGTAAGTTTCATATCAATTTCAAGCTTAAGCTCTAAACTATAAATATTTTGCTATCTTTGAATGTGATTCAATTTTGAAACTCTTATGCATTTCTCAATTTTGCAAGTGTTAAATTTATACTCATTATTTGGTAGATTGAAATATTTTTGCAACACACACACATATTCCAAACTGGATTTTTCTAAACTTTTTGAGGAATTTCAAATTCCGACTTTTTTTCCCTCCCGAACGGATTCAGATTTCCAAACTTGGTAACTATGACGTAAACAACGTGATGAGTTGTTTCACGAAGTTCATATACATGCCTTGTCTATAAAAGTTGGTTCAAGTGACACTAAGAGACGCAACTTCCTCGAATATTTTAACTGCTTGTGTTCATACAGCCAAGAAGAAATGAAAATCTTGGAAGTTAGGATATTGTGACAAGCCTATCAGTGTGCAATCAAGATTGAAGAAAAGTTTTAACGTAAAGGCAAGAAAGAAACTATTCCCGACAATAATGGCATCAAGTCTAGCAGTAAGAAGAAGAGCCAACCCCTTCGGTCGCAACCTCCTTCAAAGAAGACTACACTAAATAAGAGTCTACGGAAGGACACAAGAAAGTGGTGTTATGTCCACAAGAGAAAGTAACCCTAAACGAAGTATGCCGTGCCAAACAAGTATTGTTGGCAGTAAACTAGACATCAGCCCTAGAACAAGCCCCTATACGAGCACTAGCAACACCCTCTATGTTAGACAAGGGGAAACAAATCATAGACTTCGATCCCTACTAGATTGCCACCACGATGTGAATTCCCCCTCTTAAGTCAGAGGAGAAAATGCACCTCTTCCACTCACAGCCATGGGTGAAGGGAACATCTTTGCACTTTAATGTGGATAGCGGCAGTCAAAATAAAATGATCCCAAAAGATGCCATCTGCATTAACAGTAATGGGAGACGGTACACCTCTTCCACTCACAGCCATGGGTGAAGGGAACATCTTTGCACTTTAATGTGGATAGCAGCAGTCAAAAGAAAATGATCACAAAAGATGTCATCTGCATTAACAGTAATCATACTTCTCCCTCTACAATATGCTTTTATAGGTTTTTTGAAAACCAGAGTTAAGAATTGGTTCAAACCACTCATGGGTATTCATCTCTGAATGCTTCATAGTGAAAAACTTCAACTGAAACATCAACATGGCAACATATATGCAGCTGAATCAGCTGATTACTGTCTAGGAAACTTGAGGTTATTTTGCAGTAGTCTAGTTTTGCAATTTTGTAATAGGATGTAATGACAGTTTTGGCTGTTTATTGCCCCTAATGTGGCCTTAATTTTTTCTTTATATTCCACACCAATATATACAACAACCAAAAGGCAACATAGGTTACGATGAGAAAATGACAACAAATTACATATTTTTGTAAGTCTCAGGTAAATGAAATAGAAATAAAGCAATATTTTATTTTTGCCAATTGTGACAACTCACGAATCCTTGGAGTCATCTGCTTGAGGAAGGATCAAGCTGTTACTTTTTAGGTTGCTTTTTAATCTTTTTAGCATAGTTGCCAAGTTTGAAAATCCAGATTCATACGGGAGGGAAAAGAAAACTGAAAATCGAGAGTACCACAAAAAATTCAGAAAGTCCAGTTCAGAAATAAAGTGTGTGTGTGTGTATATATATAATTTTAACTGCTGGGTAAAGCAGCAAAGTCGCTGCGATGTGGCTTTACCAAGAAATGAAACTTTTATATGTAAAATTAGAAATAAATAATATATTAATGACTGGGTCAGATTGTACCAATTTGGTATGCCTGAAAAATCCAGATCAAACAGAGTTTGGGCCAGATCTGGAAGGATTTGGTAACTGTACTTTTTAATATATATATATAGATAATTTTAACTGCTGGGTCGAGCAGCAAAGTGGCTGCGATGTGGCTTTACCAAGAAATGAAACTTTTATTTGTAAAATTAGAAATAAATAATATATTAATGACTGGGTCAGATTGTACCAATTTGGTATGCCTGAAAAATCCAGATCAAACAGAGTTTGGGCCAGATCTGGAAGGATTTGGTAACTGTACTTTTTACCATCAATATCATATTGGCGATATGTCGTCTGTTCTTGTACCGTTCAAGGGGAACATCTACATATCAGGTTCCTGTTGGGCTAGTGCAGAAAACCACACCTGAATGACATTTCTGCGAAGAAAAATTATACCTATATCGACTCCCTTTGTTAGTATAGAGAATAAAATCGCACTGAAGCCCATTGATCCAAAACAATCATAGCCAATGAGGCTTATCAAATCTATAGAAAGCTTGTTTTGATTGTTAGTCTAGAGAAGAAAATCACACCCAAGCCTATTGATCCAAAACAACGAAAGCCAATGAGGTTCATCAAACCTATAGAAAGCCTGTTGGCATTGTTAAGTTCTGATATCCACAATCCATTTTCATTCCTTGGGTGCTCATAAAATAGTAAAATACCAACTTCCATTTCATGATACTAACCCCTGCTATGTTTATGGTCTTAAGGTGATTTGACTTTTATATAATGATTGCAGTGGATGCAAAAGTTTGGAGGTTTTAGCAGTGTATTGAGATGCTGGATGAGCCATTGCAGTTGATGCTATCATCACCATCCCACCCAGAAGAGAAGGTGGCAGCAGTTTCCGCACCAGTGGCAAGTGAAGTGGTGATTGGGGTGGGTCAAGGAATAAGATCACACTACCAAGGTACTTGAGATCCTATGTCTCAGCAACACAAAAATCTCAGGTTCAAATCTCAGGAACTGCAGCTGTCCTATTGGGATCTGTGAATACCATTTTTTAGTTTGTTGCCCTTTTTATCTTGTTCATAAAAATGCTAGCTTAGCCTGGATACAGCTGCACATAACTTAAATTTTTTGCTTTATCACAGTGCCTTTTCTATGCCAGGACCAATTGTGTGTGGTTTATAACCACACTGTACATTTAGGTGTTCCACTTGTCTCTTCTAATTTTTTGATCTTCAGCAAATGAAAGCTCCATTTTTGTTCACTGATCTCTTCAGTCACACGATGCCCTAGTTATAGAAGTGTAATTTAATATAAATTATCACAGAATTGCTTTTGCTCACATAGGAATTGCTGACTGTGTTGGATTACTTGCAAGAAATCCCTTGGCAATCATAAATCCACTATACCATTGTAGAATTTTGAGTCAAGATTCTTCTTTTATTCATGCAGAATACGCTTTCTTAGTTCATCATATTGTTGAAAACAAAGAATGGATTCCAAACCACATGGTAACTTGTAGCATTTCACCATGTGTAAAGGTAGTCATTTTTTCTATTGTTGGGGTTCAGAGTGTGTTTCTAGGGCTTCTGTTAGAGATTCATCCCAAGTCTTGTTTTCCATGTTATGGTAATTCAAGCTTGCTGTTTTCTCAGTTGTTGTTGTGCTTTTTCTCTTAGAATTAGATTTTATTCAATAGTGATTGACATCAAAAAGAGGGTTACAATACATCTGCATGTAGGCCCAGTGAGCAGATAGATGTCACCAGAGCTCTACAAATGGGTAGTCATTACTCAAGATCAATGTAATCAGAAGATTCGGTCTTGGATCATTATCATAAATTTGTGACTGGAAACTCCAGTGGTTAACCATGTTCAGACAGTCACCCTTCATGTATTTGCGTCAACCAGACAGCATAGAAAGTACTGCAGCTTACTTTCTCTGACCAGCATCAAACCAACTTAACCATACTGCTGAGGAGAGGCCAGCTTATTTTCGTAGTGTTCAGAAAGAGGTAGATTCAGAAATGCTGGAGAATTTACAGAGTACACAACAAGATAATGAAGTGCTGGATTTGATGACAATCCAACCATTCCATAGCAAAATTCTTGGAGCTGCAATCAGCTCTCGGATTAGACAGGGTGTGCTGACCATATACCTGTTATTCTTGTGTTTGCAGCTCGAAAAGTCCATAGGCAGTGGCCTCTTGATGTCCAAAGTCTGCCTTCTGCCCTCGAAGTACAGAGTTCTCAGTTGATAGACTTCTATTTTCAAAGTGAAGAATCTCTTTGAAATATGTAAATAGAATTTTATGTCTCTAAACTATTTCAAAGTTGTTTATATGTAGCTTTTTGGCCCATAACGATTGCGGTAATATTTATACATGTAAACTTCTCTATTACCTGTAACATTTTTCCTATACATGTGCCAAGACTACTTTTGAACTTTCATGAAGAATATCAATCTGACAGTCAGCTTGCATGATCTACAACTTATTCTGCTGCCTTAACAGAGTCAATCTGAGGTACAGTCCTATGTTGAAAAGAAAATCCTTGATTTAACGACTTTCAGTGGGGTACAGTTTTGGAGTTGTATGGCTATGGATATTTTGTTTTCCCTTTAATTGTAATGAAAATTGTAATGCCCTTTCAGTCATGTTCTTTCGGCTAATTAGAATTCTAATGTTGTTCTTTGTGATAATGAATCTTGCAGAACATTATTTTGTCTTTTCATAAGGATAAAAGAATTTGCCTAACATTCCAGAAATATAAAAGGTACAACTAGCTATTTTGCTTAGAAACATTGATAAACTTGCCGCAGGCATGTCTTGCCCCCAGGTTAGGGCAAGGCTGCAAAGCAGAAGAAATGATTAGAACTAACAACTTTCTTAGTTTCTAGGTAATTTGATGTTTATGGTCAAAACTGACTAAGATTGTCAATGTTCCTAAAGCTTAAGCTCTTGGCTTTCAGCTTTTTCTTTAAGTTGGAAATTTTGGAGTTTCCTGCTCTGCCGCATGCATCCAAGTTACGATAAAGGCCTAAATTACCCATAATTACTTTACATTTTATCCACCATTTCAACTTCCTCTTCATCTGTGTCAACAATCTGATCTTCTGAAATTTCTACCAGGGGAACTTTGTTATCTGGTAGTTGTTTATTTGATGTTTGATCTTTAAAATCATGTGGATGATGCAGATCATCCTTGTGATCCTAATTCCACTTCCATTAAAATTTATATTTATACTGAAGCTTACTCTTTGATGATTGGCTTTTAGAAGTGACACGTTGTTTACCCTCCACTCCTTGATTTGGGTCTTCAAACTAGCACGAGTTTTCATCCGAATGTTAATGATCAATACCGCCTATGTTGAAGATATAATATACTGAACTTATTTTATCTTGGAAAGAGTAACAATAGTGTATATAAAATCAACTCATTGGATACGAACTACTTGGTCCTCATTCTTTAGAGCATTTTAAATTTTTCGTTAATTAAAGAAAAAATACAGACAGAATGGGGAAAAAACACAAATGGACAAAGATATTTGATCGCTAATATGAAAGCTTCGGTAGACTAGGTCATCCTTCCTCCAGAGGGATCTCCAGTATTTCTTGGGATTATCATTCTAGTAATTGTTTTTTTATCGCTGACCAATTTCAGAGGTGTTGTCTGCTCTGCATGCCATTTGTTGGCTTTGTATTGAGCTTTTAATCCAATACCAATCTCATTTCATTGTTTTGGTTTTCAGGCAGAAATTGAATAAATTCCCATGCTCAAAGCAAATTCTATATTTTAATATATATTTTCTTGTAATTCACTGGTTACTCCCAATCATTATTCTAAGTTGAAGTTTTATTGACGTTGGAAGAGGCTTTTTCAAGTGCATGTCTATGCATAATCTTGTGTAGTTAATATATTCAGAAATAATCTGCAAGGGGAACAATAAAACTTCGAGATGTTCCCAGTCTTTTCAAACACTAACTGGTGCAAAACCTTCAAGGGTTAAAACTGAAGTCTCATCCAAATCAGAGGCAAGCTGTCAAGAGGATTTGAAGCTATAGTCTGCAACTCTCCCCATTATCCACAGGCATCCTTCCGAAAACTGAATCTCTTTTTTTTAAGTCAGTGAAATCTACAAAAAGTAACCTCCTGGCAGCCACATCACACCAATCTTGTTTTGAATTTTCCATTGAGCACTTTTGATAGTCTCAAACTTTGGCCAAACCCCCATGAAGCAACATGTCAGAGTCCTCTGATGAAGTGTTTGGATATGATTGGTCAAAGGATCCGGTTTATGGATAATTGTTGGAGTTTTGGATAGTCGGAACAACACATTTGGCTTTGGGGACGTGTCTAATTCATTTTTTTCCCTTTTTCAACAGGCAGGCTATGTTCAACTGCGACCCCTTTTAGGGGTGGGAACCCAAAAAGGGAACATCTAGAAGTACCCCAAAAACTTAGAAATGCTATTTGAATAGCAACAGGGATTGAGACGGGGGACCAAGTGGTGGGGACATGTGCCTGCAGAACATGGCAGGCAGATCATATCTTTGATATTCAAAGGTGTGAAATTCCACCTGTCACCTTTGCCCTCAAGGCCATCCAATCCCTTTAGAAGAAATTGCAGTTAATTTAGATTCTACCTTTTTTATGAAAGGATTTAAAAATTTGAAGTACCTAAGGAAAAGGCACAAGTCTACCCTGATCAAAGCAACAACTTCTTGTTAGATGCTGTTGAGAAATTGGGGTGGAAAAACCTTGTTACCTTCAATGTCCAACTGCTGTCTCTAAAAAAACCCATGGTGGAAGTGGAGTAAATGCGTCCCACACTAATGAATTGCTGCACTCTCTGGCAGACAATTCTAACCTGTGAGGAAGCCTATTGAAACATTCTTGAGATTTCCAAATAATGCTCCGAGGCTTTTTGCAGGTCGATCGAAAATGAAAACCTTATCCATGATAAATTTGAATGGCTTGTCTGTGAGTTTACTTGAGGGCTGTATTCAATGTAATATTTGTTGATTGCCATTCCAGTCAAACATTAGTTTTACATAATTTTCAGCCCTTACAATTAGGACACAGATGAAAAACACCAAAGAGATCATTTTTAATATTTGAAACCCCTGCATTAAGAGCCATTACCCTTCTCCCTCTACATCATCCTTTAATAGGTTCTTTGGCAACCAGAGTTATGAATTGGTTCAAGCCATAGTTTTGAGACTCTGAGTTTTGACCAGACTCACTGCGTCCAGAGTCTTACCAGATGCAGTGACTTTTTCTGCCTTGAGTCAGCTGACTCTCGGAGTCTCATCAGTTTAGGAATTTTCACACAGAGTCGCAATTCTAAGATATGTCAATTTAAAAATATTTTAAAAACATTTGTAAAAAATATTTCTGAGAACACATTGAAAAAACAAATAAAAAGACATAAAAGACTCCTAAAACATTTTTCTCATTTCACGGTTTCATTTGTTCGGTAGCCAGTTTATATAATCCATCATTGCTCACACGATAACACAAGCCGTGCTATGACAAAGTGATTTAATGATAGAAAATTTTGCTCCACTTTGAGAGACATTTTAGTATGTATGTTAGCAATACCATATGGTTAATATTTTTGTCATTGATGTTGTTTTTGATTTGGACTGTATAAAAATGACATCTGTATTTGTAACACATACTAAAAATTACGAATTTATAATTTGCCAAATGTTGCCTAGGTTTTTGCCTCCTCAGGAGCCCAAAATGGGTCTGCCAAAGTCTCAAAACTATGGTTCAAACCACTCATGGATATTCATCTCTGAAAATTTTAGACAAAAAAAACCAACTGAAAAAGAAACATCGCAAGATGTATATAGCTAAAACTAAGAATTGATTACAGCCTAGGACACAAAAATTTTTTGCAATAGTCTAGCTCTGCAATTTTGTAATTGGTTGTAATGACAGTTTAAAGTGCCTCTAAAGTAGCCGTAAGTTTATATTATACTCCGTATCAATATATAATTAAAGCAAAAGGCAACTGTGAGAAAAGGAAGACAAATTAATGCATCTTCACACTGAAAACCTGTAAGAAAAACAGAAAACATAGGAAATAACAAATGTGGTAACTCACCAGTCCTTGGAATCATCTGCTTGAGCAAGGAATGAGTCGAGCTGATCTTTTTTAGGTTGCTTCTTAATCTTTTTACCACCAATATCATAGCCAATATGCTGTTCGTCCTTATACCATTCGAGGGGAACATCTCCAACTGTATTTCTGGAAGGAACCTATCCATGACCCATGCCCCTCAATACAGTAATCCAAATATGCCTTTAATGCTAATACAATACATAAGTATAGATTTCATTACCTCGTCTTCTGAAGAATCACTCTCTTCAACCGCGTGCGGCCTGTCATCTTCAGGGTGGGTATCGAGGGCTTGCACGTAATCTAACACGGCCTCGTCGATCTCATGAGTCTGCTGGTCTGCATTCACTTCCTCTTCTTCGTCACTATCTTCATCGTCATCATCCTCCTCTTCTTCTTCATAGTCAGAGCTAACAACAGGATCGTTGTCTGAAGATGTATAATCTTCTTCACCATCTTCGTGCGATATGGAAGGGATATCACCATCACTGTCGCTGGCTATTGCTGCGTCTGCTGCTGCTTCTTCTTCTTGGTTTTTCGGCTTATTCTCTGCGAGCTTCTGCTTTAGTTTCATCTCTGCGGGCTGCTCCCTCGAGTCTGTTTCAGAGATTTTGCAAGGGTTTTTCTCCCGCACTTCAATCCTGGTCACGTTAACGGGCTTGTATGACTTTGGAACTACACGTGCGATTGCTAGGGTTTCATATATATATATATATATAAAATAAGGGTTTCATATTTTTGCTTGATATGTAGTGGGATATGTTATTTGGTTTAAATTGTTTTGTGATCACAACTTAAGGTTTGGAGGTGGGCTTCTTTTGAAATGAAATAAAATGGTTTTAATTATGTTCACGAGATGGAATAGTTTAGGGGACCATTAATTTATGAGGTTTTTTAATTTGTAAATATATGAATATTGTAATGTTTAGGTATTCAATCAAAAAAATTACCGTGCATTAAATATAAGTATTTATTTATGTATAGTTAATTTGTCTATATTTGGTAATATTAGTCTTGTGAAGCTTAAAATTCTCTTTCTCGACTCTAAAGTTAGCTTTTAGTGAATATTTTATACTTTTGGGTTTCGAAGTCGGAACAATTTATTCTCTCCTTGCATCAATATTTTTCTCTTCCCTTTGCTTAGATGGGCCATTGTGCCCCTTTCCACCTTTCCTGTTTCTAACCCCTAAAAGTCAACATGCGCACAAATATTATCGAATTCAAATTCAAAACTTTCTATATATGTGTGTTGTTGTTCATTTACAAAATCAACAAAACAAGCAAGCACTTCTTATTCGCTAGCTAGCATTTTATTGTAGAACATTTTTGGCTCACATGCTTTGATTATTTTAGTTATGACATTTGTGTTTATTGACATCTTTATTCCAATTCTAGGAGACTAGTGAATTAGCAAAATATTCTAGCGCATGCTCTCGGTTTATTTTTCTTTACACTTTAGGTCAACGAGGTTTAGGTCGTTGCAAGAAGACAAGAGTCACAACATGCAAAGTTAGGATAAGAAGTGAAGCAGTAGGCACAGACAAGTATATTTATAAATCACTTTGTAATTAGCAATTACTAACCGTGAGCATTTATATGCTCTTGAAACCTTGCTAAGAGCATTTGTAATGTCCTAGCGACTATCTCAATTCAGTTCTAGATTTCAATGGAATGGTCTTCACAGCTTCAGTTGCACATTTCCTCATCTAAATCACATAAACAAATTTATGATAGAGCATAAATGAGATAAGAGCCTTCAATTCCCCTACCTTTTTTGCATATTCGATTGACATAATTAATTAGGCATTATTTATTGTAGTTAACATGTATTTTAAATTTTCAATTATAATTAGTTCATTTGTGATACTATATTTTGGTCAAGCCCAATTATCTTGTGCCTCATAAGGTTACATTTTGTGGCGAATCATGAGCCTTATAGGGTTGAATTAGTATGCATGCTCCTACATATGAATGTTTGTTTTGTTTTCTCAATTTTGCTCAATCCCAAAGACTAGGTCATTTCCAATTTCTAAAAAATAATCAAAACCTGGTGTGTATGGTCTTGAGTGGTGTATATATGTTCACCCTAATTTTGATTTTAAACAAAATAAGGAATAAATGATTGCAATGAAAATATTTAATAATATAGTTGTGAAAGTACAAAAGTTAAATATGCCCATTTGGTTAATAATAGAAACAAGATAAAGCGATAAATGAACTAGGTTAAGCAAAGTATAAATGATGAGAAACAATTGCACCTTGTTATTGTAATAGAAATCTAGGAATATAGATCTATAATATAATTCTACTAGATGACTATGCATTGTTCATGAACTCTAATTTGACTTCTAGCTCCTCTTGGATAGAATTGCACTCTATGTTGAATCAACCTAAGCAAACTCACTTTAGATAGATTCTCATCGTCGAGTTTATCTTTGTTCTTTTGAGTTTGGCCTACACAACATTGTGAACCCTAATTTTTTTGTCACTATTTGACCTTTTATTTTATGATCTTCATGTATTTCCGCTCTTGTTATTTGTGGGGCAAAATGCATTCAATTGTTGAGTCCTTCACATTAACCTGGCTTAGCACTCAAAACAAGCAATGGGTTATGAAGATGAGTAACTATCGAAGCAACATTGCAGATTACGTATCCCACACACTAGAATCAAACCTTCATATGCTTTTGAATAAGTGTAAATAGAATAGCTAGAGAAAGGGTTTTGAACCTCGTCTTCCCTAGAAGTGATGATGTAGTTATATGAAAGCTTAAACCCTTATTTGGTACATGGGAATGATGAGAGACCAAGAAAAATGACTTTTTTGCAAGTTTGTAAGATATGACTCAATGAAGCTCAACTTGAAGTAAAAGGAATAAAGATATTTTATGTTTGGCTCTACTTTAGGTCTTGACCTTACTTTTTTTATTATTTTCCATTATCCCTTGATATCCCATAATAGTTTAGGATGAATTGTATATATAGGATACTTTAAGATAAGTTAGGCACATTAGCTTACATTTAAAATGGTAAAGCACAAATCTAAACATGCAAGATCAACGACAACGAACAAAAGGACCTAAAAAATTAAAAGGGATAGACTCACACATGGCATGTGCTTGCGTAAATTGAACTTGTTAGTTTGATCTGAAATTAACATAGGCACAAATCTCAATGAGGAGCATGATAATATATGAGATTTAGTCCAAGAATGCCAAAATATATATTATGATTGCGAGGAATATGGAACATAGAGTAATATTAATGAAATAAAGATGGAAATAAAATGTAGAAAACACAACACAAGAGAACCATAGATTCAACGTGGTTCACCCAAAATGAGCTACGTCAACACATAAACAACCAATTTTTCTCTTATTCAATCCAATAAATTAAGGGATAAACCTACAATACATCCACTACAATTTCCTCTTCACTCACACACAATGTGTCATCGTGATTACAATGCCCTCGTATAAAAAGGAGGGTTACATATCAAGGGAAAAATGCACAAACATAATTTATACTGTTAGATATGTTACCTAATAGTGAACAGTCCAAATTTACTATGAAATACAATATTTTATAATGTATTTTATACAAAATTTTGCTTCAGGGGCACTACCCCCTGAAACTCTCACTAGGGGGTCTCCAAAGTAGGTGGTCACCCCCTCGACCCCCATGATGACCTTAGCGCGGGGGTGTTCCCCCCAACAACCCCCTTATCAAGAACTAGGCATTATAATAAGATCAGGCTCCACCATCCAACAATATCCCACTTGGAAACAGATTGCTACAACTCCACCACTACAACTCTTCCTTAGACTTTTCTTTGAACTTTGACCCTGGCATGTTTCTCATATTCCTTGTTATCTCTAAAGTCCTGTTGAAGTTGAACAACTCTCCATCTTCTCCTTTATGACTACCTTTGTTAGCATATCTGTAGGATTCTGACTCGTATGGATCTTTTCCAACTTCAATTGACCATCCTCCAAAATTGTATGAATGAAGTGATACCTGAGTTGTATATGTTTGGTTCTTGAGTGGAATGTTGAGTTTTTTTCTAAATGCATCGCACTCTAACTATCACTATACAACCTACAATCTTCTTGATTTTGCCTCAAATCTTCTATAAACCATTGCATCCATATCATCTCCTTACTTGCTTCTATAACTATGACATATTATGCCTCTATAGTTGGCAAAGTAACTATCTTCTACAATCTTAAAATCTAGCTAACTGTTGCGTCACCAATAGTTAATACATAACCTGTGGTGTTCCTCCTACCATCTAAATCTTCAACCATGTTTGCATCAACACATCCTTGTAAGGTAACATTTGATCCTTCATAGCACAATTATTTATCAATGGTACCTCTTAAGTACCTGAGAATCCACTTGACTGCATCCCAGTGCTCCTTTCCTAGATTATTTATAAACTTGTTGACAACTCCCACTGCATGTGCAATGTTTGGTCTTGTGCACACCATAGCATACATTAAACTTCCAACTGTTGAAGCATAGAGCACTTTGGACATGTAATTGATTTCTTGCTGCATTTTAGAACATCGTTTCTTTCTTAATTTGAAGTGCTCTCCCAAAGGTATACTCACTAGTTTTGCATCTTGCATATTGAACCTAACTAACACCTTCTTGATGTACTCTTCTTGAGATAAGGTCAATTTAATATTTTTCCCATCTCTTGTTATTCTCATACCAAGGATTTGCTTTGCAGTACCCAAACCCTTCATTTTAAATGAATTTGTTAGTTTGCTTTTGAGCTCATTTATATCATGCATGTTAGACCCTTTAACAAGCATGTCATCTACATACAATAACAAGATAATATAGCTGTCATTATCTAATCTCTTAAAATAAACATAGTGGTCAGAATGACATCTACTATAACCTTGTTATGTCATAAACATGTCAAATTTCAAATACCATTGCCTTGGAGCTTGTTTTAGGCCATACAAACTCTTCTTCAACTTGCACACCATTTTCTCCTTACCATTGACTTTGTCTCCCTGTGGCTTCTCCATATATATTTCCTCTTCCAAGTCACCATGAAGGAAATCCATCTTGACATCTAATTATTTAAGGTGCAAATATTTTACTACTACCAAACTTAAAACAGTTCTTATAGAAGACATTTTAACAACTAGAGAAAATATTTTGTCAAAATCCATACCTTTCTTTTGTGCAAACCCCTTTAAAACAAGTTTGGCCTTGTACCTATTTTTGCCTCCATCTTCCTTCAACATATAAACCCATTTATTCTTCAATGCTCTTTTACCTACAAGTAACTAAACCAAATCCCAAGTTTGGTTATGTACCAAGGAGTCCATCTCCTCTTTCATGCCTTACTCCCACTTCTTTCTAGTTTCTACCTGCATTGCTTCTTCATAGCTTTCTAGCTCACCACCATCAGTCAATAATAAATAATAAAGTGAAGGAGAGTATCTTTTAAGGAGTCTACTTACTCTGGTAGATCTTCTAGCTATACTTTTAAGAGTTTGAGGTTGTTATAATTTTTGCACATTTTGATTTTATAGCACTTTCAAAATTTCATTTCTAGTGACTTCATCAACTACTGCATATTCAGTATCTGGCTTTTCTTATTTCTTTCCCTGCAACTGATCTTTGTACATGACCTCATTAAAGATCACATTTCTACTCCTAGTGATTTTACGATTTTCAAAATCCCATAAATGGTAACCAAAATTTCATTAACTCCATATCCAATAAAAATACACTTATTGGATTTTGCTTCAAGCTTGGTTCTACTTTATTTATCAATATGGATAAATGTTTCACAACCAATAGTCTTTAAAAATGAATAATCTAACTTTTTACTTGTCCATGATTTTTGTGGAATCCAACCATCCAAAGGACTTGAAGGCCCTCTGTTTATTAAGTAAACAATAGTATCCATAGCATCTGCCCAAAATTGTAAGGGTAACCTTACATTTAATCTCATGCTCCTTGCACACTCCATGATTATCTTGTTTATCCTCTCTGACACACCATTTTATTATGGTGAGCTTGGAACCATCTTCTCTCTATGAATCCCATGGGATGAACAATAATTATCAAATTTTTTTTTGAAATATTTACCTCCATTGTTTGATCTGACACACTTCAACTTATTTCCTGTCTCATTCTCAATCAAAGCTTTCAATTTCTTAAAAGTATCAAAAACATCGGATTTTTTTGGTATGCAATAAACCTATTTTTTTCTCATTGCATCATCAATAAAAGTAACATAATAAGAAGAGCCACCAAGGGATGATACCTGAGCATGTTCCCATACCTCTGTGTACACAAGCTCTAACTTTTTATCCTTCTTTGTCTTCCCAATTTATGGTCAGCTAGTGGGACACAATATTATACTTTGACACAGTATTATACTTTGACCCAATCATTAAATCCATATCTAATAAAATTATATTTCTTAGATTTTGCTTCAAGCTTGGTTCTATTTTCTTTATCAATATGGATAAATGCTTCACAATCAAAAGTTTTAAAAATGAATAGTCTACCTTTTTACTTGTCCATGCTTCTTCTAGAATGCCACCATCTAAAGGACTTGAAGACCCTTTGTTTATTGAGTAAACAATAGTATCCATAGCATCTGCCCAAAACTATAAGGGCAACCCTGCATTTAATCTCATACTCTTTTCACGCTCCATGATTGTCATGTTCATCCTCTCTGACACATCATTTTGTTGTGGTGTTCTTGGAACTGTCTTCACTCTATGAATCCCATGGGATGAACAATAATTATCAAATTCCTTGCTACAGTATTCACCTCTATTATCTGATCTGACACACTTAAACTTATTTACTATCTCATTCTCAATCAAAGTTTTTCATTTCTTAAAAGTATCAAAAACATCATATTTTTTTATATGCAATAAACCTAAGTTTTTTTGGTTACATCATCAATAAAAATAAAATAATAAGAAGATCCACCAAGGGATGATACTTGAGCCAGTCTCCATACATCTGTATGCACAAGCTCTAACTTTTCATCCTTCTTTGTCTCCCCAACTCTAAGAAATTTGACTATATTATGTTTTCCATACACATAATGCTCACAAAAATTCAAATCCTCCTTTTTCAAATTTGGCATCAAATTGTTTGAGTGGAGAACTTGCATCCCCTTATCACTCATGTGCCCAAGTATGTGGTGCCATGATTTTGTATCCACTTGTGTAGAAGCTAAAGTAATAGAAGCATCAACATTACCATTAGATAAATATGATGTACATACCTTCTCTCCTTTTGCTATTATCAGTGATCTTTTAGTGACCTTTCAAAAAAAATTTGCAAATGTAATTATGCAGCCCTCGCCTCCCAACTACCCTACTAAAATTAGATTTCTTCTCAATTCAGGAACATGCCTCACCTCTTTCAGCAACCATCTGTCTCCATTATGTAATTTTATATGTATTTTACCCTTTCGTACAATTTTACAAGGTTTACCATCACCCAAATAAACCTTTCCAAAATCACCTTGAACATAGTCTTAAAAATATTTTTTATGGGGTGTATAATGAAATGAAGCCCCTGAATGCAACACCCAATAATCATTAATATTATATAAAGAAAGGATTAAAGCATCGTATAACACATCACCTGCTACATTTGCTTATTGTTTTTTTAATCTTATTGTCCATCTCCTTGTTTTTCTTTTTGAAACCAACAATCCTTCTTTAGGTGTCCTTTTTTCTCGTAAATCCAGCACACCAACGTTCCTCTAGATTGGATTTGCCCTTCTTAGACTTCCCATGATTCCCTGGGCCCTTTCCTATATCCTTTTGTCTTCCCCTATTCTCCATAATCAAAGTATTACCTGATGTTTCACCTATGCTTTTCCATCACATTTTCTCACTAAGAATAACACCATTAACATCATCAAACTTTAAAGAGTTTGAACCAAAGATATAATTACTCACAACCATGACCAAGCCATTTCAACTTTCTAGCAATGAGCACAAAATCACAATAACCCTAACCTCATCATCAAAGTTTATTCCTATAGAGCTTAACTAATTTATGATTGTGTTAAATTCATTTAAATGATTAGCAACAAACCCACTTTCTAACGTCTTCAAATTAAATAAACACTTCATAAAAAACACCTTGTTGGAGGTTGAGGGTTTTTCTTACACTCTATCCAATGCCTTTATCACATCCATTGTTGTCTTTTCTTTTGAAATACTGAAGGCCACTAACATTGTTAGGCATAGCCATATTGTTCCTAGTGCCTTTTTGTCAAGAACCTCCCAGTCTTCATCCTTTATAGTCATCGGCTTCTTTGTTATTCCATCCAGTGGTAGGAAAAGATCGTTCTGATATATATAGTCCTCTATTCGCATCTTTCATAACTAGTAGTTTTGGCCATTGAACTTCTCAAATTTAAACTTGCCTTCTTCCACCATTGCTCCCACTTGAAGTAGGAACCCTCTTTTCCTATGAGTTTATATTCCAAATAAACCTTTGGCTCTGATACTAGTTGTTAGGAATATGGAATGCAAAGCAATATTAATGAAATAAAAATGAAAATAAAATATAGAAAACACAACACAAGAGAAACATAAATTTAATGTGGTTTACCAAAAATAGGGTACATCCACATAGAAATAGTTAGTTCTTCTCTTATTCAGTCCAACAAATGAAGAGATAAACCTACAATACATCCATTATAATCACCTCTTCACTTTCATATAGTGTGTCATTGTAATTACAATGCCATCATATCAAAGGAGGGTTACATAGTAAGGCAAAAATGCACCAACATAATTTCTACCATTAGATTTGTGACCTAATAGTGAATGGTCCAGATTTACTATGAAATTATAATATTTTACAATTAATTTTCACAAAATTTTACTTCGAGAACACTGCCCTTGAAACCCTCACTAGGGGGCTCCAAAGTATGTCACCACCCCCCTAGACCCCCATGGTGACTTTAGTGGGGGGCATTGCCCCCACAAACCCCCTGTCAAGAATTGGGCATTATAATAAGATCAAGCAATACCATCCAACAATGATAAGTGTTAGATGTTATTTTAAGGCTTAAGGGATAAATGGGGACCAACATGGGATTGAAGAAATACTAAAAATATGCAAATATACACAAGTATGTCAAATATGATAAATTGGGGATAAGACACTATGGAAAAGGATATTGTATCAAATTTAAGTGTCTACAACTCCAAAGATTAGGTGTACCTTGTTTATTCAATCTCTATTATGATGACCTTCAAAGACCTCGTGCAAACTAAACCTCCAAGTGTAAACTCCTAAACCTTATTTCATATTTTTCTTACTAAGAGTGGAATATTATGCATGAATAGATCAAAATGGATGTGTTTCTTATTAAAAATTATGTTTTGGAACCCTATATGCACATATCCAATTGATAAATGTCACGAGGTCATATATGATATATAAAATAGATCTAGGATGTATTGATAAGCAAAGCATATACACACAAATTGACATAGAGAATAATAACACATAACATGGAGAATTAGGTAGGGAAACCTTCGAGATGTAAAAAACCCACAAGTGATATTCAATATTCAATAAACCTTTACCCAATACAATATAAACTTCTCCTTCTCACTTCCTCTCAATAACCTTCACAAAGTCTTTTAAAATCACACAAGTAAGTTTGAATGATAATGTTTCACATCAATTCACCATTATTCATAATAGGGGTAAAACCCTATTTATAGTGAAATGTGAAGGGTGGTGATTCTTGTAACCAACGGGTCCAACCATCCTAAAAATCATTTAATAACACTGGTAAATATTAAACAAATATAATTTCATTATTTATTTTCACAAGGTTTTCACCTCATGTTGATAAATAATATATTATTATTATTATTATTATTATTATTATTATTATTGTTATTATTATTATTATTAAATTAACTACTATGTAAGCAAAGGGTCAATTAAACCCACTTAGACATTAAATGCTCTAACACTCCCTCTCAATGTTAAGTGGGGATAAAAGTCATAGTCACCTTAAAAAAAGGAATTATATTATGTACATAATTGAAGGATTTAAAAACCTTCATCATGCAAAATATCACCTTTTGAAACAAAATGAATTATAATCCATAAACTACTTAAAAGTAAGTTTAGGCTAGCATGATCATGAGACTACATCTCATAGTTTCTTATGAATAATCAATAAGCATATTTGGAGCCTTTTATAATATAAGGACCTCCATTACGAAGCATGTTTCTATGTATTGGAGTATAAAAGTAAAACTTCCACACAAGGCTTACTTAAATTATATAATTACCATACGAAGTTTATAATGCTCTAGAGTGAGAAGAAGTATAAAGAAGAATAAGTAACGCATGGCCATTAGGAAGTGGCATTTTCATGCACACTCCCCCTCAATGTCAACTTTGAGAGGCTCAACATTACATAAAACTGGTAAAACTTGGTCACACCAAGTGGTTTTGTGAAGATATTTTTCACTTATGTATTCGTAGGATAAAATTGCAAATCAATATCACCATTGAGGACTTTCTTTCAAATAAAATGCATATGAACTTCAATATGTTTAGTTTGTTGGTTTTGCACTGGATTTTTTACCATAGCTATTCAACTCTAATACCTGCATAAAACTTAAACATATATCTAGAAGTAGATTCATGATAACACAATATGGTTAGAACCACAATAATCAAATACATAAAGATAAAGGATGACATATGTTTATCTGTGGTATCAAGTCAAGTTTTAGGAAAATAAGTTCACTACTTTAATTATAAATTTAATGACAAACATATTTTATTGTATGCAATTCGTTGTTGAACATCTTCAATATTGACAAGATGAGCATCCCCAACTATCATGTGATGCACATACAATAATTTTACTAATAATATGATACTAACTTTAGCCAGATATTAGATATCTTATTAACAATAATTCATATTATAATTTGAGTATGAACAAAACTTTACAAGTTTAATATGCTTCAATTTTCCAGTGATATAGAATTGTATTTAACAAAAATTTGAGGTATGCAACTCTCATTTATTAAATATGGATGATTTTAGCATAATATGCAATCATCCAATCAACCAGATATGAGATTGTATAAAATAATTTAATATATGTATGAATAGAATGTTTTAGTAAAGTAAATGATGAAGAGTCAATTAATACAAACTCCATTTACACTTTGCATTTCATATCTTATTATTAAATGAAACATCTGAGTGTGTTAGCATGAATTTGCCTCACTGATCAAATAAAATCATCTTAACAATTGAAACACAAAAGTTCCAAACTTAAACTGAGCATAATATTCTTACCAAATTCAACAATTAAACAAGATCATCTTGTCAAATTAAGCATGATGCTTATGTGTATAATGTATTTTAATGCTAACTCATATGAATCGAAAAAAATCATAAATGTAATCATTTTGAAAAATTAATATAATGTCTATTTTGTTTGCTTTCTCATATAAGATCAATAAATCTATTACAATATAACTGTAATTAGCATTTTTTAAGAATCAAACTAGATAATTTTTATTAACAAATATCATTTGAGACATTATCAATTTAGTTGATATCTTTAAAGAAACTACAAAATTATAATAATGACAAGTGATATGCCATGAACATACATGTATTTTCATGTAGAAAAATGTAAGTATTTAGTAAGGACTTTATTCAAAATATGCATAGAGTATTCATGGCTTTGGCCCATAAAAACTTAGGAACATTTGTAGAATACAACATTGTTCTATCCATTTCTATAATGATGCAATTTTTTCTTTCAGTAATACATTTTTGCTGAGGGGAATAGGGAGTTGTTAATTTCCTTTAATTACCACAACTAATGCACAAAGAATCAAACTCTTTATTAATCTATTCACCACCATTATCAGATCTTGTAATGGTATTACTTCACCAAATAAGTAGAATAACAAAAACATATCATAATACAGTAAAAAATATGAATAATAGATAAGCCACATTAAGGGGGCAACCTCCCAAATGCTTGTAATAAGAAATGAATACTCAAATATGATGATAAACAACTACTTACAACCTCTTATATATAGTCTACGCAGGCCATGGTTACTCCATAGGCTAACCTACTAACTAAATGAAAGCATAGAGAAATGTGATATTAACATCAAAGAGGGATAAGTAAGCCATAAGTTAGCTATTCCTATTTCGATAGGTTAGGGGCGTGGCATATCCTTCCCGTTCGAACCAATGTTGTTCTCAACATTGAATAACTTTGGATGTTGTTTCAAAAAATCCTCACCCTCCCAAGCTGCATCCTCACTAGTCAAGTTCTTACACTTAATCAAATATTCCTTAATCCATTTGGTTTTCAACCTCTTAGTATGTGTTTGTAAGATCTTTTTTGGTTACAAAATGACTCATCCTTCTTAATATAGTTCTAATGGCTCTATCTAGGCTAAAACTTTCTATCCAATGACTTTTTTCAAGCAAGATACATGAAATACTGGGCATATGTGAGATGAATAAGGCAATTCCAACTTCTAAGCCACATTTCCAATTTTTTATGGAACCTTGTAAGGGCCATAATACTTAGGAGCAAGTTTGTTGTCCTTTTTTTGTTGCTTCAAGGACATATGCTTGTAACACTGAAAATGTACAAAGATTGAGTTACCCACATCAAAATGTCACTCACTACGGCGTTGATCTGCTTATTGCTTCAGCCTAGTTCATGTCAATGCCAAATTCTCTCTCAAATCAGCCAAAACCTCTTGTTGATGTTGAATGTGCTCATCCACATCCCAAACCTTGGTTTGCATCCTTAAGGAAGAAGTGATGGAAGGTGGATGGTAATCATATAGTGATATAAATGGGGACATTTTATAAGAGGTATGGAGAGATGTGTTATACCACCATTTTGTAAGTGGTAGCCATTTAACCCAACATTATTGCTTATATGATACAAAATAATAGAGATAACCCTCTAAACATTTATTGACCACTTATGTTTATCCATTAGATTGGGAGTAGTGAGATGAGCTATGTAGCTGAGTACCAAAATAAGAAAATATTTCAGTCCAAAAGTTAATAGTGAAAATAGGATCACGATCACTTACAATTATTTTTGGGGTTCCATATAATTTTAGAAATGCCTCTAAAAAAATAGTCGCCACTGTATTTGTTGTAAATGGGTGTAAGAGGGCACAAAAATGGGCATATTTTGTAAGCCTATCCATAATTACCAAAATAACATTCTTACCTTCAAAATAAGGCAACCCTGTGATGAAATCCATGAAAACCTCCTCCCACCTTTGACTAGGAATTGTTAAAGGTTGTAACATACATGGGGTCTTAATGATCTTACCTTTGTTCTATTGGCATATCAAGCATTTTGCCACAAAATTTTTTATGTCTCCCTTGAATCCTTCCCAAAATACTTCTTGCTTGATTCTATGATAAGTTTTCAAGAACCTAGAGTGTCCCCCAATTGGATATATGCATGTAACTCTATAAGAATCTAATGCTTCAACTCTAAATCTTTGCACAAATATAACATATCGTTATACCATAGAGCATTACCTTTCCATTCAAATTTGTCAGAGGCTATAGAACCTTGCTGGATATTTTGAATCAAAACCTGTGTATCCTTGTCCTACCCCCACTCTAGCCTAGTTGCATCTACTCAATCTACCTACAACATGGATATTGCAAAAAGTAATGCTTATGTGGATGTATCATGCCTGGATGGTGCATCAACTACTACATTATCTTTACCTTTCTTATATATGATTTCAAAATCATAACCCAAAATTTTTGTTACCCAATTTTATTGTTCCTTAGATGATAATATTTGTTCCAAAAAGTATTTGAGACTATCACGATCTGTTTTCACCATAAAATGTCTACCCATTAGATAGGGCCTCCATTGTTTTACTGCATTAAGAATAACCATCATTTATTTCTCATAGATAGGTTTTTGGAGATTAATACCTTTGAATTGATAACTCCCAAATGCAATGGGTGTTCCTTCTTGCATTAGTACTACTCCCAATCTTGATCCAAAAGCATCACATTCAAAAATGAATGTATTTGAGAAGTCTGGAGTAGCCAAAACTGGGGTGGTGCACATAGCTATTTTTAGTTGCTTAAATGCTTTAGTTGTTGCATCATTCTATTGGAAGGCATCCTTATTTAGCAATGTAGTGAGTGGAGATGTTATGTTGCCATAACCTTTCATAATTCTTCAATAGTAACCTATTAATCCTAGGAACCCTCAGAGGATTTTAGAGTTTTGGGCATTGGCCAATCCACCATAGCTTTGATCTTATGAGGATCAACTTTGACACCTTCATGGGATGCAATTGGACCCAAGTACTCTACCTCTTGTACTCTAAAATCACATTTGGATGGCTTCGTATAAATTTGATGTTGTTCCAAAACTATTAACACATGTTTCACAGGTTGTAAGTGTTTTTCCCATGTCTTACTATAAATCAATATGTAGTCAAAGAAAACTAGCATAAACTTCCTTTAAAAAGGCCTAAAAATAGTGTTCATCAAGCTCTGAAAGGTAGATGGTGCATTCCTAAGACCAAAGGGCATTACCAAAAACTCATAATGTCTCTCATGAGTTCTAAAAATAGTTTTATGAACATCTTCTTCATTGATTCTAATTTGATGGTACCTTGGACAAAGATCCAATTTTATGAAATAAACAACACCATGCAACTCATAAAGTAAAATATCAATTACTAGAATAGGAAACTTATCTTTGACGGTATACTTGTTGAGTTCCCTATAATCTAGGCACATCTACCATGTGTCATATTTCTTATGCACCATGACCACTGGCGATGAATATACACTCTAGCTATGTCTGATGATCCCTACCTTCAACATCTCATGAACTAGATTTTAGATTTCACTCTTTTACACAGATGGATATCTATATGGTCTGATATTTGGTGGTTGAATCCCTAAAAGTTGTTGAATGGCATGATCATCTTCTCATTTTGGTGGTAGTCCTTTTGGCATAGCCTCAAAAATAGATGGGTGATCATCAAGAATTATTTGTATATTAGGATGTGGAGATGACGTTATGGGTTGATCTTCTGTAGAACATAATCATGTTATAAATCCTTTTGTCCCATTTTTAGCATTTTTATCATTTGATGTGAACTAACCAATCATGGAGTTTTTACTCGTAATCCTTGTAGTTCAATTTTTATACCTTCTGAATGAAAGTGCATGAATAATTCTTGAAAGTTCATCTCAATTATACCCAAGGTTGTAGGCCATTGGACTCCCAAAATAATGTATTTACCACCCATGGGAATATCAAACATAGGAGAATCTAGATTGTACTCACCCATAACAAGCTTAATACTATGGCATTTTCCTAAACAATTGACTGTGCCACCATTTGCAATCATGACCTAAAATTTTGGTGTTGGGTAAATGAAACAATTTGATCAAGTGGCCAACTTATGATTGATGAAATTATGTGTGCTCCCTGAGTCAATTAACACTGTCACCTTTTGTTTCTTGAGGAAACCCACCACCTTAAGTATTTGAGGAGTGTTAATACTCGAAAGTGCATGATAAGAGATTGTAGGTTTAGAATCTTCAGGTACCTCTTCTATCTCTTCCTAATCATCATTAGAGGCATCATCCTCTTTGTTGGATCCCTCGATGTAGAATAACTTCTTCTCATCACATTTATGTCCTTTGCTCCATTTGTTGTCATAACTGAAACACAATCCTTTTGTATGTTTCTCTTCAATTTGTTGAGGGGTCAATCTGGTAGGTGGAGGAAATGATGGTGTCGATATGCTATGATCTCTAAAATGAGTGAATGGATGTTTCTTATTGGATATGATTTTTTCCTTAGACCTGTGTGCCATGATAATAGAATCAAAAACCTTAAGTGGATTAAACATGTGTACCTCATGTTGAATGTCATTCTTGAGGCCTCCCAAAAATAGGTCATTCAGGTTCTCATAATAAATTATCTCCACACGTAAAGATGGGTTTTGAAAATTATGAATATAATCCTTGAATGAACTAATTTATCACAATTTTTCCAGTTGTTTGAAGTAATTCTCAATCACACTATTGCTATAGTGTAATTGCAGCTCCTCTATAAAAATTGACCAGGTGATACTGAGAGTCATCTTTTTATTTTGAGCACACAATCATCGATACTAAATGAATTTTTTAGGTTCTAGATACAAGAATACCATGGTAATATTTTGTCTACATGAGATCTGATGCATATCAAGAAAAATCTCCATTTGGTTGATCCAATTGAGTAGATCCTTTCCATCAATTTTACACATATCTATTTTTGGTAATAGGTTCCATTATGGCAAGGTACTTAGATTTGGATTACGCTGGTTGGGAGATCCACCTTGGTGGGGTTGTGTAATAGTGATAGCTAATTGATTTGATTAATTATTTTTTAAATCCATCATGATATTTGCCAAACTATATTTTATGAATTTCATATCAGATTGTATGCCTTGTATCTCACTTTAAATGCCTTGTACATTGTAGTCAAGCTGGCTCACTTTGTGATCTGTCTCAGATAAACCTGGTATAAAGGATCCAATAATTCCCCCTTATGACTCCATATCTTCCTTGTGAGGATTTTTAACTGGTGTTTTGGCACCCTTTATTTGGCCCCTAGTTTGTGGTCCTTCCATAAAAAGGGCTTGACAATGTCGACCCTGATTGGCACTTTTGACCTAACTTTGACAAGAGATTTTGTACTTATGTCGGCCTCAAATAATAAAATACAAAGAACATACCCCAACTATATTTGTCTAATATTTCTATAAATGTAAACAAATTTGAAAAATTCCTTGAATTACGTATTATAAAGTGCATATACGAAAAACCTAAAATGGTGATAACTTTTACAAAACAGATCTAATTGAGCTAAATTTTGAATGGAAGCTTCCTTAAATTATTTTTCACCTTCAATAAAAAATGCTTGTAAATTTACAACTGTTTGTAATATATAGCCAAATTAGAAGATCTAGGTTTTTTACTTGATTGTGGCCCAAATCGATGCTCTGATACCACTTGTAATGGTATTACTTCACAAAATAAATAAAATAACAAAAATATATCATAATGATATAGAAATATAGCAGAAAATATGAATAATAGATAAGCCACTTTGAGGGGGAAACCTCCCAAACACTTGCAATAAGAAATAAATACTCAAATGTGATTATAAATAACTACCCACAACCTCCTATCTATAGTCTACCTAGGCCATGGTTACTCTATAGGCCGACCTACTAACCTAATGAAATCATAGAGAAATGTGATATAACATCAAAGAGAGATAAGTAAGCCACAAGTCGACTATTCTTATCTTGATAGGTTAGAGGCGTAGCAGATCTTAATCTCTTAATAAATAAAGAATAAGCATTTTCAATAATAACTTTAACTTCCTTGAATTTAGACAACACTCCAGATTTATTTTTAATGAAATATGACCAGATAATTCTAGTATAATTATCTATAAAAGTAACAACATACGAATAATCATTAAGAGATACAACTTCAAAAGGTCATGCAACGTCACTATGAATTAATTCTACAAGATGAGAGGAATTCACATCATGCTTCTTGTGAAAGGGATTAGATTGTTTCTTACCACGTAAGCAACCTTCACAACTTTCATGATGGGAAGAGATAGAAGGTAAATTGACAATAAGATTATGAGAAGACATATCATGTAAACTTCTACAATTAACATGACCTAATCTTTTATGTCATAATTAAGATTGATTATTACTATGTGATGACAGTAAACATGTAGAAGAAGCAAAACAAAAGTATAAGACATTCATTTGAACACCTTCAACAATCAAAGAACTAGATTAATTTCTAATGGACTAGCTATATTTAAGCAATTTTACAATGAAATTATCATTTGTAAGTTAAGAACAAGATAGCAATTTTTTTTTAAGCTTAGGTACATATAAAACATCATTAATAACAGCATTTACAAATTTCATCTTTCATTGCTTAGTTGCTTCTAAAAAAAATTCTCCTAAGTAAATAATTTTAGAGATATCTCTAGAATATACAAAATATTAGATAAACAATTCATATGGTGTGATGCACCACTATCTAGAATTAATTAATTCTCATTTGAATCAAATAAAGCAACATATAAATCAATAAAATTAGAATTTTGATCTTGATTGTTATTCTGATTGGGTTTTGATTCTTCTATTTGTTTTGATTATATTTATTCCCTTTGTTATTTTTAGAAGATTGATTTTTAAGTCTATATTTATTTGTATAACACATTTTCCTTCTATGACAAAATTTATCACACAGATTACAATTTATATTAAACTTAAGTTTATAATTCTTATTACCAAATTTTTTGTTCCTTTTTTGACCTTTAGTAGAATTATAGTTAGGTTTCTGGTTTTGATTGTTCTCAAAAACAAGGTTGAAATTGAGAATTTCTTGAGTGGCATTCTCTATAGAATCAAAATTAAACATCGCTTGCTCTTTTTGAATTAGAAGAGTTGACAGGGTAGTGAGGTTTGAGATATCTTGCTCTGTTTGATACTTTAAATTCAGAATTGAGATAAAATTATGAAATTTTTTATGAATATTACTCTGAATAACAAAATATAATAATTGATATTGAATCAAATTATAATTACAACCATCTAATTGAGCTTTAATATTCTTAATTATAGAAAGAAAATCAACCTCCTTTTCATCACCTTCCATAAATGTAGTCAATAATTTAAGCATCAATTTAATAATCTTCAAGAGATAAGTGCCCTCATACATATACTCATGGAATTTCTAAACATCACTAGGAGACTCCTGATTACCAATGTGGAGTAGGAATTCATACTTAACACTCTGCAAGATAATCGACATAGCTTCTTATGATTTATGTTGAAACACATTTGAAAGCTTAGATGCCACATGTCGTCCTCACGAGATTTTTTTAGTTCCAAAAATAATGTTCTACAAATTTAAAGCCATAAATTTTATTTTAACGTGAATTTTTTGATGTTATAGTTAAATCCATAAAGCGTTTGTGATTTATATAGAACAAAGTTAGAAGAAGCGATTGCTTCCCTTTAAAATTGACACTAAAACACTAGATAATGCTCAAGTTTAAACCCTTTTAAATGAGAATTTATACTCTATTTAAAAATAAAACAAATTTCAAGTGTAAATAAACAATAATTGTTCAATTTAATGCTAGACAACGTAACAAAAATTTGTAAAATATTGCAACAAATAAGGTGTTGCAAGTGTCACAATAATACATTATTGTAAGAACAATTAAAACATGAACCTTGTTTAATATGAAATTTAACTTTATCTAATATTGAAGTAAATTATAAGCATAAACAAGTAATAATTGTTCAAATATATGTTAAATAATGTGAAAATTTTGAAGCAAAAAGCACTAATTTATGTGTCCTAAGAGTCTCACACAAAACAACTATCTAAAAACTATGATTAAAAAAGCTGTAAAAAATATAATAGGAGGCTTTAAAAAAAATGGACCACGCCAATGTGTCTAGAATGTGTCAAAACTTATAAATTGACTAGTTACACAACATTGGTTGGCAAGGTTTTGACTAAGTCAAATGTTGTAAAAAAAATGGTCAACAGGTTAAAGGTATTACACGTGAGAAGTGGCACGCAAACCAAAAAAAATCTAATTACTATTTTTTGTAAAATAAAACTATAATAAAGTAATTTGACCAGAAAAAAACTTGGTGGTAGTGTGTTTAGAACACTAGACCTCCACTTTGCAAGAGCCTAGCAAAATAATATCTACCAACTCCTCTACATTACCACTTAAAACAATACATGCACTAATTTATTTTTAAAGCTTATTTTATTTGATTTTTATTTAAAAAATAATAAAATAATTATAAATCTATGCATGAAAAAAAATGAATCATAAAAGTTTTTTTTTTTTTTTTTAAAACTTTATTTGGGTAAAAAAGTGAAAAATCAGTGGGACCCTTTCTACCTTTGAATGAGAAAAAAACATTTAATAAATATTATCATGAAAAATATTACATACCTTTTGGAAGCTTTCAAGGAGAGTAATGGCATAGTAGCAGTAGCAGGGGAATGCCTAAAAGTTTGTATAAGCCTCTAAAACCTCAACAAAATTGTGTACCTTCATGAAATTGCTTGTTAAAGCCAAACAAGCTTTCAAAATTGATTTTTGATATCAAACACCATTTTTTCAAACTCCCAAGTTGTACTATAGCACCCAGGTGGATGTGAAATTTTTAAAGAACTAATTGGAATCCCTCTAAGAGTTTGCAAAGGTTTTGATAGGGTAATATGATGAAAATCCAATGATTAAACACCTCAAACATAGCCAGAAGCAATGTAACTTTTTTTAAATTTTTTGTAAGCACCATAGGTCATACATGGGTAGTAATGGCATCCAATATGGATAAATGTTTTCTAGAAGCTTTAAACAAAGGTCTTAAATGCTTAGATTGAGTACTGAGTGCTCAAGATATACAAAAATACCTTCTTAAAGTTACAGACCACCTAAAGGATGATTGAAACACGTTATTTTTTATTTTATTCCTTGCATGGGCTATACAAATCCATGAAATGAAAAAATTATTTGTAATTGAGTGTATATCAAATGATCCTGACAATTGACAATGGCTTGTTTGAACAATTACACTCCATTAGGCTATGAAACCATGATAAATATCATGAAGTCATAGATGATGTATAAAATAAATATAGGATGTATTGATAAGCAAAGCATATACACATAGATCGACATGGAGATAAATAACACATAATGTGGAAAATTAGGTGGGAAAACATCTAGGAGGTAAAAAAACCCACAAGTGATATTCAATATTTGAGAAACTTTTACCTAATACAATATAAGCTTCTCCTTCTCACTTCCTCTCAGTAACCTTCACAAAGCCTTTTGGAATCACCCAAATAAGTTTGAATGATAATGTTTCATAGCAATTCACCATTATTCACAATAAGAGCAAAACCCTATTTATAGTGAAATGTGAAGGGAGGTGACCGTTGTAACCAACGGATTCAACCATCTCGAAAATCATTTATAACATTTGTAAGTATTAAACAAATATAATTTTATTATTTATTTTCACAATGTTTTCACCTCGTGTTAATAAATAATATATTATTATTATTATTATTATTATTATTATTATTATTTAATTAACTACCAAGGTAAGCTAAGGGTCAATTAAGCCCACTTAGACATTAAATTCTCTAACACCAATCCCTAAAATCAACCTATCTCAAAACCCGATGGACTCACACAGTCAATTTTATACTAAAAGGGATAGTAGAGATAATACTAACTCAACATAATACTAATTTAGTGGGGTTGAGTTAGTTTTTAAATATAGGGAATAAGTAGAACTAAATCAATAGGGTCGAGTTAATAGGAAGATACTATAAAACTAACTCAACATGACAAAGTTAGTAGGAGAAAGGCATGTGATCGTAAAGAAGAGGAGGAAAAGCGGGGAAGGGAATAATTGAAAGCTAGATTGAGAAAATGCCATGATAATGAATATAGGCATATATAACAAATGAACATAGAGGAATCTCTAGCAAAATAACATGAGCCAACCCACCCTCTCTTGGTGCACTCTTTAGGACGTGCTCTCAAGGAAATTAATGGCCTTGAGTGTTAGAAGTTATTTTAAGGCTCAAGGGCTAAATGGAGTCCAATGTGGGGTCTAAGAGGTCCTATAAATACACGAATATACATTAGTATGTCAGATATTATAAATGGAAGACAAGACACTATGGAAAAGGGTCTTGTACCAAATTTAGGTATCTACATAATGCCCCCACTTTGATGTGCATATGTGTGTGTTAGTGAATGCATACATATGTTGAAGTATAAATATGAATAATTATAAACACGTACCTTCACTTACCTAGGTAAAAGTGAAGAGTTTTAATGTATACTAAAGCTAAACTTCTATTCAAACAATTTTTTTATGTCCATGAAATAAGTGTTCGTCGCTATAAGTAGTCAATGCACATGATAGATTGTTTTTTTTTTGAATTCGAAAATAGAACATAAGAATAAATACACCTAGCTAGTACTTATCCTAAACATTGTAATAAATTATTTCTAAACTAGAGTTTCAATAGGTGTTAAAACGTATCCAACACTTCTATAGGAGTCACTAAGTGGAATCCACTTCTTGATCAAGAAAGTACATAAGTTTTATTCAAGTTTGCTCAAGTCTGTTCAATATTGCTCTTTTTTTTTTTTTTTTTGAAAATATGCCTTACTATATTCCCCCCTTCTGAGGTGAGGGATGAAGGCTTGTGATGCAATTGCTTATCTCAAAAAATAATGTTAAGTGCCTCATATGTTAGGAAAATAACATAACCAAAGTGTCAATATCCTAAAACATATGTAATGAATTTGAAAATAACTATTACCATTTAAATATTTTTATAAAAAAAAGGATTGACATCTAGTCATATCCCATAATATCATGCATAAGTGCAAATCTGGCATAGGAAACATTATTTCCTTCTAAAATTGAGAAGTGGTAGGCACCTCTATTGAGTTCCCTATGATGATGAAGGGACCTAACCAATTTGGTCTGAATTTTCCCTTATGTTCTTAATTTACATTTGTGTTCATCTCATTTTCTTTTAGTAACAAATCCCTAATGTGGAACTCTTATGATTTGATCTTTTTGTCATAAGATTTCTTTATGCAATCTTGATAAAGTTGAATATGCTCAAGATCATATATGTGTGCCTCATCAAACATTTCTAATTTGTGTAACTATTTTTATTTATAATACTCATCATTGATAATTTATAAAATTGAGACACATAGCAAAGGAATTAAATCTCAAGCGGGAGGATTGCCTCTGCATCATATACTAAAGACTAGGAGATTTACCCCTTACCTGTGTAGACACTAGTGCGATAAGCCCATTAGGCACATATGATGTAGTTGTGTTAGTCTTCACCATGTTTAGAGCTAGTTTTACTTAAAATTTTAATGATTATTTTATAAGTGGCCTCAGCGTGGCCATTTCCCCATGGGTAATATGGCATGGAAAATGTATGTTGAATATTGTATTTTGCATAGAACTTCTTGATGATCTTATATTTCAAAGACAAAACATTCTTGGTTATAAATATAGAAGGAACACCAAATCTATATATGATATGTGTCATAATGAACTTACTATAAAAATTTTTAGTGCTTCTTCTTTCAAACTTGCATTTTTCATTTCTCACATATGATGATTTGCACCATAAAATCTAAAGCTACATTAGCGGGGTACCTCGGTCCAACTTATTTGCATACAGTTGACAATAATTTCTTCTGCATGTGATTAGATGTGATATATCACTGTGTTAATTGATTTAAACATTTGTAATGTAATTTAAGTGAATTAGATATTACATAGCATTAATTTATTAGTTTGGCATGAAAATATGGTACTCCCAATTGTAACAAGGTTGAATTTTATGTTTAAGAACAATTACTGAAAGTTGAAAGTAGTTCGAGTTAGTAATGTTCACACAGTTTGACAGTGACACTAGTACAAAATATGATCACCATATTTGCATATTTACTATCACTTTGATGTTTTGTGGCACTTTAACTTTGGTTTGGATTGATAAATGATTAGTTTCTCTAGTTATGTGGTGTAACCCTAAGTCAATTATAAATAATGGCCTCAGTGCAAAAAATTATTATGCTAGGCATGAAAATGATTGAAGAGACTAAGAATTTGTCTTTTAATCCACTTTTGTTATTTTAGATTGTCATTCCTTGTACTTACGATGATTCTAACTCTCATATTAGTTCTGCATAAACACGTATTTGAGAAATAACATGCCAAACATGTTAATGTATAGTTTAATCATTTGAAGTTCATTCACTTGGTCAAAACCATAACATTTCTCATTACTAAGTGGCATATGGTGTTGATGCAGTAACTATAGCTTAGTGATTAATATAAATTCATGCTATATTATCACCTCAAGCCCTATAATGACTAGAAGTTGCCATTCTTAATGTTTGTGACATCTAATTTAAGTCGACATTGAGAAGAATTAATGTTGACAGGAAGCTCGAGGCTTGAAACATAAGTATTGGTATACATCAATTAAGTTTGAACATGGGTTATCTTTGAGATTATTTTGTATATCTATAGCATTTAAATATATTGTCCTCACATTAATGTGGCATGTCTATAGTATTGGTTGAAGACATGGTAATTTGGATGTCGACAAGTTTAGCCAAGGATACAATAACAATGGGTAAGTGATTTAGTGGTTCTTGTGAGTGAATCAGGTAATTACCCTATAATTTGTTTGGAAAATTAGTTAGCAAGATTGTTTAATTTGCCAATTTGGAGGACACATCAATTATAACCACATTTAATGTGCCTCAGGAGGCAAGCCACCATAAGGCAAGGGGTTATTTATCATTTTTCCATTTTACATTCATGATTTGGTAAAATTAAAAATCTACAACTCTGGTTTTAGGGTGTAAGAAGAAGGATAATCATCCTGAACATGTCAAATTTAGTGACAAGCTTGTCAGGTTGGATACAGGTATGGATAATTTGTTCAGTGTTGTCATGAGGCATGTATTTGATAAAAAAAATGTTTATTTATTTTTCGTGTTGTGTTTTATGCATATTATGGTTTTCTTATTGTTGAATACATGGATTGACTTAGTGAATGATAAGATTAATTCAATTGTTATTCATTTTGAAAACCTATCAAGTTATTTGGGAAAGATAATGGATAGTTGAAAGAGTTGGTTTAATGGAATATAAGATTTTATGATTTGGTTATTGCACTATTTTTATTATTTTTAAATGTAAACTCCGGGTTTATGCATGAACATGTAGTCATGAAATAACTTGTTTTGGTTTCATCATACATTTATTACTATCAGTTTGTCATGCGACTTTCTTGGTTATTTTATTGTGGGTTCATTCAATGGTATAACATTCTTAGTGTAAATGCTCAACACATTTTTCTGCAAACCATAATTTGGTAGTATATGTGTTGGAATTCTATTTAAATAAATGCATTTGGTATACCTTTTATGTTATGGGTGCACATTTCATATCAAGAATATGAGTTTCAACGATAATGTAAGAAGATATTTCATTTTTTTTTCTGAGTGAACATTTTACGAGTCATCACTATTGAAATGTGGTTGTGTTGATGCATTCAAATGATAAGAAGTTATGGGTTTTTAAATAGAGGTTTCTAAGTCTTCTTGCATGCCAATATCTTTGCATATAGTGAATATTTTCAAACAATACATACAAAATTGGTTATGAGAATGGTATAATGGTTAATATTTTCATTTGTGTTTTCAGGTTGCTAAAACCTACATGTAATTGATTTATACATGTCAAAAAATAAATAAGGATTTACGAGTTTACACATAGAAAGGTTTTTTTTGAAATAAATACACATCTTATTTTCTTTTGGCACAATTACTGTAGATGTTATGGTTTAGATAAAGTATAATAGAATCATTATTTCTCAGTTGACTTGTTGTGAGAAATTGTTGTACTTGAAATATAAGCTCAATTAGATGACGTATAAAGAATAATATGGATGTAGGTTAAATGGTTTCATTTGAGTGGAATGTTTTCTTGCAAAGGGTGATATTGATAGTATGTTGTTTAATCAAATGTATTTATAAGATAATATTTTCCTCTTATCAGAATATTTTAGTTTAAGTTTTCTTGATTGTGTTTGAAATTTCAGTTGAAAGCATAATGATTGAATGACATTTTAAAGTTCTCATTTGAACTTGTTTCAAGTTTTTAATATTGTAAGGTTGAACTCAAGACTCACATGATTTTGATAAGAATATATGGGGTAGAGGTAACATGCAACAAAGTTGTAGTACTCCTTTGTATATTAGTCACCATGATAGATATTTTTGAGGTTATAGGGTTGCCAATGCTTTTTCTCACCCTATTCATCATGGAACCTGAGTCTTGTTACACTTCAATGCAAATAACATGATTTTTTTGACCATTTTAGACAATATTCCATAGTTTTCATTAATTATGCAAGGCAATGTTTTTTTTAGGGGTTAGAGAGGAGTTGGTTGGTGATCTTATCCATTTAGATGAGGTATGCTAAGAAAATATTCTCAGTATATGCATACAACCCTTGATGCTTTACCTAATGCCAATCCTATTTTACATCATGATAAATTCTTTCTGGAGCTTAATCCTAATTTTGTAAATCCTAATCCTATTCATTTCATATCTACCCCTAATAATTTTGTGTCTTCCAATAAGAAACACATTAGCAATCCTACATCTCAACCCATTGTCACTTCTGTGATGAAGAAGGTCAAACTCAAGGTGGATGATGACTGTGGTGGTACTAATGTTATTGAGTTGTCTGTGTTACCACTTGAGTATACAAAATACCAAATAAATAAGGGAGCTCCACTAATAGATCTAGTTTTTAAGGATGATTCTAACAGAGAGCAATTATGGTTTGCTACTTATGTCATGGTTTTCTGTTGTTGGATGTTTAGTTTGTTGGGATACTTGTTATATTATGTTTAGTAGTATTTTCAATTTTACACAATAATGATATTGATTTTTTGTACATTTACTCAGTTGTAGTTTTGATGGTAGGCTCAATTTTGGTTATTTAAATTTTGATCATATGTTGTTTTTATATTTAGATGATGTTACGTTTACTTTATGGATTATGGTTGATCGTGAATTGTTCAAATCATTAACAATGGTATTATTAATAATTTAGTCATATGAACATGTTTAGATAATTTGTTAGTTGTTTGTTAAACAAGTTATAAGGGCCCCCACCTGTTAGAGTTGTTTATGTTGGTCTATATTTTCAATTTATTCTTGAGTCTCTTAAACTTTATAGAGTTTTAAAATATAAATTTTATAAAATATAATAATTTATTATTAAGTATTTAACTTATTTAATTTATTTATTCTATATTTTAAAGTTAACTAAAAAAGGTAGTTATAACTTAAAGCTTGACATATTTTTAAATTAAATATTTATAAGGGAGACTTGAAGGAGTTTATAAAAGAGGAGAAAACACACAAGTATAAAGAGCTCTTTGAAACCCAATTTCTCACATATTTTTTCTTTTTGTTCAAACATCTTTGAGATCAATAATCGCTTGTAGATAAACCAATGATAATCTTCTCTAATGGTAAAGTAATTTGTTTGAGTAATTCATGTATACTAAAGTTTTCTTGATTGATTTATAAATGATTATTTGAAAATTTCAGGTATTAATTCATTTGATGATTGCAAATACATAGTCATATGTGTAGAAACCATTGTACTTCATTTGAATAATGATGAATGTTTCGTATTTTATGACAGATTGTTGGAATTTTAATTGTATAATGATCATTATTTTTAAGATATAATTTGAATTGGCTATACACATATAATTTTCTCAATACATTATACTCTATCTATATTTCTTGAGTCCACTATCTTTCTTCGATTTTGTTATTTTTATTTCACTTTAGTTTTCTTAGAATAATTTATTATAGTCCTTTGAATTTATGTTTAGCCTTAGTTTCTTTGTTTTGTTTACTTTCTTAGATTTCAATTTAAGTATTGATATTAGATTGTTATATTTTAATCCTTTAGAATTAGTTTCTTCTTAGTTTCCTAGTCAAGTAGCTTTCACTTTATTATAACTATTAGTTTTGATAACTTCTTAATTGCTAATAATCTTAAATTTTACCTTAGTATTAACTTAGATTAACTTAAGTCTTTATTTTGTTTCTATTTGGGTGGTTGTTTACTTGTTCGTAGTTGTTTTAGATTAGATTAAAGTTGAGCTTGGTTAGTATTTATTTGTTCGACTTCCTTATCCATTTCTTCTATCTTTCCTTCGGTTTCTTGTGTTACCTTTTTTTCAGTATTTTTTAGATTTATTGTAGCGTTAATAGAAATTTTTTATGAGAGATATTTATTACTAATTTGAAACCTTAATTAATCAAAGATCTTTCCTTCAAGAGATTACCTCTTCCATAGGCTTTGCTGTATTGGATAGGTTGGATCATATCTTTGTAATCTAATTGAAGATTGATATACATTTGAAGAAATAAATTTATTAACTGAAGAGTGAGGTTTGTTTTATATTTTGATTAAACACATCTATTCCCATAATTGTTAAAAAACTCTTTGCACACCTTGAGGACTAATCTTTAGCCCGATAGGTCCCCACTATTAAATAGACGAACAATTGGATTCGTTGAAATGACATTTTTCATATTCAATAGAACCTACATATGTCTTCATCTATTATAGACTTTAGAGGAATGGCTTCGACCCATTTAGTAATCAGTAGCTATAATGGTTAATATATATCCTTTGGATGATGTAGGATTTAGTTTATTGACCAAATCAAAATCTTAAAGTGAAAATGGCCGAGGCAAAATAATGGGGTGTATTTTTTCAAGTGACTCTTATTTTTAAATTACTATATCACTAACATTGCTCATAAAGTTTTACATATTTTTGGTATTCTTATTCCATAGAAGGCCAATATTAACCCATTCATAATATTTTGTATGACATTATTTTTCTGCTAAAGTTACCACCACAATCTCTAGCATAAACCTCTTGCAAGGCAATTTTAGCTTCTTCATGCCCAAGGCATCTTAGTAACTAACCTTTAAAGGACCTCTTGAAAAGAGTTCACCAATGATAACTTATTGTGTAGTATCTCTTCACAATTTTTGTTATTTATTTTTGGTGATAAGTTTAGGAATTGTGCCATTAACTAATAATATGAAAATGTTAGTCTACCATTCTAGATCACTTGGTTCACCATCTATAGTAAATACCTATAGTACATGTAATATTGGTAGTGAAATTGTGGACAGTTGCAATATTTTAATGGTGAGTTAGGCTTGATCATTTTTAATGTCAATGGGGACAAGTGATGTAACACTAGCCATAGCCTCAGTGTGGTGGTTGTTCTTTCAAGGAATATTATCAATCTCAAAGTCTTTGAAGTAAGTAATAAGGATAAGAATAAAATCTTGATAGGGTAATAGTTTTTCTTCTTTGTTTTGACAAGCCATGAATTGGTTTATGATAAGGTGGGAATCCTCATAAACCTTTATTGATTTTATCTTAAGGGCACATGCAACATATAACCTATAATCAAAGCCTCATATTCTACTATATTATTGGTATATTAAAAGGTCAAGTGATATAATAATGACATAGGCTACCCCTGGATGATTACTAATAGAATACATACACCAGCACCTGAGGCATGTTTAGACCCATAAAAATATATAATTGAAGCTTTATTCTCATTAGTACACATTATAAACTCATCTTAGAAAGAATCTCTTATTAGAGTATAGTCAAGTAAGGGAGTCGTGACGAGATGATTTGTGATAATCTGACTTTTTACACATATTTTTGAGGTATAAACTTTAGCTCAAATTCCATTAGTAACGTGATATTTTTGGTTATGTGTAATGGATAGATAAAAATTAGACATGTTGTAGCTTAAAGGATCTAATTTTACAAAAACACAAGTCTCAATATTAAGCATGTAATGTCTATGTTTATGTGTTGTGAAAATAATAGCCAAATGGAGCTTTCCCTTTGAGTTATATTTACATTAAGTTATATTTCTTCTCATAATTGACTAAGGTCCTAATGATGTAGTATACTACTCGATCTATGTGTTCATTATCATATTGTGCTAATAAGTTTTCTAAAACATGTTTGATGGTAGATGTGGATAACAATGGAGTTGTGTATGGATAGATAAGGCTTAGACATGTTGTACCTCAAAGGAGCTATTTTTATAATAACCCAAGTCTGAATATTAAACATGTAATGTCTATGTTTATGTGTTGTGAAAATAATAGCCGAATAGAGCTTTACCATTGAGTTATATTCTTCTCATAATTGACTAAGGTCCTATCAATGTAGTATACTACTCGATTTCTATGTTCATCATCATATTGTGTTGATAAGTTTCTTAAAGCATGTTTGATGGTAGACATTTATAACAATGGTGTTATGTTAGGGATAATTGGCATCATGATTGGTGGATTGGCTAGATAATATTTGATTTCATCAAAAGTTTTAGACAATGTTCATCCCATTCAAAATTTGTACCTTTTGTGCTATAGTCGGGAAAAGGGTTGTGTTTGGTCAACTAACTAAGCAATAAACCATTGTAAGGCTTGAATTTTACTTTGTAAGCTTCTAAGTTGTTTTAAGCTAGTGGGTGGAAGCATGTCAACTATAGATTTTTACTTTTTTAATATCCATTGCAATGCCCTGTTGAGATATAATAAAACCCAAAAAATTTCTAGATGTGAAACCAAAGACACACTTCTCTAGATTTAGTCAAATGTTGAATATGCATAATATTTCAATTGACTTTTGTAAGTATTTAACATGATCCCCACATTTCTTTGGATTCCCAATATATTATCAACATAATATTGAACAATGTCATGTATGTAATCGTGAAATGTGTGAGTCATGGCCCTTTGGTAAGTAGCACTGACATTTTTAAGTCCAAGAGTCATGGTGACATAGATAAATGTGCCTCATGGGGAGTGAAATATGTTTTGTATTAATCCACAAGGTTAAATTTTATTTGATTTTATCTGACAAACCCATCCATAAAAGAGGGCATCTCATACCCTATTGTGGAATGAATAATCATATCAATATTGGTTTGAATTGGGACATTTTTTTCTAAATCTCTAAATTCATTGTAGATGTGAGTCTATCAAGTTTTACAACTGGGAGAATGTTAAACATTTAAGGGGATAACTTAATAGGTTGTATAAACCATGCATTTAATAAATGTTGAATTTAATCTTTGACTAATAACATAAATTTAAGATGCATTTTCATATCTTTTGCTTGACTAGTTTTACATCTAAATCAACCATAATGTTGTGAACTGCTATAAATGGATTTATACCAGGCAAGTTTGAATAAGCCTAAGAAAATAACTCAAATAAATTTGCTAGTATATTTCTATGGTCACTATCTTCTTAGGGTGCTATTGATGATCTAAGGAAAATTAGCTTGGGATTTTATGTTGTTCCAAAGTTGAATCTAGATGTTTCTTCAATAAGTAATGCAAAGTTGTAAGGAGTAGTGGGTAATGAGTTTGGGCCATCCAATGGTGTGTCCTCTTCTATAGGAGAAGGCTCACACTTACCATAATAAGCATGATGACTAAGATTATGGAGGAATATCTATTTTATAATGTAAAGATGGTAAATTAGCATAAGACCCCACATATTATTGTAAAGCTTCTCTATTGGAAAAATTATCAAGTGTAAAAATATCAAATGAAACATTATAATCGATCAAATTGGGACATACAGTTTCTGAGGATGTGACATGAAATATTTCATTTTTAGTGAAGTATTCAACTTTAAAATTTTGTTATGCAAAGTCTTATGTATTGAAGTGCTATGTTGTGTGAGGACATTTGTACTATATCCAAGGCCTAACTTGAATTCATGATGAGTATGAATTATTAGCTCGATAATTTCTTGTTTATTTCACCCTATACCATGTCTTTTATATCCCATGTTTTTTGCACACATGTATCCTTTCCCATATTGTTCTAAGGTTTTATAAGGTAGGATATTACATTGTTTTGTTGCATGAGAGCCAAAATAAGATTATTTGCATGTTGATTATGATCTTGAGGAATATCATATAACTAGTCCATGTCGAATGTGCGCATGTTGTCATAATACTTACCAGGTATAAAGTTCAAGTTTGCTAAGTGTTTATCTACCTTTATAGGTTTGTGATCATCCTCATTGGTCTTGTTAGGTTTACTCATCTCGTATGTGTGTGCTTAATTCATAGGAATAAAATGTTAAGGGCCATGATGTTTGGTTGAGGTGTATTGTAGTGTAGAATAATCAGTTCATTGGGTCCTACTTGTTTGCAATATTCAAAAAGCACATTATTGGCAAAAGTAGTGTGAATACACACCTCATGTGCAATTTTTAGGCACCAATGTAATGTAGAGGGGATAACACTTATTGCAGAGATCTAAGATATTCCAAGCAAGAGGTTGTAGCTAATGTCATTAGATATTACTTGAAATGTCATGGGTAAATTTTTAGGTATAAGCTCTGTATTCAACTCAACAACTCTTAAAGGGATATATTTTATTTATTGTCAAAACCTCTAATGATCATTTCTAATGGTTAAAGAGATCCATAATTAAGACCTAATACATTAGGAAAAACTTCATTACATATTTTTAATCTTGAACCATTATCCAACAAAATTATACAATTTATTCTCTAATGTATAAGTGAAGGTTTTGATCAATGTCCTCTCTATATCATAATTTTTCAAATCAAAAGTGACGAGGTATTCATTATGTTGTAATTTTTTTACTAGATAAACAAATTGAATAGGGTTAGTATTAGTTGGTATGGTGGTATCACATAAAACATCACATGATATGCTTTTATAAACTAATAATTTGTTGAGTAACTCAAGAATATAAATCCTAGCTTGTGTGTTTTCAAATTGTGCATTAGGTCATATGGTTTATTAATCCAAATCCTAGAGTAGGGGGCATATTAGAGGTATTTTGGTTTACCCCATTTTGCAAACTAGGAGGAGGAGGGAAAAAACATAGTGTACCTTACCCTTTTGGGTTGTCACAACAAAAATATGGATAATGATCCATCCTACAAAAGCCTATGACACTAGAAATGAAACCCTAAGTGATATATAAGTCTATATGCACTTGAATGTTCAAGGTGTAATCATCACTTTCTAGAAGGTGAATACAATCCAAAATCAAAGAGTGATGAAGTGATGAGTTGTGATTTAGTCATGACATAGGGGAAAATATGTAAATGTTAAAATCAAATATGAATATCAAAAAAGTAGCCATGAAACCCTAGAAGGTATGAGAGTTAAAACCCTAGGTTGAATGTAAGCAAATGTTGGGGTTCACCATTTATGTTTACCCTAATTTTTGTTTTATATAAATAAGGAATAAATGATTAAAATGAATAGATATAATAATATAACTATGAAAGTACAAATTTTAAATCTACTCAATTGGATAATATTATCAACAAGATAGAGTGATAAATTAACTAGGCTATGTAAAGTAAGTATAGAGGATAAGAAACAATCACACCTTGTTATAACATAAATTTGAGAATCGATATCTAGAATATGACTATGTAGGCTTACTCTACACTATTCTTGAACTCTGATTTGACCTTTGGATCCTCCTAGATATAATTTTGCTTTGCACGAGTTCAACCTAGGTAGAATCATGTTGGACATATTTATGTCATCATGTATGTCTTTATTATATCGAGTCTAACCTATGCAAGGTTGTGAAACTTATTTTTTTCAGTCACCAGGTTACCTCTTGTTTTATGATCTTTCTATATCTTTGCATTATTGATTTGTTAGGCAAAATGCTCTAGATTATTTATTCTTTCTCTTTGACCTAACCAAGCACTCAAAACATACAATGGGTTATGGAGTCAGGCATCCACCAAAGTGATGTTACAACATATGTATTATACATGTTGGAATTGGACATCCACATAGTTTTAAGTAAGTGTGAATGGAATAGCTTGAGTAAGGGTTTTGAACATCCTTTTCCTTATAAGTCATGATGCAAGTACATGCAAGCTAAAAACTTCATCTGATACAGATTGATGTTGAGAGACCAAGAAAAATTACTCTATTTTAAGTGTGTAAGATTGACTCAATGAAGCCCAACTTGAAGTGGGAGGAATAAATATATTTTATCTTTGGCTAATGCATTAGGTTTTGACCTTGATTTTTTAGGACGATCCCTTGATATCCCTAAATGGTTTATGATGAATTGTATATATAGGCCAATCTAAGATAATTTGGATGCATTGACTGACATTTGAAATAATGAGTAAAGTTAAAGGTGAAAGATCAGTGGCAACAAGCAAAAGAACCCACAAAGGGAAAATAGACAAATTCATGTAGGGCACATGTCTGCTCAGGGCAGAATTATGTAGGGGTGAGTATGACCTAATATGAACATAAGCCTAGATATTGACGAGGAATATGATAATTGATGATATTTAGTTCAAGGATGCTAAAAGATAGATTTTGATAAGGGTTAGATGTTTTTTTAAGGCTCAAGATCTAAATGGAGACCAATGTGGGGTCAAAGAAGTCCTAAAAATATGTAAATATATACAAGTATGTAAAATATGATAAGCTGGGTATAAAACATTATATAAAAGGGTCTTGTACCAAGCTTAGGTGTCTACAATATGTTTCCATGTTTAATTTCATTTTATGCCACCAAAATTGAAAAAATATGTAATTCCAACTAGAATAAGTACTAGGATTAATCAAGAAGCATTAAATTTTGTAAAAATTCCTTTGATAAAACTAAATTAGGTTTAAAAAAGGGAAATCCAAATAACTTGTGTGAGAATCTTGTAAAATGGTAGTCTACCAGAATCTTTAAAATTAGGTATGCATGTGCAAAATGTTAGAGTCTCATATATGAATGATAATGTGCTTCAAAATGAATTTTTTAATGATAATGAAGAGGGTGATTTTGATCACGATGGAGATTTAAATGCTCGATCCAATGGCAATATTGGTATCAGTGAGCCAATAAAATGCCGTAACATCCAATTTAAGAAAATTTTCATAGATGCTCCACCATAAAATTTAAAGTATGATGAATGACCAAAAATAAGTTGTATGCCAATCTTTAACTCATAATGTGATTATTTTAGAAGTTTCCTCTAATCGTATTGTTTCCAAAAATTCTTCTAATTGTATTATTTCTCATAATTCTTCTAATCCTATTGTTTCCCAAAATTCTTCTAATCCTATTATTTATCATTTTTAAAAATCATACTACTTCTCAAAATTATACTAATCCTCCACTTTTTAATCCTTTAATTTCTCAAACTTATTTTAAACATCACATTTCTCTAACATATTCTAATCCCCTCATTTCCCAAATATATTTCTTAATAATTACAAGCTATTATAACTCCTAAACCTGCTATGACTTATGTTTGTTCTTCACCTACCAATCCTATGGTAAATTTCATTCTACGTTATAATTATTTTTATCAAGTCCCATAGTCTCAACCAGTCCAACAAATTCTATGTTTTACCAGTAATAATTCTTCCCAAACCCTTATATCTAAAATCCTGAAATGGTCTCTACAATGCAAACTCTTTAAAATAGAAAAAGTCAAATAAGAGGGTTGCTTCCTGCAATGTTATTATTTTTAATCCTTTGGCTCATGAAACACTTTCTTTTATTTTTTGTCCAAGATTTGATGCTCCAAAATTTAAATTAATTGATGAAAAATTAGATCCTTCACATTGTATAGATATATTTTATGTTTCTTGCTTATATTTTGCTTATGACAATAAATTATCGACTAAGTAATTTTTTAGAAGCTTAAAGGATATGCCCTTGATTAGTTATACACTCTTCCACATAGATTTGTTCATTATTTCACAACATTTGTGGATGATTTCTTAGATCATTTTAAAAATTATATTTCCATAAAAATTATATTTACTGAATTATATCAAGCCAATCGAGGTATAAACGAGCATTTTAGTGATTTTATGCTTAAATATAAAATAATGGTTACCAAAATGACTTACAAGCAACTATATAGTTAACTCCAAAGAAACTTTATTGATAACAAGCATGTAATTATTACAGACAAATTTGTTTTCAATTCTTATCATTATTTTGATGAACTTTGTTACGGATTTAGGGAATTTCAAATTGAGTTTTTGAATGCAAACATTTTTAAAACAATATTTCCATGAAAATTATATTTACCAAATTAAATCAAGCCAATCAAGGTATAAATGAGTATTTTAGTGATTTTATGTTTAAATTTAAAATAAAGGTTACCAAAATGACTTACAAACTACTATGTAGTTAACTCCGAAGAGAATTTATTGATATGGAACATCTAATTATTAAAGATAAAATTATTTTCAATTCTTATAATTATTTTGATGAACTTTGTTATGGAGTTAGGGAATTTGAATTTGAGCTTTTGGATGCAAACATTTTTAGGTATGGTTCCATTGCTCCTTATTCCAATTCTTCAAGATTTCAAAACAAGTCAAAATTTAAGGATAGGGACAATGATGGCGAGTTTCCAACTAAGAATTACTCAAATAATATAATCAATGTCATAGAACAACCATCTTAATAATACCACAAACAAATTGGATATAAAAATAATTCCTCCAAATCAATATATGAAAATCTTTACAAACCCTCTTACAAATTAAAATGATTGACATGATAACAACGTAAATGTAAATGTGATTGATAATAAAAAACAAGAGTTATAATTTTTTTTATTCAACTATAGACCTTATCCAGTTGATAGCTTTATCGGTACAATTGAAACAAATAAAAAAGTAAATCATCAATCCAAATTGTATTCGATGTAAGTGACATTTCAAGTGATGTCCCTTTATTTATATAATGGCCCTTTGTTTATCAAACTTTCATAAGAGGTTAAGAAAAATATGGTGTGATGATAAAGAAATATGTGTACTTGAATTTGTATAAAAGTGAATTTCTTTATAGCCTTGGATTTTATGGAGATGAATTTGAATTTACATAAAATTTTATTAAAGGATGTAATGGCATAGAAAAATATGCGTTAGGCTAAATGATTTTTCCTATTCAACTGGGTCCAAAGAAATTCCAAAACTTAACCCACAAAATCTTAGTAATGAACCTTGTAATATGTTATTTAAGAGACCTTGAATACATCAAATAACATAGATTCTTTCAATTGTGAATAAATACATGAAATTTGGGTGTGAAGAACAAGTGGTAAATATTTAAAGAGACAAAGAATTCCCAAATCAAATAATAGAACATGAATTTATGGTAAAAGATAAACAAGGAATAATAATTAAATTTTTAATAATTGAAAAATAAAAATAATGTTCAAGGCAAGAAAAAAAAAATGTTGGTTTGAAAGTCTACATAAAAGAGAATATATATTGTTACAAAAGTAAACAAAACATATGAAAATTTAATTAGAATTAAAGACTCATTGGTAATGAGAGTGTTGTTATAACATGGACCAGGGGATGAGAATGACACTTAGGGCCATGAATTTCCACCATTGTATAAGTTTCTTCTTTTTTCAACATTGTCTCTTGCCATCATTTGCCTTCTTTTATTTGATTTTTGAGTGTTATTTTACATAATCTTAGTTCACTTGATATATACCTTATTAACCTATTTCAAATGTTTATTTTATAATGGTAACATAGTTTTTCACCATCCTAAAAATTCATTAACAAGATCTAGATTAAGAAAGGCCATAATACAAACAAATAGAGGTCAGGGTTTAGTCTCCAACTTCATTATTACAATATAGAGGAGTTTATTAGACTACATACTATTTAAAGTCATAAAATTAAGGGTCAATATTGACATTGTCATTTGTTTACATATCCATTACCTTGTAGTGCATGTGCAATTTCTCACAAAGGAGAATGTAGGTTTCCTCCATGCCAATTATCACCAACTCGAGAGACTCCCTCACTTCATGATTTTTTATTTTAGAGAGTTGGATGGTTTGTATGTCTTCCTCCTCAATTAGGTCGATGTTCATGACCCTTTCCCTAATTTATTTAGAGATCAACAGGTTTGCATAAGACATCTCTTCTATAATGTGCTTAACTATCTCTTAGAATTTGTTCTTTTGGCCCTAAAAAATGAGGTCATTCATCATTTAGTATAAGATGGTCTATGTTTGAGTTCTCCACATTTAAATAGTTTAATATCTAGATGATATTGGGATAAATTATTATAATATTCATGACTTCTACGAGGTTGAAAAGTAACAAAATAACAACTAGTATGGAACAAACAAAAGTTGACAAAAAGAGACCAAAAAATTAGTCCTTCGATTATAAAAATTGGATAGGAATAATATCCACCTTCATGTAGAATAAAATTACCCAAAATCAATGTCAACCATTTGGCTAGAACAAGGGTAAATAAACCCATTAGAAAATATCCAAAGAATATGACAGTGACCCAAACCAAGCTTTCATTTAGTCCATTGCTCAAATATGGTTGAGTTGTTTATTAAAACATTGTAGATTTGCCTCCTGTTATTCCCATTTACCATGCTTGAAGGCCACCATATGCCATTTTCTAAAGTTTTTTCTAAGATCCTATGCTTAAGGCATGGACTAATAGTTGATGGATATCATCTTACATATTTCCCTCTTACCCACACCATCACATAGAATGTGTCAGGGTATTATTGACACTTTTTGTGTGTTTTTTGTCCATTTCCCTCTTCTTTGTGTAATCATGTGGTATTTTTTTTAACACTTTTCCTTTTAGGTTATGCTTGTTTTGTACTTGTAGGCCTTTTTCTCTAGTTTTCCTTCATTCTCTGGTATTTCTTCCTTTGGGATATATTATACCATCACATCGAATGTGTCTTGAATTAATTTGATAACCCCTCAAATCTATTATTGTCTTTTTTGAGGCCCTTCTACCCTTCCTTGTATCCTTTTGATATTTGGATATATGTATGCTATTTATTTGCCTTTTTTCTAGTCAATTTATGTGCCAATAGATATTTAATTCAAACTTTAGAATTCTATATATACAAATCATCTAGTGGAATTTTAGTAAGAATTATCAAGGGATTTCAAATTACTAATTGTAAGGATACTCAAGTATAGGCACACTACACATTATTTTATCATTGCTAAAAGACTTGCATCAAAAATTCAATTTGTTTCTTATACCAAAATAAGGATAGATGATTGTGCATGTATTTTCATCTCCACCTAGGAAGAGGAGGTTGATATCTTCACTCATATTATCCTTTCACATTGTATAAAAACTACATGTGCTCTGATTCTAATTTGTGGGATATGTAATTGCAACTCCCTTGAGATTTCCCAACCCAAACTAACTTTTTGATTTACCTTTTCCAAGAATTTGTGGTAAATTAGGTCAAGAGGACAAAGATGATCAAATAAGACAATTATGCCCATAAATTTAGGAAAACAAATGTGAAATATTGTATACATTAGATAATGCATCTACACATAAAAACTTGGAATCCAAAAAAAGTGCAATATAGATTCATTGGTGGCAAAACATTTTCGGTAGGAACAACATAGGGGCATGTTCAACAATAGCGTGATATTTGGATAAGTTATTATAATATTCATTGATTCCACTAGGTTGAAAAGTAACAAAATAACATGTAGTATGGAACAAACAAATGTTGGGAAAAAGATACCCAAAGTTTCATCCCTCGAGTATAACAATTAGATACAAATAACAACCACCTTCACATAAAATAAACTCACCCAAAATTAGTGTCAACCATTTGGCCTAGAACAAAGGTATATAAACCCATTAGAAAATGTCCAAAAAATATGAGAGTGACCCAAGCCAAGATTGCATTCACTCCATTGCTCAACTATGATTGGGTTATTTATTAAAACCATGTAGATTTGCCTCTTGGTATTCCTATTTACCATGCTTAAAGGCCACCATCTGCCATTTTATAAACCTATTTCTAATACCCTATGCTTAAGGCACGGACTGATAGTTGATGGATATCATCTTACATATTTCCCTCTTACCCACACCAACCTTATAAATTTTTTGTAGCATCTTAAACTTTAATAGACTTGCACCACCATGAACTATCCAAACATGAGAAGGTGAAACATATAAGTAAAAGAAAGGGAGAGTCCATGAGATGATGACCATGATGGATCCATGATAGGATAAGGGGAATATAATATGCTCAATAGAAACATATCCCATCCACCATTCTACTACTAGTAGATATAATGTGATTAATCTTCCACCAATAGGTAGGTAGACCAAGAATTAATACCCACAAAAATGACCCTAGTCGATCCAAGATGCCACCAAAGATATAACCAATCTCAGGGTGTGAATTCTCCTTTCATTATGACTATATTTTCTCCTATATGTTTTGTTAACTCCCTTATTTTATTTTTATTCCACATCTTAGTTTTAATGCATTTAATATTAAGTTTGATAATCTAAGTGTAATATGGGTGTAAACACCTGATTTTGATACAAGGCTCATTATTTTAATTATATAGTATTTTTTATGCACATGGATCATTATTTTGAATTAGGATATTATTGGCACTTTTTGTGTGCTTTTTTTCATTCTCCTTCTTCTTTGTGTGATCATGTGGTCTTTTATTTAACACTTTTCCTACTATGTTATGGTTGTTTTGTGCTTGCAAGCCTTTTTACTTCATTCTCTGGTCTTTTTTCCTTTTGGATATATTCTACCATCACATTGAATGTGCCTTAAAATAATTTGATAGCCCCTCGAATCTATTTTTGTCTTTTTTGGGGCCCTTATGCCCTTCCTTGTATCCTTTTAATGTTTGGATACATATATGCTAGTTATTTACCTTTTATCTAGTCAATTTTTGTGCCAATAGATATTTAATTCAAACTTTAGAAGTCTATATATAAAAATCATCTAGTGTAATTTTAGTAAGATTTATCAAAAAAATTAAATTGCTAATTATAAGGATACTCAAGTCTAGTCACACTACACATTATTTTATCACTACTAAAGGACTTGCATCAAAAATTCAATTTGCATCTTATAAAAAAATAAGGGTAGATTAATGTGCATTTAGTTTCATCTCCACCTAAAAAGAGGAGGTTGAGATCCTCACCCATATTATCCTTTCACATTGTATAAGAACTACATGGGGTATGATTCTAATTTGTGGGATATGTAATTGCAACTCCCTTGAGGTTTCCCAGCCCAAACTAGTTTTTTGAATTATATTTTCCAAGCATTTGTGGAAAATTAGTTCACGAGGATAAAGATGATCAAATAAGACAATTATGCCCACAAATTCAATAAAATAAATGTGCAAGACTGTACACATTAGACAATGCACCTACACACAAAAACTTGGAATCTAAAAAAGGTGCAATATAGATTCACTGGTGGCAAAACATTTTCGATAGCAACAACATAAGGGCATGTTCAACAATAACCTGATAAGTGTAAAATCTGTTAAATGACATTTAGTGTTCCATATTTCACACAGTTTCATTGTCACTTCTAGATTATTGTTGCACTCTCAGAACCCAAAGATTCTACCCAAGTATGTTTATTTCATCACTTTTACTATTTTTATTAGTCATTACTTATTTAATTATTTTGTTTATGCTTGTTTATTATTTTCAACACATAGAATCTAGGTCTAATTTTTATTTAGACTGACTTATCTTAGATCTATCCCTATGTCTTAGTTTTATCATTTACTTGGTGTCATTATACCTTAATGTTGTTAATTAGTAGAACACCCTAGGGGCTATTTTGATTATTCATATCAATAAGAAAATATTCATCAATGAAGAAAACTTATCCTTTATTTTTTACTTTGATTTTTTATATCCCTAAATAAAGTTATCTTCATTGTTCTTAGGATTGTTATGTAAATAATTATCCTTTTATCTAGCCAAAACTATATCAGACTCTTTAATCTTATTAGCCTTTTCCCCACCTCCTTTAAATAATTTATAACTAGACAAGACTTTGTGATTTGCTAACCAATCTATCACCTTCGTCCCTTCTCTATATCAATGGGTGAAAAATACCTCAAGAAATAAATTTTGGAGACCCTATGTTCCTTAATTAGAATATTAATTATCTAGTTTGTACAAGCATGACTTTGCATGGGCCCCATAATGATTATATTCTTCCACTTTTGTGCTCCTAAACCCAACTCAATAGTTAGCTTAAGTCACATTATAATACCTTATGCTTATGTGATGTTATTTGAATTTATGCCAAAAAAATAGCCTCAAACCTGAGCAACTTTCCATTTGAATCACAAACAACACACCCATCCCTCATGGGCCCAAAATTACCTTTTGACACCATGTCAAAAATTATCTTTCCCCATCCCTCCTTTAGGGGGTTTACCTCACCAAGGATCTATTCGTATAATCTTCAATCAAAGAAGATTATTCACTCTATTTATTTGGTTGTTCCCATCTAATAAGTTCCCCTTCTTTGAGGATTGTTATAGTGCAAATTTGCACCCTATAGAATTCAATCAGACCTTCTCAAATTTGGGATAACATGGAACTATCTCGACGTATAGGCAAGTTGCTACAAGAGATAGATCTCTATATTATGGGCTAGATCCCTTGATATAATTATTTAGGCTCTCAACTACACTAGTCTAATCACTTGTTGGGGTGAAAAGGGAATAAGGAAACATAAAAGTAACCTACATTAATGGAGGTGATACACCAAAGATATCTCCACAAACATACTTGAAACTTGCACTATGAAGGCGGATTACCAAAACCGATCTCAACTCAAGATTATTCTAGCATAAGTGTTTCTACATGGAGTTAGATTGCTATGTATTTACAAAGGTGGGTGAATAAGAGGTCTAATCTTAGACACTACTAATCTCTCTTCACACTTCAAAAACCACCTAACAGATAGTTACACTTCATGAGACCTATTAGAAGAAGTATTACACAAACAATGCTTACAAGGGAAAAATGGAAGCAAGGAGAAACAATCATCACATGTCATCCAAATAGACTACTTGACATACTTAGGCAAGAATTGTAGAGACTAAACTGACTTGAGAAAACTTTATTCAAAGGCAAAATAAGATTTCAAACCAGCAGGGCTTCACCATACCAATTGTGGATAGTTTACAATGCCAAAATGGCTTCACTTTATAGAGCATAGGATAGGAGAGAGAAAGAGTGACATTGAAGAGTCACCATGCCAAGTGTTAAGTCTTAAAGACTAGTTACAATGTAAGAGGAGCTAGAGAACAAATCATGGAGTTCTCTTAGACAGGTTTCCATCTAAAACATGACATCTTCTTGAATTTGGCATAGGGATTGTTGGCCATTTTTTGGCCCCCATATCAAATTTTGCCTAAGTATGAGAGGAGGGACTTTCAAAGCAAGAGAATAACTAGTCTTTGGGAAGACTTCGGGTTTATAGGGTAGCTCAACTTCTCCTTTTTATAAGTAATTAGTTGATCAAAATCTGAAGTAAGGAGGTCCCAAAAGTCCAATTTGCTCTTTGAAGGTGCTTCTTAGGTTTTCTAAGGAGCAAGTCTTCATCCAGAAGAAGTCTGAAAATCTAAAAAAGAAAGACAGAAAGGTAAAGAATTCCTTTGGAAAAGTTTTTCTGAAGGAAAAGAAAAAGGACAAAACCTTCAGATAATTTGTTTGAAGGAATTCCTTCAAAAATTTTGCCTAGGGAAAACAATTCCCACAGACAATTTTTCCACAAAAAACAAAGCCGAAGTAATCCACAAGGAAGAACCCAAATTCTTGGACAGGCATAAGTCTCAAGACTTCAACTAAGAAAAGTTTGAAGACTTCAACAGGGAAAAGTCTTAAAATTAGATGTGAGAAAGCCTGAAGTTGAGTAGCTTGAAAAAACCCAAATTACTCATGGTAGAGTAAATCGAGTTTCTCCAAATGTTTCACTTAAAGGACTTTCATAAGTAAAGAAGATGTAAAATCCCAAGTTACTCTATATGGAGTAAATTAGGATTTTTTTAGGAGCTTGACTTAAGCCATCCAGTAACATGGGAGACATGAAAGCAATAGATGACAAAGTTGTCACATGGTGCAAGCTGGAATAGAAAGGCCAATTAGCAAAGGACAAGTGGCAAGTTGCATAGTGGACAAATGGCATAGATGCATCCAAGAAGCCAGAGGTGATTTTCCAAAGGGAGGATATATATTCTATATATCGACTATAGGAAAACCAATGTCTTGGATTGGTTTTCCTCGATAATCAATTTTGGTCTCTATGGGCAGATGAGAAACTAATGCGATGACATGACTTCTCTCAAAGAAAATAAATAACCATCCAAGAATAGGTTAATCATGATGTTTCAAGCATGGAGGTGTGGTCCTCACAAAGGGAAAACCTAATGCATGAGGACTTGAGGAGATCTACGACGATCATGGGTGACACATTTCATGGTCAAGGCAAGACAACGATAGTGATCCTAGTCTCCACTATCTTCTTCCTCTCTCTTTTATATTACATGGCTCTCCCTCTCTCTCTCCTCCCTTTCTCTATATATATCATGAGATTTGCCATTTCTAAATGTTCCAAATTTTATAGACTTTTTTTCATCTTTTTGGGAGATGAATGCCTATTGATATGTTTACAAAAGTGTGTTCCCTTGGTTAGGCTCGACCCTACCAATATATTTTAAGAACTACCTCTTGAATGTGATGAGACTTGATTTATTTTCCCATCCTCTATCTTCGATTAGTGCTTTAGTATGTTTGTTGCTTGGTAGATTCGTGAAAGCACATATTCCTAATACATTAGCCTGCTACTTACCTCTTTGAAATATTTTCATGTTTTGCAGGTTAGGACTAGTGTTCTCCTTGAACCTCTTCTAGCATGTGTTAGCTTGATCCTGAGATCATGTAATCCTAAGTCATCTCATGACTAATCTAGTGTGGGTTTGAGTGTAGATGAATGTCCATTTAAATTTGGTGCATCGCCTGTTAGCCTTCTTAGGAACCCTTTTTCCCTTTTCTCATGAAACTTTCATTTCAGTAGTAGTTTAGGTGGTCCATCAGAGAGGAACTTGCCTCTTTAGAAATCCTATAGGCTCAACCTCACTATAGGAAACACACATCTTGAGGTTGTTCCCATGCTTATAGCTGAAAGTGGGAGAGCCTAAAAAACTCTCCCATAGGGGTGCATTTCTATGCTATAAGAGGGACACTTCATATCTTTCTTGAAACCACTCTATTGATGAGGAGTCTACTTAACTAATTAGAACTATATTATAAATAATTGACACATGTGACCTGATCTAATAATGTGGAAACATGATTGGTGTAGGTCATATACACCTCTCCAACTAATGATTTTCCCCTTGCCACTTGTTGTTACTTCCTTGTAATCACTCATTAACCTTCTAGGCCTCAATTCTCATAGTTTTCACTATGGTTACTTGCTCGCACTCAAGGAAATTCATTACAAAGATATTAGACACCTCATCAAGCCATCTTTGTCTTCTGGTCAATCATATAAACTTCAATGAAAACTCAATATCACACCTCTCATCTCTAACTTGGTAGTCACCTTCTTTCTCATTGCTATGTGTAAGATTGCATATAATAATCAACTTAGGAGAGAGGTTTTCATTCATGAATGAGGTGAAGATGAGGTATAAAGAGTCAAAATACTCTCTACACACCTTCCACCATGACTTTCACTTGTCTATTCCATTTTGCACCTTTAATTCAACCGGAATCTAGAACAACAAACATGCTATGATCCCACTTGTCAGGATGTGAAACCGGAAGCATACAATTGATTACCAAACTTGAAACAACTATAATATGCGGAAAATAAACCAGATTCACCAAGTAACTATAATTCAGAATAACACAGCATATGAGAGACAATACACAACTTGTATTAACACTTTATACAGAAAAGAATACAATAAAGAAGATGCCACTTCTTCTCCACCACCTTACAGAGGTTTCCCACACCTCAAGTGAACAGTAATTCTTCTCCCCAAAGCTCTCCCTCTCACAGGTCTCAACACCCAACTCAAATACAGAGTTGGTGTTCACCTCCCGTGCTCCACGCACACCACAAGTGCTCCACGCACTCCACAAGCACTCCACGTGCTCCACAAGTACTCAAGGTACTTCAAGTAGATCTCCCATGAATTTGCAACAACCTGCAATTCAACAAACCATACTTATGGAAGGAACTCCCTTGCCTTCCTCTCTTGCTCTATCCGAGTACACACCTGTACTCCAAGTAGATCCTGCCTGATACTGCTCCCTGTTGTGTTGCTGTCTATATGACCTTGCACACCTGCAAATCAAACAACGGTTCTGCTCCCCTGTGAACCTCGACCTTGCACACACATACACCTACAGATCAATGATCTTACTTACCATGTAGATCTCCTATATAGGCCATGCAACTGTGACCAAGATCCTACACTCCTGAAGAACCCAGCTGGCTCTCCAATCCAGCACCAACACACCTGGTACTGTGGCACTAGGAGGAACGCACCATTGCTCTACCTCACACACAGAAGGAGCTTATAATTATGCTCTCTTACTCCCTAGCACACTTTTCCAATACAACGATGAGTCTATTATATAGATCTCATCCAAACAATAATTAGACATCTAATTACAATAATTAGATCCGCAGCTCTCAGTCTAAAATTAGATCTCTTCATGCAAACACTTGGTTCGTTAGCTAACTACCCGTAAATAGCTCGCAGTCAAACCACACAGGCGACCGACGTCGGTCCCTGTCTGCCTGGGGGTCGCCGACGCTGGCCGATCTCTGACCGACGTCGATTGCCTTCCTGCCTTGTCCTATCGACGTCAGTTGGTCTGACCGACGTTGGTGTCTCTGACACTCAGCAACTCTCCTGCAACCTCCTCTCCTATTTGCATCAGTGAAGCTTTTAGCTCCACAATCCTAACAGTATAAAGAGTCAAAATACTCTCTACACACCTTCCACCATGACTTTCACTTGTCTATTCCATTTTGCACCTTTAATTCAACCCAAAACTTGGAAAAAACATAGAATTTGACCTATCTATACAAGTGATAGTATGTAACAACTGAGTGGTAGGAATTTTAGGAGAGTGCCAAGTAGGTTCAAATCACTTTTCAAGCCACTTGACCCCTTCTAGATGCATTTCTCATAAGGTTCTTATGAGGGTTTTAGGTCATTTAGGTTCTTAACAATGATTCATAAAGGTTAAGCCCTTAACCCTCAAAATAATGCCACTAATTTCAAGTATATGCCCCCCCTAAACTATCCCTAAGTGATTGAGACACCATGCATGTTGTTCGTATAGATGTGAGCGAAAGAATTTGGCTCTCGAGTTCTTACTATGCATTTGGACACCTCTGAGATAAATTGAGGCCAAATATGGTCAATTTGAGTTATTTTATACAAACCACTAAGTCCAATCAAACCTCCACTCTCCTATGAAGGATATTATATTATTTTGGGATGTCATATGATCATATGAGTGGAGTTTGGAAGCCTGATGGTCATGTCTAGTTCTTAGGCCTAGTAGGCATAGACTATATTTCTGAGTATGTGACCACCTATGAGTGGTCACAATGGATGTAGGATATTATCAACACTCATTAATTTTCAATTAAATCCTAAACATAATACCATAGTTCCCTAATTCTCTATCATTCATCTTTTTGTCATCCATGTACTAGGTCTGCAGATTGCCTTGCTTATGGAGTGTGTCAGGTTTGAGATAAAACAAAGGGCACTTCCCTTGTTAGTTTGACCTAAATGAGACCATGGATTTATTTAATAGGTCATGATGACCCTTTTTATCAATTTTTAAATCCTTACCATGATTCTAGAGCCCTCAACATCTCAAATTCTCAATATTAGCTTCTAGGCTTGTGACTGTGTGTAGGGTTTTGAGGCAGTGTTTGAACTTATTCTTCCTTCACCGAGTCAGAGTGTTTGGATTGATAACCTAATTATTTAAAAACTCCCTTAAAACCTTCAAGTATTCACATAACCATCACTCCAAGCTTTTAAAAGTCCTTGAGTCGCTTGGGTATATTGTATACCTGTGTGTGTTCCCTTGAGACTAGCCTATCAACATAATATCGCAAGAGTCATATTTCCAACACTAGGCCTATCCTATCATGATTATTGATAGTCTATAACCTTATTAAAATCCTATATATTCTCATTTACTTTCAAATCATCAACCCAATGTTGTTTCAAGACCATATTTTTCAACAATTGACTGTAGGTGTGCTTGAGGGGGTTTAATTGTGTATTCCTAGATTCAACAGGCTTAAGAGCCCTTACCTAACCCTAATCTATTCATATTGCCTATAATAATCACATGGATGTGTGATATTATCACTTTGAGAGTGATTTATATGTGGCCATCTTCAACTTACACCTCTGTCAACTTTCCAAACCTGCATTCTCCATTAGCTTGGGTTAGTCTGGGTATGAGTCAAACTATAGGTGTCAATTAGGGGAATCATGAGATTATTGTAGGTGGTGATACATGTTTGACAAATTTAATTCACTCTTTTGGTTCCTCATAAGGTCACTAAGGTAATATCATACTTGGATGGATTCATTTCTTCTTTGAAACCATGCCCTAATCCCTTACCTTCAATGCACTAGGTTTCACTTACAATTTACATTGTTTCAGGTTGATTTTGGCCTAATGGCACTGTAGTTTTCAAATTATCTTAACTATGTCAAACCCTCACTCACCATTAGTATCTCAACCTAATCAAGCTATTCTTCAATTGGCATGATATTACCTTTAGGTTTAGGCCACAAGAATGAAACCATTAGACTTACACAAACCTCATAAACTTCCACCATGAGATTACACTATATGGGGCAGGATCCTTTTTGGATAAGTTAAGATAAACACCCATTTCGCAACTTTTCTTAAATTATATGAACATGGATTTCAAGTGTTGGATATTTAACCCAATTTTGGACTATCACCCTTGAAATCTTCTCAACACAAAAATTTAATGCAAAAACTGACTACCATGCTTTATGAGGTTGAAAACAAATGTATTAGCCTTGACCTGAAGCCACTCATAGGAGAATAAAATTTGTAACTGATAGAACATTATTCTTAGCTCTTAATGGTGTTCACTTCATAGCATGAGGATGATTCTACCTATCCTTTCACATCCACACATGCCAACCAAGTTGAATTTAACATGAAGTGAGTAGATATGATCTGTAAGACTATATGCACTACTTGGTTGACACATACTAATTTCCAAAATGTAAATAGATTAGGAAAATTGAGCCATTGAAATTACACATGCAGTTTAGAGTGATAATAATCTTAATGATTGTCCATACAACATAAACAACCAATCTTGAAACTATGACCATGAAATGGAATTACACAGGGACCCCTAACATCCACCAAGTCCACTCACTCCAACTCCTCTTCTCCTATTCATACCAAATGAAAACCGTTGACCCTATTTAACCTATCCAAGAGAGCAATGGGAGAGAGAAATTATTTTTTGACAATTCTAGATTTGTTGAATCCACCTAAGCCAAAAAAAAACTTGTGGGGATTTAAATACACCTTTTTGAAGCATTCACACATCCCAATGAGTAACTTTAGTCCGTATAACTACCTGAAACTGCCCTTTGATAGATTATCTTCTCTCTTTTACTTTGAACCTACAACATTTCAATTTCAAAAATTTCTCTAACACTTCCCTAATATTTGGTATGTTAAATTGATTCTTGACACATTTGTCTTTTTGTGGAAAACCATAAATTCTTTAGCATGACCCAAAAGGTGGCATAAAAGGACATTGAGAAAAATAGATAAATGTGACAAAGGTTAAAACATGGTAGGTGACCCTAAAAGTATGACTTGACCTCAATTAGGACCATGGTGACCATTTTCAAACCTATAAGACTTTATGAAAAGTTTGAATATATAGGGGGTTGACTTTATTTGACCTAGTGTAAAATTTGGTCAACATTTTGGCAATTTTTAGGGGGTAACATGCCTATTATGCTAAAGACTAGTTGCCTTGACCTCTCAATGGGAAATGGAGTCATCCATATACTGCAATTGACACCGATATGCTTATGAAAATACTCCAAACTCACACCAAATACAACAAAAAACAAACACACAAAATAAGACACCAAGACACACATTTGTGCTCTCTAAACACTTAAGGAAAACACACAAACAAATCAAAGGGAAATGCACACCTGACCTAATGTTTACAAGACCTTAAAACACTCCAGGTGAAGGACAACTTCTTCATTGCTTCAAGCAGGGTCAAAGATAATGCTTCTAGAATCACTGTTACTCTATGAAAACAAACCATCATAGAATGAATGTTTATCAATGAAAACTTGCTTATGGAGGTAATCAAATGAATTACCATTGTTGGAGATTTTGCTAACTAAAAATGTGTCACTTGGATCTCTCATGAACACTCCATATAGCTTTCCTATAAGCTTGTTTGACTTTGTAGCTTGCTTGAACTTCATGTCAACTTGGCATTCTTCAATTTGATTATTGGCAGTCATGAAACCTTTCCAAACTTCAAATGTATTTGATTCATGACATGTTTTCTATTTGGAGTCATCAAGGTAGTATTCTTTATGCTTATTAGGTACATGATTGGCCTCATCATCAGTCCTACATTATTTTTAAAGAGTTATAGACCTACTTACCTCTTCAAACTCCTGCACTATGGCATTGAATGTTGCCACATATCATCTACTTCTTCTTTAGGTCCGTGCTCATTAATGTTCTCTTCTTTGGCAAACATAAATGACTACTCACTAGGACTGTCATGCTTTATTATAGCTAGAATATGCATATCATCATCCATGTGCAAAAGGTATTTGCCCTATGCAACTTGTTGTACAGTGTCATCAAAATTTGCCTCAAGAGCTCCATCACATTCTTCATGGAAGATGTATGTACCAAGACCTATTTCTTTAAAACTATATAGCTTAACTCCCCATTCATCAAGGTATAAGTTAGTTATGCCATCAAGAGGTGTTATAGATTCTTGATCACTAAGCTGGTCTTCTTAATCATCGATATTGCAATTCATGTTAGATGTATAAGGCACATATGGTTCTACATGAAAACTAGATAGAGGTTCATACTTAATTGATACCTTAGCACCATACCTTGTCCTAAATGCCATATAAGACCAATCTGAAGTCAAGTATCCTCCAATCTTAGTAGTAAAATCTCTTGACAAGTAAAGGGCAAAGTGAGGTGGCACATACACAACCACAACGTCTTAAAGAATAGTGAAAGTAATACAAGTATGAATAATAAGTTTCAAAACTTTGATTATACCAATTTGTCTTGGTAGCTAACCCATCCAATTGTAGTACTCCCTTGTAATGAAGCTCATACTTCAAGTTTAATTTATTAGTTATTTGTTTGGGTATAACTGAAGAACTTGCTCTACTATCAATCAAGCAATTATGTGTCAAAGCATATTCAATGATGATAGAGAGTTAGGATGGAGGAGGTTTGTCTACTTTACACTTTTGTTTGGTTATCCCTCACTATGATTCAATGTGTTTGTCAAGGCTGACTCTTTTTCACTAGGATGGTTGGTTGTCATGGTAATTTTGGATAGCTCTTCTTGGAGCAGGTCTACTTTTCCATGCATTTATAATTTATCCCACATTGATACATTCATATGAGCCTTATTCATTTTATTTACAATGTTAGTGAAATTGCCACTAACCTTAGCTTGTCCACTAATAGGAATAGTGTTGCCTATACCTTGAGAATTTTGAGGTGTGAAAGAGTTCTTATCATTCTGAATTCTTTGATATACTTATGCATTTAGGATTGCATAATACATACCTACCCTTTGGGATGTTTTAACACTCATTGATGAACCATTATGAGTCCTTTGAACCTCTTTAATTGCCTTTCTCTTTTCCCTTGTGTTTGCAGCTATAGAACTTGAGTCTCTACTTAATTGCCCTTGATAATTCACAACACATGAGTCATCTTGCTGCTAATTGAATAAAGTAGGCCCAAATTGAGTTCTCTTTCCATTGATTTCTCCTCGATTAAGCACCTGACATTGTTCCCAAATTTTCCATGAAAGCTTGATTAAAGGACTCATTGACACAGGTAGATGGATCATTAGGTTAATTCCATGAAGCTTGACCATCGTGCTCTTGAGCAAGGTTGTTTTTAATAGGCACTAATTATTTTGACGTGGAGGGAGCATTGGGATTATAACCATTATATGAATTTGCTTGAACTAGCTACCCTTGACCTTAAAGATGACCTTGGAAAGGTGATCTATTTCATTGATAATTAGGGTAGGACTGATTATGCTGATAGTGGATTTGGAAAGGTCTCACTTGATGTTATTTTATGATACTCTTGAGACCTAAAATATCTTGATCAAGAGCCCTCACTCTTTTTGCCTCATTATATTTACTTGACTGACTAGGGGTAGCTGGCTTATATCTTGGTGTAGGAATGGGAGTAAAAATAGGTATAGCATTTTGAAAATGAGGGAATAGAGGCATGGGAGGTCTTGGGGAAATATTCCTAACCTAGATCAAATAATTTTGAGCCTAATGGCCACTTCATAGGCATTAATCAATGTGTTCCCTCTCATAGATTGTACCATTATAGAAATATCACTGTGAAAAGCCTTAAGATAATAAAGGAAAGCATGTGGTGCAATAGGTCTTACCAAGATTGGGATCCTATCCCATGTCTTATAAAACCTTGTGTTGAAGTCTTTAATAGAATCTTGAGGTGATCTCCTTATGTTGGTCAGCTACTCAGTCAATGATAAATTGTCACTCTTCTCTTCAAACCTTCTCCTCAAAGCATCTCCCAATTCATCCCATGTAGTGATAGATTTATGAGCCAAAGTACCATACCAATCAAGAGCTTTCCCTTTGAAAGAGACATCCAACAACCTAATTATTATGTCCTCCTCAATGATGTGATGTATATTATAAAAGTTAACAATTTTTCTAACATGCTTAATAGGGGTAATGATAGTCTCACTAGTGTATTAGGGAACACTTTTGAGGGTAGATATAGGAATGTCATCATAAAGGGAAAGTCTTATAAGACTATAGTGCCATTAAAATAAACAAAAGGTAGGTTCCTTGCCATGATGTCTTTAGGACTTTGCAAGGTTGGGCCAATCAAAAACTTTCTTATAGGTTTATGAGCAAGGTATGATTTCCTTGGGTAATGATGGGTGTTAGAAAATCTATATGATTTGACTTAATAATGAGGAAGATATTGGAAATCAAAAGGAATGACTTTAGTATGAGATCTTGTGCTTACCTTAGGCATGAAACAATGCACTAGTTTGCCACCACGAGTCAATTATTGGAGTCACCAGATACTACAGGAAGTAGACTATTACAACCTCTTATTGTCAAGGCTAACATCCACCTTGAATAACCTTCTTGGACTTCATGTTATATTGGGTGTTCCAAAACTATTATAGCCCAAATTTTCACCCTAGATAAGTCAATTAGACCTTCTAAAATTTGGGATAACATGGAACTATCTTTGCATATAGGCAAGTTGCTACAAGAGATAAATCTCTAGATTATGGGCTAACTTCCTTGATCTAATTGTTTAGGCTCTCAACTACACTAGTTGAATAACTTGTTGGGGTGAAAAGGTAAGAAGGATACATAAAATTAACCTACAATAATGGAGGTGACACACCAAAATACCTCCAAAAACATACTTGAAACTTCTACTATGAAGGCAGATTACCAAAATTGATCTCAACTCGAGATTATTCTAGCATAAGTGTTTCTACATGGAGGTAGATTGCTATGCATTTCCGAAGGTGGATGAATAGGTTGTCTAATCTTAGACACTACTAATCTCTCTTCACACTTCAAGAAATGCATAATAGATAATTACACTTCATGAGCCCTATTAGAAGAAGTATTACCCACATAATGCATATAAAAGTAGAATGGAAGCAAGGAAAAATAATCATCACTTGTCATCCAAATAAACTACTTGACATACTTAGGCAATAATTATAGAGACTAAACCATCTTGAGAAAAAATTATTCAAATGAAAAACAAGATATCAAACCAATAGGGCTTCTCCATACCAATTATGGATAGTTTATAATGCTAAAATGGCTTTAATATATAGAGCATTGGAGAGGAGAGAGAAAGAGTGACATTGAAGAGTCACCATGCCAAGTGTCAAGTATTGAAGACTAGTTACAATACAAGATAAGGATTTAGAGAATAAATCATGAAGTTCTCTTAGACAAGTGTCTATATAAAACAAGACATCTTCTTGAAGTTGGCGTAGGGACACTTCATGTCCTTAAAACTGCTCTATTGATTAGGAGTTTACTTAACTGCTTAGAATTTTCTTGGAAGTCATTGACACATGTACCATGACCTACTAAGGTGGAAACATGATTGGTTCAAGTCATTATACACCTCTCCAAATGATGATCTTCCCCTTGCCTCTTGTTGTTACTTCATTGCAATCACTTGTTAGCCTTCTAAGACTCAATTCTCAGACTTGCCATTGTGGTGACTTGCACACACTCAAGGAGATTCATTTCAGAGATATAAGACACCTCATCAATCTTCTTTGTCCTCTGGTCTATCATAGAGACTTCAACAAAAACTCAATATCACACCTCTCATCTCCAACTTCGTAGTCACCTTCTTTCTCCTCATTCTATCTGAGATTCCCTGCAACAATCAACTTAGCAAAGATTTTTCCATGCATGACTAAGGTGAGGATGAGATATAAAGATTTATAATACATCTCTATACACTTTCCACTATGCCTTTCACTTGTCTATTCCCTTTTGCACCTTCAATTCACCCCAAAACTTGTAGAAAACAAATAATTTGACCTATTTTTACAAGTGACTGTATGGAACAACTGAGTGGTAGAGGTCTTAGGAGAGCACCAAGTATGTAAAAATCACTTTCCAAGCCACCTAACCGCTTATAGATGCATTTTTCATTATGTCTTTCTCATCAAGTTTTTATGAGGGTTTTAGGTTGTTTAGGTTCTTAACAATGATTCATAAAGGTTAAGCCCTTAACCCTCAAAATAATGCTACTGAGTTCAATAATAGGACCCCCCTCAACTATCCCTAAGTGATTGAAACACCATGCATTTTATCTGTATAGATGTGAGTGAAAAAAGTTGGCTCTCAAGTTTTTACTATGCATTCTGGACACCTCTGAGACAAATTAAGGCCAAAAATGGCCAATTTGAGTTGTCTTATATAATCCACTGAGTCCAATAAACCCTACACTCTCTAGTGAAGTATCTTACATTATTTTTGGAGATCACATGATCATATGAGTTGAGTTTGGAAGCCTGATGGTCATGTCTAATTCTTAGGCCTAATAGACATAAACTATGTTTCTAAGTATGTGACTATTTATGAGTGGTAATAGTGGCTATGGGATCTTCTCAACACTCATTTATCTTAAATTAAACCTTGCACATCATCCCATAATTCCTTAAGGATCTACCATTCATCCTTTCATTATCCATGTACTAGGTCTACAGATTGCCTTGCTTATGGAGTGCCTCAGGTCTGAGATAAAATATTTATCACTTCCCTTATTAGTTTGACCTAAAAGAGATCATATAGGTATTTAATATCTCATGATGATCCTCTATATCAATTTAAAATCTTGACCATGCTTCTAGATCCCTCAACATCTCAAATTCTCAAAACTAGCTTTTACGCCTATGACTGTGTGCAGGGTTTTGAGGTAGAGTTTGAACTTGTTCTTCCTTCATCGAGTCAGAGTGTTTGGCTTGATAGTTTGATTATTTGATAAATCCATTAAAACTTTAAATTATTCACATAACCACTACTTAAATCTTTGAATAGGCCTTAAGTCACTTGGGTAGACTATATACATGTGTGTGTTCCCTTGAGACTGGCTTGTTAACATAGTATCCTAAGAGTCTTGTTTCCAACATTAGGTATATCCTACCATGATGATGGATAGTACATAAACTTATTAAAATCTTATATATTCTCATTTCCTTTCAAATAATCAACCCATTATCGTTTCAAGACCATCTTTCTCAATAGTTGATTGTAGGTGTGCTTGAGTGGGTCTGACTATGTATTCCTAGATTCAATGGGCTTAAGAGCCCTTGCACAAACCTACTATGTTCATCTTGCCTTTGAAAATCACATATAGGTGTGAAATTATCACTATAAGAGTGATTTATACATGGAAATCTTCAACTTTCACCTCTATCAACCTTCCAAACCTACATTCTCCACTAGCTTAGACTAGTCTGGGTATGAGTCAAACTATAAGTGTCAATTAGGGGAATCATGAGATTCCTGTAGGTGGTGATACATGTTTGACTATTTTACTTCACTCTTTTGGTTCCTCCTAAGGTCACTAGGGTAATCTCTTACTTCTATGGATTCATTTATGCTTTGAAACCATGCCCTTATCCCTTACCATCAATGCACTAGGTGTCACTTGCAAGTTGCATTGTTATAGGTTTATTTTGGCCTAATGGCATTATAGTTTTTTGAGTATTCCCATTAGAAACTTGACTAAGTTGAAACCTCACTCACCAACAATCTCCTGACCTAATCCACCTCTTCTTGGATAGGCATGATATTACCTCTAGGTCTAGGTTGCGAGAATGAAACCATTAGACTTACAGAGACCTCATAAACTTCCACCATGAGATGACACTATATGGAGCATGATCATTTTTGGAGAAGTTAAGGTAAACACCCATTTTTTAACTTTTCTTCAATTCTATGAACATGGATTTTAGGTGTTTGATATTTAACCCAAATTTGGGTTGTCACCCTTGAAATTTTCTCAACACAAAATTTCAATGGAGAAAATAACTACCATGCTCTGTGAGGTTGAAAACAAATGTAATAGCCTTGACCTAAAGCCACTCATAGGAGAATAATCTTTACAATTAATAAAACATTATTCTCAAATCTTAATGGTGTTCACTTCATAGCATAAGGATGATTATGCCTATGCTTCCATGTCCACACATGCCAACCAAGTTGAAGTTAACATTAAAAGGTTAGATATGTTATGAAATAGTATATGAACCTCTTAGTTAACACAAATCAATTTCCAAAATTCAAACAAATGAGGAAAACCAATTCATTGGGATTGTACAGGCAGTTTGGAGGTGATAATAATCTTAATGATTATTCATACAACATAGACCACCAATATTAAAACTATGACCATGAAATGGAAGTACAAAGGGAACCTAACATCCACCAAGTGCGCTCACTCCAACTCTTCTTCTCTTTTCTGTACCAAATGAAAACCATTGACCATTTTGAACCTGTCCAAGAGAGAGATAAGAGAGAGAAACTAATTTTTGACAATTTTGGATTTGTTGAAGCTACTTGAACTTGGAAAAGACCTATGAGGATCTCAAGACACCTTGATAAAGCATTAACACATGTTAGATGAGTCACTTTAGTCTCTACAACTACTTTAAACTGACATTTTATAGATGTTCTTATTTATTTTATGTTGAACCTACAATATTTCAGTTTCAAAACAATCTCTGATACTTCCCTGACATGTGGTATGTTAGATTTATTCTTGACATATTTGTTCTTTTGTGTAAAACTATGCAATTCCTTAGCATAACCTAAAAGGTGGCATAAAAGGACACTAAGAAAAATTGACAAATGTGAGAAAGGTTAAAACATATTAGGTGACCCTCAAAGTATGACTTGACCTCAATTAGGACCATGGTGACCATTTTCAAACCTATTAGACTTTCTGAAAAGTTTGAATATGAAGGGGGGTTGACTTAATTTTACCTAGGGTTAAATTTGGTTATCAAGGATCATGATGTTTTTTTCTTGAGCATACTTGATTCGCTAGCTTTATTCAAAGACCTCATTATATTCTCAAGTTCTTACTTTTATGTTCTCTCATTTTATGTTGGTCCCCAATATTGGCCAAGTATGAGAGTACGCTTAATTTTGTGGATCAATTCAAGGGCATAAGGGATACACATATTTTAAAAGAATAACATATAAATGAATGGGGTGTAAGGCATAAGAAGATCAGGGCAAGAACTAGTTTTGGTAAAGTCTAGTAGAGTACCATCAAACTCAATGACAATCAAGGAAGTGGCTATGTAGATCTACCTGGGACCACAAGATTATTTAGAATGAAAGGGATTACCAAGTCTTAGCATTCATTAATGACAATGGTTTAGCTGGCATGAAGCATAAAGTACAATGAATGGGGAGGAGGTTACATGAACCGTGGAGGTTAAAAGAATGGGTGATAGTTCAGAAAAGCTAATAGAGAAAATCTTCAGGCATGAAATATTAAGGTAAGCAGTTATATATAATGACCTTTAGTGAATATATCAAAATATGGTATGAATATAGGAGTCATTTTGGTAAAAAAAATTCAATGCAAATCAATTACATTGTTATTATTAGAAAACTATTACGTATTTTTTGGTGTGCACAATTAATAACTATAACTGCAAGGTAGTGGCTTGGGCCTATAAAATTCCACTTTGTGTCATATATTAGGTTGATGATTATACCATTGTTAATGCATTTTTTGTTGACACTAATATTGAGACTCTTATTGTTGTTGATGGCATCATTGTATCAGATTGTCTTTTCATTTGTAAGAGTTAGTAATTATTAAGCACTCTTGCAAATCTAATCATTAATAAAAAGAGAAGAAAACCTTCCCCAATGGTTGTGGCTATATTTGTGTCTCTTTTTTAGTTTAAAATTCATGTTAATATTTAGTTAGTTGCCTTTAGTCTAATAATTACTTAGTGTTGAAAGTTCAAACTGTTGTCTCATTCCATGTTATAAGAGTTAATATTGTTTTGAATTACTTTCTTCACAATTAACAAAAACAACACATTGTACTTTCTCTCTATGCCTCGAGTGAGTGTGAAAGTTCAATTACATGACATGTCAATGTGGTGATTAATAGTATTATGGAAATAATAAGTGGCACAAACTAAATGGCAGGTGCATAAGAAACATACACCAACATTTTAGTTCCATTATCGAGACACTATTGAACAAGTTGTAGAAGATGATGCATGGAGATTATTCAACATATTTCATTGGATAATATTGAGAGATGGTTAAAGAAACTAGAGTGAAATTTTAAAATAAACTATAAAAAGTGGGTGGGAGAGTATTTGTATGATACCATGTATGAACTAATTTTTTGTGACCTACATGGACATTTATACGTATGGTTAGACACATATTATGGGTCAAAGTAGGGATTAAGACAAAAAACATCCTTTGATAGAAACACAAATTGAGAAATTACAATGCACTGATACCATTTAGACCATACCAATATATGTGTGATGGAGAGGCATGTTAAATATATAGATATTAGAGTTCACAGTCTCTACATATTCTTTCCTAGAGGAAGTAGACTACGAACTCCTGCGTTCAAAGGATCCTATATAGCATTGTCACCCTTGAGAATTAAGAATATGATGGTAGGTTTTAGTATCAATAACCTACACATGGAAGTATAAATTCCCTTGCATGTGTTCAAATGGTAGAAGGGTGGATAAGGTTTGTATGGTTTTGTGAAGGGCCTAAAATCATATAATTTCAGCATGGAGAGCCTAGATGTTTGTAAATTCATGAGATGTAAATAAGATGAAAGATAGTAAAGAGTGATTTATACCATGGACCCTATGAGGAGTTGAGTTAGTGAGATGATGTGAGGATGTCTATAAAATGAAAAGGGCATGAGGACAACCTTTGCATAGAGTAGATACACTTTGACGAGTAAGAAACATACGTCGATGAGTAGGATAATATTTTGGAGGAGATGGATAAAAGCACTTGGGATTTTTCAAGCATGCTAAACCACATGAAAATAAAAGAGGCACCCACTCATGATTTGCTTGAAATGTCAGCTCATGTGTTTCATACATAAATGGAAGGAAGTGAAGGAAATCAAGCTGATTTGTCTCAAATAGAGAAGTTTATGATATAAGAGGCAGCGAATAACATCTTACAAAAATTAATACCATATAAACCTTTAGGATTAATAGTAATACCAACATCACAATCTAAAAGCATAACTATGTTGGGCATCCTGCATACTTGGGGTGGTAATCCATCCATGCTAGTGAGTAGTAATATATTAGGAGAAACAATGACTATGGGTGTAATAGTATCTAAGTCAAGCACCCATCTGACCATGGTACAACCTAGTGTAGGGGTTGGTAGAATAAAGCCCCCATCGGGAGGAAATGTGGGTATCATGGGTGGAGGTAACCCTGGGTGCAATTAGAGTTCAAGCACATAGGTAACAACTATTGTACTAGTCACATAAAACCCAACCCCACAACATTTCATTTATGAGTTGTTTTTGAGTTTTCTAGAATACAACAGAGTGGAAATTGTTATATAGCATGTTCACAAATGTGAACTCATATGGCATGCCAAGTATGTTTCTACCACCCCATTTAACACACACATTGGTTTTTGAGAGGTTCACTTTTTCTTTTTAGGTACACTTTGTCTGTGAACTTTCATAGAGCCACAAAAAGCTCTAGAAGTAGTATTGGGGGTTGAATTAGTTAGAAGTATGAATATGAGGATTAGCCTATTCATGGAGGCATGAATCAAATCAATGGCCTCCCAACTATAAATTTTGACTACCAATAGTGAGCATAACACTCAAAGTTGGTCGTGGTGTACATACTGCTAGGTGGAAGATGATAACAAAATTTTTTATCCGAGGTGAAGTGTCATAGCCTTGATCAAGTCATGTGAAATCTACCATGCAAATCATGAAGTGTGCACTTTCCCTTTGTTGTAGATGGAAACACATACAAAATATATAAAACCTCTACCCATAATAATGAATATTGTTAGGTAATTGATGAAATTTTTTTGGCATGCAAGTGAGGAACATAGTAGATAACTACTAGACTCTCAAATCAAGAATAGGTAAAATATGGTGGTGAGTGCCCATATAGATGAAAAGGTGATGGATGAGGTGGAAAATGCTATCCCCTACCCAAATTTCCCTACTTGTGGGTACTATTTTGGAGAGCATAAGCTTGAGGAATATCTTGACCTCTGCTCACAAAAAAGTACATGGCTGAAAAGGAAGCAAGATTGATTCAGATAGTTGGACAAGAGGATTGAAGGATCCCCATGGAGGCTATGTGTTGACTATCCCAAGGTCTAAGGTTAAATATTACTAAGCACCACATTGACACCACTTATAAAAAAGTAACAAAGGCACCTAGAGAGATGGTCCACTACACCAAACCTTTTATTTGACTACCTTGATGGCCTTCATTATAAGTTCATATTGCAAGAAGCAAAGGATGTGATCTGTAATTTGCAAGGAAAATTCCAATATGAAAAGGAAATGAAATGCTAAGACCAAGCACGAGATTCAATAAAAAATAGTGTGAAAGAGGTTGATGGCCTGTCTAAAATATTTACTCTTTTATGTACAGGAGTTATCCCTCTCCTTAAGATTTTATTTATACAAAACATTGTAGCTACAATTGAACAACCTCATAAATTGCATCAAATAAGGGGAAGTGAGGTCACAATCATGTAAAATACTGACTACGATGAAGAATTATTGATTGATGCCACTATTGATGGATGGTTGGTATGTGATATCCTAATTTATACTAGAGTTGAAGTAAATATTCTGATAAAAGAAGATTGGCCCAAGATGGGCAACCCAACTCAAAGACCTTCACCTCATGTTCTATTTATGGCAAACAAGACATGGGTACAACCCCTAGGGATTCTAAGGAATATCTCTATTGGTGTTATGGGTGTAAAATTTAACATCAACTTTGAAGTAATAAAGTTGGCTGAAGCATAAAATCACCCTAATTTACTTCGTAGACCCCCATGTTATGCCAACACTACATATATGCACTTTACGAAGCATTACATGACTTTTGAGAATGAGGAGAAGCATATTTTCATCCCTCTATAAAATTATCATTAGCCAACCTATTTTGAAAGTGTTGACATGGATGAAGAATTGAATCATACATACACTATCAATGTGTAAAAAGCATAATGTTATGATCCTAATAGTGATAGATTTACTAGTTGGAGCGATTCAAAACTCATTCTTGACATTACCAATGTTGCACGTGATTGTTGGATCCATGAATCATATGAGGTGACTAGGCACAAGTATGGTGTCATAAACTTAGATCCCAAGTAGTCTATCATACAAGAAATTCTAATGAACACCAAAGTCAAGACCAACTAGACTCCAGACATAGAGATTTGGGTTTCATGCACTGTACCCAAGATGAAAAAGGTCTTCATACTCAACAAGGGTAATATTTATACCCTTCCTCATTATGATGGCTTAGAAAACACCATCACTTATGTAAATGATTTATAGGGGTGTTTATCTTAGGATAAATAAAGGTCACATGCATTGGTTTACACCTTGAAGAACACGACTATGTATTGATGGGCAACACACAAACCTACTCTTCCAACATGGGTTGTCATGAAAGAGGCTATTTGTACCCACTTCAAACACAATAAAATTAAGTGCAATTTTCCTACATATAATGGGGATTCACCATTAGAGAATCACATACATAGTTACAAGGAAGTATAGACAAAGATATTGTATGACCTTCTTGTAGGATTGTTAGTCCATGCTTTCTATGGCACATTGAAGACTTGGGCATATGCTTAGTATATCATTGGTGAAATTGCATAGAGAGAAAATGTAATAAGAGGGGATGGAGATATATTTTTTCAGACCTTTTTTCTTCATCTAAGTCGAAGCTTTCTAAGATATTACAATGGATCTATAGAGCCATCATGAAAGATGATGTAATTATGGAGGAACGTGTGTACAATATGCATAGAAAAAATGTATTGCATTGTTAGGAATGTTCAAAGAAGGTAGTGAGGAAAATGATTCTAATGAAGTTGATCAATAGGTATGGTTGGATATAAATTAATGATACAAGTGCAATAAAGAGAGGGTTATTCGTAAGGTAAAAATAACACAACTAGAAGATACCACATATTACTTGAATGTGGAGACTTCATTGTGGAAAGTGAAAATTCATAGATGTGCAAGGTGATATGAATAATTACTACCATGAAATATTATAAAAAATAAAGTTAAACATTAATACACAGGAAGAATCAAAGATCACCATTATTGGAGATTACTGGTTTGTTGAAGGATTGGCCTAAATTGTAGAGTTGTGTGAATTTCAGGATGTCTTCCCATGTAATCATAAGGAAATGAAAGGTGTACACCCTTATTTGGAAAATGTGAAGATTAAATTAGTCAAGGGCATAAAAGCCTCATGCAAAAGTTAAAGAGGATACTAACATTATGCTTGTTGTTGATGTCATCTTTCTTATTTAATAATCTAAGTGTGTAATTCCTATGGACATTAACTTCCAAAAGGATGGGCGCATACGTATGTGTGTTAACTTCAGACTCCTCAATGTTGCCTATGTGAATGACCCATTTCCAACTTTGTATGTTGAATAAATTTTGGAAATTATTACAAGATGTGAGTTTTACACCTTCATCGATGGTTTCGTAGGATACCATTATATATAAACCAAGGAGCAGGATAAACCCAAAATGACATTTACAGTCGAGTATGGTTCATTTTACAAGGCCCCATTTTTCACCGTAATAGTTTTTAAGACTTTTTGGTTATTTTACATGTCCTTATGTGACATGATCCTTATGTTATTTTAGACATAACACATTTTATGTTATGTTGTTATATGATTATTACATTTCTACTTAGATGATGGTTTATGTACTTAATGTTGTTAGTTTTGCTTACATTAGTATGATTCAAACGCTAGTGATAGATGATTTTAGTTGTTTATTGAGACATGTTACTAATAGAGCTAGTGATTTTTTATATTGACACTTGAATGATTGACACATGTATATTACCCCATGATGATTATAGAGATGTTGTGTCTTGGATATTTTATGTATGCATTTTGTATTGATAGATATTACTGGAGATATTTACATTTAATGGATTTAGATACCTAGGGTAGTGAAATTTTATCGGTGAAATGATGTGTAGGTCATAGAGAAGGCCAAGCAAGGGAACTAGGACTATTCCAAACATAAGTGCACCATTGGTATTAATTGTGTAGTGGATTCATGACTCCTTCAATTTAAAATCCAATCCTATTGTTGTATTTTAACTTAGTCCTGAGTTTTCACCCTCCTAGCACTATTCACACCCCCTTGGCACTTTTCATACATTTTTACAATACCTCAGAAGCCACCTTAATTTTGAATAAAATCATAAACATAAATGTGTAAACCATTTAAGTGGTCTGTTAACCAAAAAACTCGAATGGTAATTTAGAACCATGTTTTCAAGTTGCTAAAAAGTGTTATAGAGGTGGTTATAAGTGTATTTAAGACCCTTTTTGACCAAGGGATGGGCTAAGACATTTTTAGAGCATCGAACAAATTATTGGACAACCCATGTGCCCATTTAAGGCATGGGGAAGATAGATCATTAATGGATGTGGGTGAGACTTGCTTTCCCACATATATGTGTAGGGTGAGTTAATGCTTAGAGAAGACCTTTTTTTGAAGAGTTAAGGAATGAGAAGGATCAAGTGTCACCTTTCCATTGGCCATAAGGTTTGAGTTTTTTATATATAAGAGCAAGGAAAGCCTTCCTAGAAATAACTTTATGCTCTTCTTCAAATTAGATAATTGAGGGGAGCTTGAAGAAGGAAAGAGGAACAGAGAAGGAGGAAGAGAACTTTGTTTGGAAAGGAGTTAGCTTGTTTCAAACACTTATAGAAGATCCCCTTTATGTATATTCACGTGGTGGAGATAAGGTAGGATTTTTATGTTACTAATGCATGTTTTATTTTATTGTTTTAAAGAAAAATATCTATTCCCTTCTTGCCTTGTTATTTGAAGAGGATGTATGGCCACTTGTATTACCCACTTTTATTGGTTTTTTCCATGGTTGTGTGTATGGCCACCATGAGTGTTTTTTGTTGCCTTTATTGGCTTGGAGTTGAAAAATCCCTCCATATTTGTTAGTTGTTTTTACAATTCATTTTTTGTGATTTAAAATTGTACTGTTCTACCATGAATTTAACTCTAAGAACATCCCCTTATGACCAACATCTCCCTTTTTGTAGAATAAAAGGGGACCTGTATATTTCAAAATTTTTAGAGTTTCCAGCAACAAATTGAGGCCCAATTGATCATTATTTACATAAATATGCCAATGTCTGCTCAATCTTGATCATAATGGTCTCTCACAATTTCACCATGAGTTGTTTATCATGTCTGAAAGTCTTTCATAAATCTATACATTTAAATTATATTTTATTCCATTATGTTCTCAAAAGGTCCCCATACTTAGTCACTTTTTAAGCTATGTTTCTATAGAAGTTTCCTTATGTAGGCTTTTCCTGGAGCTACAATCCTAGAGTTTAACCTAGCAGTTTCCCAAAAATCTTTTGCACTGATAAGTAAGCATCTCTTTGTTTACAAGGCACTTTCAATTACTTACCACTTTTTTTGTATTTTTCATATCCCATAGCCAATGAGATGGTGTCTTGTGTATTTTGTCACCCTATGGTATCAGACTTATTAGAGCCCCAGGATGTCCCAAAGTGTCAGAGGTGTCAGACTTGTCAAATCCTGAAGCCAATGAGAATGTGCCATGTGTCTTCTACCACTCCTATGGTGTTAGACTTGTTAGAGCCATGGGAGGTTCTAGAGTATAAAAGTTGTCATATCTTACAGCCAATTAGAATGTGTCATGTGTCTTCTTTCACCCTATGGTGTCAGATTTATCAAAGACCTAGGAGGTCTTAAAGCATCATAGGCATCAAAGATGTCAGATATGGAGCCAATGAGAAGTTGACATGTGTTTTGATACACCATAGTGTCATAATGTTCTAGAATGCTCTACAAAGGCCATAAGAGGGTATATATTGGGACCTTGATGTAATGAAGAGATGCCACATAGACACAATACATCCATGTTATCAACTCATATGTAGAACTATCAAGACACATATCTCCTCATTGTATTGAGGACATAGTACTCATCGAGCCCACTGACATAGATTGACACATGGATGGTCATGGAGTCTTTCACAATTCCATGAGGGCTAGATAGTGCATGCTCCCCACACTCCTTGCATTTATTAATTTGATAAAAGGAGGATCACGATCTGATGGCTCAAAGATTCCCATCACCATCAACTAAATCTAAATGACACCAATTTTTAAAATATTTAATTAATACTAAATTAAGAAACAAATTATTTGGACTCATAGCATCAACTCCGAGCTTAATTTACTTGATGTGATATTAGTAAAATCCTTTACTACATAATTTAATTTAGAGCTCTATACGGTCTCGTCGAATCAACCTTATCATTATCAATTCTTTGCACACTCAAATCATTCTTATCCCTTTGAATCAAATTCATACCAAGGCCCAAAAAATACCATGTTATCAATAATTATGTACATCAATCTCACACAATTCAATAATGGCATCCTTATCCTCGAACCCCAGACCAGAGCCAAAGTACTGAAACACTACTTTCTTATAGGGCATAACTTGGTTCAAGCACTATAATGAGGTATTAAAGATAAGGATATTCAAAATATGAGCTCAAATGATAAGGACAATGATGATGAAATTGAATATGCATATCAACTCATCACCATCAGAATGTTGGGACTCCACTTGGATGTTGCCAAACTTGTGGTTTTCTCATGTGCTAACATGTTTTGTAACTTGTTTCTCTCTTCCAAGTGTAATTAGGATATCAGGTGGTTGTTGAACACTAGGTTTAAAATTATAGACATCTTTGGGCCTGCACTAAAATAATATTGTAAGCTCTCAAACTACACCATGACCTATGACAAGGAGTTCATAGATGTTTGGACCTAGACCTACAACATCTATGATTTCCTCAAGGAATAGGTAAAGGATTTGGATCACTGGGTCAATAAAGAAGACCCTGATTCTTATACAAACAAAAATTTCTAAGAAGGTGTGTGCACAGGTATGCTCTTGTTCCACTACTTAGTGGGGTGAGTGATATAGTGCATGTCAACACTTATGAGGTTCCCCTTCTCAGTGTCATATTGAAGGGGGATAAGTTCCCAAATTTGGGCAATCTTATCATGTTCAACCTCACCAAATAGGTAAATGAAGCTCGTGCATGTGGAACTTATACATGTTGTCATACATAGTCGATGTAATCTATACCACCTTGGACTTTATATGCTCAACATTTCCTTGATGGGTATTAATGGGGTCCATAGTGTATGTGGTGTTCTACAAGCTCTACATCTACCATTTCCAGAGTAACATGTAGGGCATATATGAGTACTTTTACCTGGTCATGTATCAGGTAATTAATTAGAGGCCCATGTCAAGGTTCTCAAATGAGATTCAGGCTTCAATGAACCTCATTGGTGCATACTGGTACTATAAGGATATCACCATAATCCAATTATAAGGCATTCAGGGGGTTCATATGTAATTACCATACATGGTCCCCGACCGCCTTGTAGAGTAAGAGATTGCCTACCAACTCATTCATGGTATAGTTGGCCACTACCTTGCCCACAAATAAAATTTGTATCTGCCATTTCTTATGATCATTGGGCATGATGAATATAAAAGTATCCTCCCACTATAAGCTATGGCCCAGCACATGGACTCTTATAGCCTGGGCAAAGTAGATGATAGGTAGTGGGATCCTAATGACATAGTGCGAGACCATGTGGCAAAGAACCAAACAAAGCTCAACACTAGTTATCACTATGAGGCCCAATTTGTTGATGAGTTCCACCTCAACACTATCGATGACATAGAGGTGGTCACAAATATTGAGGTCACTCACCCCTTAAAATCCAAAGTTCCTAATCAACTAGCTCTTGAGGAGAGACTGGCCCCGCCACATTAAGAACCTATGTAGCCAACCACTGAGGTCAAAGTGAAGATGAGGGGATTTTCAAACATATTTTATAGGGATTCCTAGTAGCTACTGTTGATGTAGGAAAGTGCACCTAGTGGCAGGAAAATAGGTTCCTGCCTTCTCCTCGCAACATGGAAACTCCTCTCTCGCCTATGGGACAGCGAAGCAGGAGAGGAGAGTCTCTAGATAAGGGCTAGCTCCCTTTGATGTATCATGTTTGTTTCAGCAAGTGCAAATACATACAGGTATACACACACACACACACACACACACACACACACACACACACACACACACACACACACACACATATAGCTATGTAAATTGGGGGGATGGAAAGGGAAGAAAGGTATAGGAAAACAAACAACCTACTCTAAAAGAGGCGATACACCAAAACAATATGACCCTTTCACACCCACTCTCAAAATAAGACAAAACACACTTATACGCTGCACCCTTGACAGAAGAAGCAATATGCAAACTTGACAGGGAGGTAAAATGAAAGATACAAAAAAGGAGGTTCATCCAAAGGTGTTATAAGAAGCACTCTATAGATAATCCCCTCTATTTTGCACTCCAAAATAGAACTCTTCTCCTATCAGCTGTAGATGGCGCCTTGTAGATAACTAGTCTGTTGGTGTTGAACCTGTGAGAGCATCAAAAGACAATGACTGAACACAAATCAAACACTCAGGACATACACAAAATATCCATCCAATAAGAGATAAAAAAGCTGCTTTGATTGATTCAGGTGGAAATTTTAACAGGGCTGCGCCTTGCAAAATTCGTGAAAAGATGTTTGCAAAATGAACAAGTCCACAATATATATGAGAAGCAAAGAGGCCCATTTGGCACTCTTGCTTTTACAAGTGGCATACGTGTCTTTTCATAAAGAGAACAAGTCGCTCAAAATATTAATGAGCTATTCATTTATCTGCTCGAAATCTGCATTTCTTGCTTGGATGACTTACACAGTTTGCCTTTCAATTAATGCAAATGGAGAAATCGATTGTTGATGCTGGCTGCTATCATCCCAAATGATCGATTTGCTGGCATATCTCACTTTCTGAAGTCGCTTCTTCAATCTGTGCCATTTGGACTTAACTGCTCACTCATTCTTTACTTATCACTCTGTCCATTTGCTCTTTACGCCATCAGGCAATAAATTGCCTTGTTTATGCCACTTGGACTGCTTGACTGCTCCTTGCCTTGTCATCTCTACTTGTTACTTGGAATTTGTCTTTTCTGCTTACTCGGTCCCTTAAGCGAATTCCTTGGTGGGTCGCTACATTTTGCCCCCTTTTCCTCATGTTTGGCACCTTTCCAGATCTAAAACCCAATGGCTAAACGGATTTGTTAAATTTGACATGTATATGGCCATCATTAGTTTGAAAACCAATGGCTCTTTTGCTTGATTAAACTTGACGTCCTCTGAGACGTCATCGGGTCTGCTTTATGTCTTTGTTTTCCTCTCAGGCACTCTTCTGCCTATGCATTACTTTGGCGGGTCCTTTCCTTTATCGCGCCTACCCTCCGCTAGGGCACTTTGACTTTTGAAGACTCCCTTTCGGTGAAGGACCCACCCTTGAACCAAATCCGTTGAACCAAAGAATGGTTCAACGGTTCAAGGTTCAACCAATGCGCACCAATTCCAAAGAAGGCCAATGAACTTCATTGAACTGTTGAAGTTGAACCTCTTGGCTTTGAACCAAACCTTTTCTGTTGAACTGAACCAAACAGAGAAACATTGGCAAAACTCGTGCCCTCTAGAACAATTAGCCTTCGAACAATGAAGAAGGAAGGTGAACAATTTTGGCTTGTGAGCGAAAAATTGGTCAACACATGGCGACTCACAGGGGAAGCATGCCCGCCATGCTTAGAATCTAGCTGCCTTGAAAATCCATTGGGCATGGAGTCAGTAGCAACTTTGAGAAACAACATCAGCTTTGTTCTAACACAGAACCAAAAAAAATGTAGATCCACCTCCGAGGAAAAGAAAACACACGCAAGACTAAGAAAACTACAACATGTGCAACAACACTTAGGGAAAAATAGGAAAAAGAAAACAAGGGAAAATATGTACAAGTGAACCCAAAAGAAATCAATGGCAATGCTTCAAATGTATCCCATTAACTGAGATACACAATTCTTCACCGTCCAACCTGGAAAGTTGGAATGCATTATGCTGCTTGCACTGAGTGATTATGTAAGGACCATTCCATAGGGCGTCAAATTTTGCATGTTTTTCAAGCTTAGCTCAATATTCATTCCACTTTAAGACAATGTCTCCTTCAGTAAAATCTTTTGGCAAAGATTTCCTATCAAAGTGCCTTTTTACTTGCTGTTGGCGACTGGTCATAGAAGCCATAGCCCGATCCCTTACCTCTTGGAGCTCCATTAGCTCGCATAACCTAACTTCCAAGCCATTTCCTTCTTCAAACTACAGTTGGTGGGAGAGCTCCAACGCTGGTAATTCAAGTGAGATGGGAAGCCTAGCTTCCCTTCCATACAAGAGTGCATATGGAGAATTCTTGATTGCTCTTTTTGGAGTAACTTGGTCGGCCCATAGAGGTATCTTTAGCTTGGTATGCCAGGTTCTTTGATTGTCCTCCATAGTCCTCTTTATAATTTTGATCAGATTTTTGTTGGTGGACTCAGCCAACCCATTCCCTTGTGAATAATAGTTTGATGAAGTGCTGAGGTATATGCCATACTTCAGCGCCCATTCACTAGTTTTGATTCCCAGAAAAGCCAAGGCATTATCTGAGATTATGGTGGCTGGGACCCCAAATCTTATTACCAGGTCTTCATATAAATCTAGGACTGTGCTCTCATTCACCTCCTTCAAAGCAATAGCCTCCACCCACCTAGTGAAATAATTCGTAGCAGTCAGGACCCATTTATGCCCAGCACTGGAGGGAGGGTTGATCATCCCTATGAAGTCCAGGCCCCACTGCATGAATGGTTGATCAACTTGAATGGGCTACAGGGGCATGGTAGCCAATCATTGTTTCCATCAAAAAGTGCACACTTATAGCACTTTCTTATCGAGGCATGGGCGTCCTTGAAAAGAGTAGGCTAGAAGTAGCCATCTCTCATTATCTTTACTGCTATAGCTCTAGGGGCAAAGTGACCGCCTGCTGGCCCATCATGGAACTCGTCCAATACCCTATCAGCCTAGCTTGGGTCAATGCACCTTAGGAAGACCCTGGAGAAATCCCTCCTAAACAACACTTCACCAACCAGAACATAAGGAAGAGAATGGAGTTTAAAATACCTTCTTTCATCCTTATCAAGACCCTGTGGACATTCACCCGTGAGAAGGAAACGCTTCATGTCCAACATCCAATCCTTTATGACAACTAGTTCTTCTGTTATTACTGCATCATGGATTAACAAGCTGTCCCTCCTTTCTTGTCTTAAGTCTGCAGCCAGCTGTTCACACAGGCCTCTTCCCCTCACCAGCTTGGTGATCTTGATGTCTATGTCGTATTCCATCACTTTGGTAATCCACCCTGCCCTCTTTTCTTTTCAATCTCGATTGGTCAAGAATTCCTTGACACCCAAATGTGGGACCATAAGGTGGATCCTATTGTTAGACAACATATGCCTAAATTTCTTCAGGCTACGCACCACTGCCAGGACTTGCTTTTCTACATACTATACCTGACTTCAAAGTCCTCTAACCCTTGGCTGAAGAAAGCAAGTGGCTATTCGAGGTCATCACTGTTAGCTTGGGTAAGTATGGTGGATATCACTTCCTCATTATTGAAGGTATAAAGGTTGAAGTCTTTGCTAAAGTCTAGGCCGATCAAAGTGGGAGCTTGGGTTATGGCCTGCTTGATGGCCTCAAAGCTAAGTTTCCTCTCAACTGTCCATTTGAAATCCTCACCTTTCTTTAGCATAGGGGTGAGTGGCTTGACTATCTCTACAAAATTCAAAATGAACCTTCGAATAAAATTAATTCTGCCAAAAAAGCTCTGCAAACTCTTCTTGTGCTTTGGTAGGGACATCTCTAGTATAGAGCAAACTCTCTCAGGGTCAATAAACAAACCCTACTTGGACACAATGTGGCCAAGGAGTTTCCCCTCATGAACAACAAACACACACTTCTTTGGATTAAGAGAGATGCCAAATTCCCTACACCTTTCAAAAATTTGCCTGAGGTGTCCCATGTGCTGGCTCGCTTTCTTGGAGAATACCGTTACATCGTCGAGGTATACTAGCACGTTGTTGTTTATCAAGCCACCAAAAGCCATGTCCATGGCCCGCTAAAAGGTTGCACCAGCATTGGATAGCCCGAATGGCATCTTCTTGTAGGCAAATGTCCCCCATTTAGTGGTGAAGGCTATTTTGTGCTGGTCAAAGCCTTGCACTAGAATCTGATTATACCTGAATAACCATCCAGGAGGGAGAACCACTCACTACCAGTTACCTTCTGGAGGATCCACTCCATGTTTGGAAGGGGGTAATGATCTTTTAGAGAGACTCTATTAAGGTCTCTGAAGTTGACACATAGCCTGATATCCCCATTTTTCTTTCTAACAAGAACAAGGTTGACCATCCATGAGGAATGTTTGATTAGAAATATAATTCTGGACTCAATCAATTTGGCCAATTCCCTTTGCATGAGGGGCTCAACTGTAGGATTGACAAGCCTTTGCTTTTGTGTTACTGGCCTGGCACCTTCTTCCAATTCAATGGTGTGCTGGGCAAGCCTTGGGTCAAAGCCCTTCAAGTCACTGTAATCCTAGGCAAAGATGTCAGCAAATTCTTGACATAGCAGAATGAAAGCTCACCTCTCTTGAAATGTGTAGACTTTACCAAGTGCCAGCAGCTTCCCTTTGAAAATTTCAACACTTTCATAATTCTCCTCTTTGGTAGTGATGCAGGCCTTGTCATTTCTTAACTGGTCATCACTATTGAAAATGCTTTCAAGCATGACCAGACCCTTAGGGAGTTTATTGTTCTTCAACTAAACATTCTGATTGCCATATTGCTGCTACAGTTTCACCTGATTGTATGTTGCGAACTCAGCTTCTTCTTATAAGAAAAAAGCTATCTACTGGTCACTTTCAAAGACTTGCCAATTTGCAATGTTGTCTGGGATTGAAGGCTGAACCACCACTTTCAAGTGGCGCAAACCACAGTCTCTACTTATTTATTTTGAAACATCAAATTGGGCGCCAATTGCTGCCAGCCTGTCAGCCTGTTTGTTGCACTCCCTAGAAATAGAGGCAATGTTAAAAGCAAAAAAATCCTCCACCAAGTCCCAAACCCTATGCTTGTACGACTTCAGCAAGGACTTCTTGGTCAGATTCAGGCCTCTCACTTGATTTACAATTAGTTCACTGTCTCCCAAGACTTGCAACTCTCGAATCCCTCTCTTTCTTGCCCATTCAAGCCCATGGATCAAAGACTCATATTCTGCAACATTGCTAGTGCAAGAGAACTAGAAATGGAAAGCTGAAAAGTACCTTTCCTTGGAAGGGGAAACCAGCATTGCTCCACCACTAGCACCTATTTTACTTTTGGAGCTGTCAAAATACAGCTGCCACAGGCCAAGGTCTTCTTTGCTTTCCTTCATTAAATTTGGCTCGAAGGTACCCTCCTCATGCATGCAATAGACTCCAAGGTCTGCCTCCTCAATGAATTTGTATGGATCATGCTCGAAGTTATCATTTCCCCACTCATCCAAGAGTAAGTCTGTGACTCTTTCAAGAGCAGAGGATGGAGATTGGTCCGTCTGGGACTCTTCTGGATCTATGATGGTGTAACTAACATTTGCTGCTTTGGGCGAATATGGCTCTAGGTGGTCCTTGTAGAATGGCTCAAACTCAATTTTCACTTTGGTCCCATACTTGGTTCTAAAAACTAGATATGACCAATTCACTGCTAGATAGCCACCTATCTTTGACGTGAAATCCCTGGACAAGCAAATTGCGAAATACAGAGGAACATCTGCTACCACTATATCATGGGGAATTGAGAAGGTTGGGCAAGCATGCAATGTCATGTCTAAACCCTTAACAATCCCAACTATTTTTGCAGGTGTCCCATCCAGCTGTAGGACTCCTTTGTTCATCTCTTGATACTTCAATCCCATCTTATCATCAATGCACTTGGGCATCACTGAGGTGCTGGCCCCGCTGTCAATTATGTAGTTGTGCACCAAGAAGTTCCCAATGACCAAGGATATGTAGAAAGGAGGAGTCTTCTCTTCCTTCTTCACCTGTCCTAAAGTGGGAGGCTATCCATTTGTCATTAAGACATTATCGGTGCTAGCTGGGACAGCCTGACAATCCAGCTCATTCAATTCCTTTTTTAACGCATCTTTCTGGCCTGGAAGAGACAACACATCCCATAAAGAGATATTCATATTCATATTCTTCATCTGATCCACTACATTGATTTGAGGACTGCCATGCCTTAAGCTTTCTTTGGGGTTGATTCCAAGCTAAACTACAGGCTGAGGGGCTGAAGGTATAGACGGCTACCTAAAATTTGGGGCCTTTGCATTAGAGTGTGATGGAGGAGGTGCAACTGCTACCTGAGTGGTAGTTTGCACCTCTTCCACTGCTCTCCTCTTAAATCTTGTATTGGCTACAACATAATCAGCCTAATTTGCCATAGCGCCCCCATGGTTGATTGCGCAAAACTCACCCTCTAGGTGATTCCTAAGAGCAAAATCTGGTTGGGCCTGATTTCCACTCATGATGGGCTGAGCTGGAGCCTCAAAAAACTGGGAGAGAACAACAGCCTGATTCTCTGTATTCTAGAAATAATTCACCATCTCATTTGTGTGCACAGCCTATTCTTGACCATATCCCGTGGTCAAACAGCTAGGCTGCTCTTGTACAAGATTATTATGAACAGGCACTATGGCCTTAGATGATGAAGAGGGACCGGTGTTGTAATTTTGAAATGGCCTGGTAGTAGTGAGCTACCCCTAACCTTGATTATAATTTTGGAAAGGGAGTTTAGGGGCTTGAACATAATTTTGGTACCCTTGATTTGGTCTATTGCCTTGAGCTTACTGCTGCCTTTTAATGGCAACGAGTTCATTGGTCATGGCCTGCAACATACTCTTAACCTCATGAAATTCATTCGATGGGGCAACAACTAGTTTTTCGATGGCAGGTAGAGGAGCCAATGTGGGACCAGGGGCCTGAATTGGAGGTGGCACTTCTAGGAAAATTGGCATGTGGGGTCTAGGGGCTATTTTCCCAGCCTGTATTAAACAATTCTCTGTTGCTATGGCTATGTCATAAGCATTAGGCAGTATATGCCCTCCCATAGATTGTATCATGACTACAACGTCGCTATTTAATGCTTTCAAGTAGTATAAAAAAGCATAGCTAGGAGTTGGTCTTACCAGGATGGGAATCCTCTGCCAGGTCTTCTGAAACCTTGTGTTAAAGTCCTGCATGTATTCGTGCAGAGCCCTCTGAATGGTCGTCAGTTGCTCAGCAAGCGAGAGGTCATCACTCTTTTCCCCAAAATGGTCTGTTAGCTGAATACCCAATTCATTCCAGGAATGGATTGAATTCATGGGTAAGGTCCCATACCAGTCAAGAGCCTTGTCCTTAAGAGACAGAGCCAACAATTTGACTGCAACATTTTCCTCTATGATATTATCAATATTGGCAAGATTAGAAACGTTCCTGATGTGCTCAACGACTGTAATGGGTCCCAATCCATCGAAAGAAGGTACATTTTTTAGAGTTGCCCTTGGAATTGGGTCATACTATGGGAGATTCAAGGGGCTCTCCCCACGAAAGGCTGTAAATGGCAAAGCCATAGCTAGGATGGGGCATAACTGAGGCTCTACTGTAACTGTGTCTCTTATAATAGGTCTAGGAGGATGACTTGCTAGATAAGGATGAGGCTTCCTAAACCTTAATCTTTTAGCAAAATTTAGAGGTAGTTCAATGAATTCAAAAGGAATCCTTTTTGAAGCAGACCTAGTGGTGACTTTAGGCATAGAATTTTAAGACACTGGTCTTAATATGGAAAATGAAGCTCTTACCATTGGAGTCGCCAGATGCTGGAAGTATTGAAATGGCTGTGATAGGACCAACATCAATCTTGATATCTTACTGCGTTAAAAAACTTGTGGTCCCACCGGGCGTGCCAGAACTGTTGACACAGGAAAGTGCACCTAGTGGCGGGAAAATAGGTTCCTGCCTTCTCCTCGCAATATGGAAATGCCTCTCTCGCCTGTGGGACGACGAAGCAGGAGAGGAGAGTCTCTAGATAAGGGCTAGCTCCCTTTGATGTATCATGTTTGTTTTAGCAAGTGCAAATACATACAGGTATATATATACATATATATATATATATATACATATATATATATATATATACATATATATATATATATATACATATATATATATATATATATATATATAGCTATATAAACTGGGGGGATGGAAAGGGAAGAAAGGTACAGGAAAACAAACAACCTAATCTAAAAGAGGTGATACGCCAAAACAATATGACCCTGTCACACCCACTCTAAAAATAAGATAAAATACACTTATACGCTGCACCCTTGACAGAAGAAGCAATATGAAAACTTGACAGGGAGGTAAAATGAAAGATACAAAAAAGGAGGTTCATCCAAAGGTGTTATAAGAAGCACTCTGTAGATAATCCCCTCTATTTTGCACTCCAAAATAGAACTCTTCTCCTATCAGCTGTAGATGGCACCTTGTAGATAACTAGTCTGTTGGTGTTGAACCAGTGAGAGCATCAAAAGACAATGACTAAACACAAATCAAACACTCAGGACATACACAGAATATCTATCCAAGAAGAGATATAAAAATCTGCTTTGATTGATTCAGGTGGAAATTTTAACAGGGCTGCACCTTGCAAAATTCATGAAAAGATGTTTGCAAAATGAACAAGTCCACAATATATATGAGAAGCAAAGAGGCCCATTTGGTGCTCTTGATTTTACAAGTGGCATACGTGTCCTTTCATAAAGAGAACAAGTCACTCAAAATATTAATGAGCTGTTCATTTGTTTGCTCGAAATCTGCATTTCTTGCTTGGATGACTTACACGGTTTGCCTTTCAATTAATGCAAATGGAGAAATCGGTTGTTGATGCTGGCCGCTATCATCCCAAATGATTGATTTGCTAGCATATCTCACCTGCCAAAGTCACTTCTTCAATTTTCGCCATTTGGACTTAACTGCTTACTCATTCTTTACTTATCGCTCTATCCATTTGCTCTTTACGCCATCAGGCAATAAACTACCTTGTTTATGCCACTTGGACTGCTTGACTGCTCCTTACCTTGTCGTCTCCGCTTGTTACTTGGAATTTGTCTTTTTTGCTTACTCGGTCCCTTAAGCAAATTCCTTGGTGGGTCGCTACATTTTGCCCCCTTTTCCTCATGTTTGGCGCCTTTCTAGATCAAAAACCCAACGGCTAAATGACTTTGTTAAATTTGACATGTATATGGCTGTCGCTAGTTTGAAAACCAATGGCTCTTTTGCTTGATTAAACTTGACGTCCTCCGGGATGTCATTGAGTCTGCTTTATGTCTTTGTTTTCCTCTCTAGCACTCTTCTGCCTATGAATTACTTTGGCGGGTCCTTTCCTTTGTCGCGCCTGCCCTCTGCTAGGGCACTTTGACTTTTGAAGACTCCCTTTCGGTGAAGGACCCACCCTTGAACCAAATCCGTTGAACCAAAGATTGGTTCAACGGTTCAAGGTTCAACCAATGTGCGCCAATTCCAAAGAAGGCCGATGAACTTCATTGAACCGTTGAAGTTGAACCTCTTGGCTTTGAACCAAACCTTTTTCATTAAACTGAACCAAACAGAGAAACATTGGCAAAACTCGTGCCCTCTGGAACAATTTGCCTTCGAACAGTGAAGAAGGAAGGTGAACAATTTTGGCTTGTGAGCGAAAAATTGGTCAACAGCTACCAATACACCAAAATCAACATCTAATGTGCTTGTACCACTTCCCTATGTAAGCCAACCTCTGGTAGCATGTGATTTACATTTTGATAGTAGTATCGGGTCTAGTTTGACTAGGGACCAATCTATGGCTACCCTAGGAGAATCCACCCTAACTGATGGCATTCCTATATTATATTTAGAAATTCCCCCAATTTTTTCCATACTAACACAACCTACCCTTTTTATGCTTCCCCTTACTCAGGTGATCCCAAATGCCTAATTCTATTTTGATTTCTTGATTGTGACCTTACTTATCGTCCTAAGTACATAGGTTCCCCTAGTTATGCAACACAATTATAGCCCTCATCTACCCCACTAGCATGGTTTACACCTTCCATGACTCTCTGCCCAACCCCACAAGTAAGCTCTACCCTTGGTAGTTCTCAAATTCCTAGTGCTCCTCTATTCTTAATGGCCTCGATAGGTTCAATCACCACTATGATGGTGATCTCTTCAAGCATCCCAATAATCTTGATGGCTTATGTTACTTCTATTACTCCTACCTTCATATATCTTATTTCTCATACTACATTTTTAGTCTTGACTATATTCATTCAACCTCCACAATCTTCATCTGGGACTGCTTCTACTGCTCTTGCCTCTGTGACCACATCACAAACAAACCTGAGCAAGAGACTGAATAAGAATCAAAAGGTGATTAATCTCAGGTAGTCTATGAGTCCTCTCATAACATCTACATCTCCTTCTTGGACCCCCCATGCATCACCCTGGGCCCTCAAAGATTTGGCTTTAATTAATTAATTTCCCCATTTATCATGAATACATAGATTTCATGCATCAGTGGTCCTCAACTCTTTATGACCCTAAAATAATGGAAGTCACATATGTTCACTTGGGCCTCTTCATTTTTGGTTCCTCCCTTTTCCCCCATGTCACCCCCTCCATCCTTATTTCCACTTCCATCTCTATCTTCCATCCCATTTCCTTTGCCCCCTCCACTCTTGCCTCCTTCATCCTTCTCTCCTCCTTTAGTGTTAACTACATCCACCCTTCATGTTCCACATTCCACCACTTTAGGGATTGTATTTGGCTAGGGATGGACTGGGCCTATTGAATACTTAAGTGCAAATAGACAAGAGATGGTTTATCATGGTGACCTAGACATACAATGGTAATTCGATAGAGAATTTGGGAGTATGAAGAGAGTTCTAACTCAAACCTTCACTCAATAAGCTGACCTAATTGTCTAGAGAACTGAGCATGACTTGTTATCACTCATTAAGATGATAACTATAAGTGTGTAAGAGAGAGTTACAGAGGATCTAGTCTCAGTACTTTGGGCCACTAATAAGCTCACAAAGAAGCTAATGGAGAAAATGAAGGAGCAAGTGAGAGTGTTGGAGTCTTAGGTAAAGAACACCTTACTCACATGTTTAATTGGAAAAGTGGAAGCAACACTCACATAGCTATTTACCATCCTTGTAGAGTTGACTAAAGCCCTCTCAAAGAGCAAGGAGATCTTCCAAATAACACAGGCATACCAGGAGAGGATTATCTAGATAGGTAATAAGTGTAAGAAGTTGGTGGTTGTTATTAAGAAGGGGATGTTATTAGAGTTAAAATTGCTTCCCCTTGTGGATTTAAATTTATATCAGACCTTTGTGGGGACCATGAGGACATCCATCGAGGATTAGTTGAGCACCACCCAAGCAACTTGTTGATTATTTTAACCACAAGTCAAAATAGGTCAACCCCCTACAGTACAAAAATTGATCTAGGGGTATATTGGGATGTAATAGGGTGTGTCATGGTTCTTTTGATGTCATTTAAATGTGCTATTAACCTTGGCCATAGTCAAATATAGTCCTAAGTCCTTTCATGTCACTATGTGCTCATATTTTAGCCATTAATGAATGTTGTACAATTTCCCATTATAGAAAACTGTTTCAAACTATTCCTCAACATCCAATATGTTATATTACGGTCAAACATGTTAGTACTAACTAAAAAACTTGTAGGAATTAAGTGAGATCAAGAAAATAATTAGAAAATAGGAGGTTTTGGTAGTTGTACAACTTATACATCAGTGTGGCACATGTGGTAGACTCATTAAATGAATATTAAACTTCCATAAATTCATTTTTACATTTAATATGATTTGAAAGTCTCAAAAAAGACAAAACCATTTAACTTCTTCATCGTTCTTCTTGGCATACAAAACTGGTCAATAGGTTTTCTCATGGTATGACCAGTAGGTGAGGTTTCAAGTAAAATAATATTGTGGGGTGTTATTAAACTTAGTATAATTACATTTAATGGTAGGATTTCAATGACTATTTTCATATACTTTATGAACCATCCTTTAGAAGTTGACTTCTCATTTCTACATATTAATCCCCATACCTTGCAGGTTTTCTTCTTGTTTGAGATGGTTCATACAAACCAATAGATGAAATTGATTATATAATATGTTTGCCTCTTTCTCTCATGGTTTATGTATTTGTTTTCATGTTTGGATGTGATTTTATGAGCCAAAAATCCCAAGTTGTAGGTTAAGTACACTAATGGAGTTACATGCATGTTTATCAACTATAGGGGTATTCATTGCCGATAATGGTTTAAAGCAAAGGTATATTGATGTTTCATGTTTATCAAAAGTCAAATAAATCACCTTTCCTTGTAAATATCATTTTTAAAAGGTCTAATATGAATGTTGCAGTCGAGAAAAGCCAACATAATCAAATTTATACATGACTGTCATATGCAGTCAGGTGAATGAAAGTTATGAGATTAGTCATGGAGATATGGTGAAGGTTTCAAGATGTTAGATGTTGTCCCCAAAAATGTCACTCATTTTTGGGACAACCTATGAATAATTTTGGTTCAATAGACCAAAATCCTCTCTTCCCTTTTCGAAAATTGTTATGAGCCTTCAAATCCTTCTTTTTTCAAGATTTTTTAGAAATTTATGGACTCTACAGGCTTGAATCTATGGACTCTACAGGGTTGAATCTACGGACTCTGCAGGCTTGGAACTATAGACTCTGCAGGCAAGCTCAAATCTACAAACTCTCAAGGCCTCAAAAATACAGACTCTGTACGCTAATTTCTCACATCTACGGACTCCCCCAGATCTATGAACTCATTTCTATGGACTCTACAAGAAAGAAACAGGTTCAACACTTAGCCATTTTTTCAATCGAGAAGTTTAAAGGGGTCTTCCAAGAGCCCGAAGGACAAGTACCCTTGCAGAGGGCACATAGGAGCCAAAATGGACCCTTGTAACTTTTTTAAAAGGCAACCTTGGAGGTCAGATAGCCCTTACAGAGGGAAGGCAGGGAGCAGGTGGAACATTTCAAAGGCCGAGTGACCAAAGGAATTCCTTCAGAAGAAAATCTCATGGAAAAGTTGCGAAGGAATTCCTTCAAACTTTTGTTCAAAGGAAATAAGCCCGAAAGGCCATCCGAAAACTGCCTGAAGGGTATGTGCCCTTACAGGGGGCTCTCACTGAGAAAAAGGGACCTTTCTCAAGGCCCTAAAGGGAAGGTCCCCTATGGGGAAGATCAAATGACAAAGCCAAAGGAATTGCCGAGGAAAGTGACGAGCCCGCAAACGTCAAAGTTGGACGTCGAGAACTCGCCGATGAGATCCAAAAGTCTGATGACGTCCCCACAGCCCTCAATTTCAAGGTGACAAACTAGTCATTGGTTTCCTAATGATGATGGGCCTGAAGACATCAAATTCATGAAAATGAGATAGCCGTTGATCTTTGAAAGCTTGAATGCAAACCCAAATGTAAAAGGCCAAAATGCCAAAGGGAAGAACCGCTGATGGAAGAGCATAATGAATCAACAAGACCTAGGTTATAGTCCTGAGAGCTCAAATGCCAGGAAATGACAAAACCAAAAAGGGGAAAAGATAGCCCAGGAGATCAAATCGCAGCAAGAAGAAACAAAGAGGAAAATATCTATGCAAAAGTAATTTCAGTAGGTAGAACAGTCCACTAAGCAGATATTTTAGCTTGCAAACATTGAAGGTGCCGCCTATTTGTCTCACTTGGAGTAAAGACAAAATGGATAGATGTGAATATGTCAGAGGGGACATACCAGATGATCCAGACTTAGGAGAAGACATATGAGATGCAATGACATGCCATAGTTAAGATAACATCCTTGTTTTCAATGCAGCCCCCCTGACAGAACTGAAAATGCATTCAAGGCATTGAATGCATAGCATGGGCCATTCCATGAAACAAAGCACCAAGTCTTTCTTGGCTGCTATATATTGTAATCTCTTTTATTGTTTTAAGGAGATCTTCCCATTACCAGAAGCAAAACTCTACCCAAATTGAAAGGCGAATACTGGACTTTGAGCTCAGATTGTTGTTCATATTATTTTATTTGAATGAGAAAGCAAGTGACTTGCAGACTTTGTGCTGTTATAGCTTGTATCATTTTAGGAGATTGTTCTTATGTCTATTTTCTAAATGTGTTCTTATTTATTTGATCTAACAAGCAGAACTAGTGGAAGTAATCAGGAAGGTGTCTTGAAGCCAACTGTGGAGAGACTTTGTGCCCCCACAATTACCTTTAGAGTGTTTTCTTTCTGTTCCTACGTAAAGGATCTTGGAACGAATTTGTGCCCTCATTATCCTTCGTATTCTATTTTTGTGTAAAGGACCTTGGGATGAATTTGTGCCCTCATTGTCCTTTGTATCTCACTCTTTGGGCAGCTGAAGTGGAGACTTTGTGATACACTTCATTCTAGTGGTTACTACTCCCTATTACCAGTTACTTGGTACTACCTAAAAGAACTCCTGTTGTCCCCTACAAGAACACTTCTAAAAGAAGAGAAGTGCCTTTAGTGTTTTCACCAAGATTTTCTCCTTTGTTTGTGAACAGTATCTCTAAAAGAAGAGAGATGGATGGCTTATCCTACCCCTGATTGTTATTTTTTACTTATATATATAGCATATAGCTCCTACATATTCATAGGGAACCTCCCCTTGATGACAGGAGAGATTTGTCCACCTCTGATGTAGTAAACCTACACACTAGGCTGACCAATCTCCCTATGTTATGGTTGAAGAGACCTATTTTTCTCACCAGTTAGTTGGTTGACAAAATATTCACCCAACATTAGAAATACTATTCAAAGAATGAATAATTAGGCTGGACTATGCAGATGGTTAAAATTAGTTGAGACAACTAATCCTTCAATGTATAAAGTCATGCACCATTGATGGACACCTACAGGTGCTCTATAGGAGGCTAATCACATTGAAATGAGGATATTGAAACTTATTTGAAGTCCTTAAAGGTTGAAAGGATCAAATTGAATATTGATAAGAGGTATAATGTTTATTATAAGGCCATCTAATATGCCTATTGCTTATGTCTCATCTTCACTACCCTACATCCTGTAATTGCACTTACAGGTGGCTCTCACAGAGGCTTGAGGTAATCATGGAAGAGTTTGGGAATGTTTGAGACCTTCATAGAGGTTGAAAAGTTTTAAATATGTTGGAAACCAATAGTAAATCCATAGAGTGGTAAGGAAACTTGAGGAGTCATGTTCATAGGTGGAGAAAGAGATTTAGGGATCCATTACCATAAAAACTCTAAAACATAGGTGTTGTCTTGTTTTGATCCTTTCATTGTTTCATGGTAGGAGGTCTAGATAAGACTAAGTGACTCCATCATATATCCTTCATATAGGAGTGAGACCTTACAAAAGAAAGTGAGGGTTTGACCAAAGGAGTATGATGCTATAAGGCTCCCAATTCATGCATTTTCTCACTACAGAATGTTAGTATTCTTTGCAATATTTGCAATATCTTAAACTTTAAATGGTCTTATAGTCCAAGGTGACCTAACAAGAGAATACGTTCATGTAAAGTGATTTGATTGAGGTGAGAGGCATGCTAAGTGATCCAAAGAACATTAAGAGGGGTGGAAGTATAGGGGTTTGACCTATGCCACCACCTACAGGTGTACCCTTACTCCTAAAAAGTCCACCTACAGTTTGATTGTAGGTACTCACAAAATCATGAGATGAACCTTGGTGATTATAGGCTTTAAAACACAAACATTTATCAATTGGAGTTGGTTCTAATACTTCAAAGAGATCCTATACTATGTAGCATAGGTTTTAAAGATTAAAGGCAATCTTCAAGACCTTTCTGCTCTCAAAATGGACTTCTACAGTTGGATTGTAGCATGACAGTGAGTTAGAATATGGTGGTTTAAAAGATGGCATATCATAGATATGGTGTGAAAAAGTCCAAAGGAATGAGAAGTGGCCTTAGGTAATTCAAGAAGATGTGTAACATGGTATATAAGGTCTAATGTTTCAACGTACACCTATAGGCATGTCACGTTCTGAGCAAGGAAACATAATACACAGTTCGTGAACATTGTCTCGTCAAGAGAAAGGTATATCTTAAAGGGTTTGGCAAAGGTTTGAATGAGGAACATGCTTGGAATGCCTTCAAAAATGATAATGGCTATGCTACATGACTCAAGATAATGGAAAACAAAGCAAGAACTGGTTTTTAAGAATACCTATAGTCATACTCACTAACCTTGCACAGTCAATGAGTTTTACATGAGTCTGTCTTAGGTTTTGGAATGTTTGAAGGTATTTTTGGTGTGACCAAACCTTTAAATATTGTGAAAAATATCCCTAAGACTTATTCAATCCCCTCATCTCTTCATATTTCTTGAGGCAATAGGGGAATTACCCTCTGTTTTATTCTAGATAGAGGGCTCTCCTAGGAAGAAAACTCTACAGGTTTAGTAAGAAAATGAAAAGAAGGTGATTTAAGAGCTATATAAACCTTTTAAAATGTTTTAGGGAGCTGTGTTGGACATTTAGAAACATGGAAAATTGTTAGGAATCTAGAAAAACAAACAGCTCTGATTCCACTGTTAGGACCCAGAAGCAACAATTGATTACCATGTACAAGCAACTTAAATATGGAATTTAACTAGAAGTAACAAGTAACTAGAATTCATAAATAACACAGAATATGAGAGACAATACCCAATTGTATTAATACTCTTCCAGAAGGAAATACAACAAAGAAGATGCCATAGTCTTCTTCCTTACACACCTCTAGGGCTCCCACACCTCTAGGGCATAAACAATAAATCTCTTCAAGAGCTCACTCTCTCAATTATGGTCCCAACACACAACTCAAACACAGAGTTGGTGTTCACCTCTAACCAGTCAGTATCCACTATTGCTAGTACCACTAGTCAGTATCACTACTACCAATACACAAGTACTCAAAGTACTTCAAGTAGATCTCTCATTAACTTGCAACAACCTGCAACTCAAATGATCTTACTTTGGAAGGATCTACCTTGCCTTCCTCTATTGCTCTATGACCGAGTACACACCATACTCCAAGCAGATCCCACCTGATATTGCTACCTATTGTGTTACTGATCACCTTGATCTTGCTGCCACCTATAAATCAACTTGGTTCTACACACCTACAAACCTTGACCATGCACACACAAACACCTACAAATCAATGATCTTACTTACACATGTAGATCTCCAAACCTGGCCTTGCACACCTGTTGATCGAGATCATACATACATGAAGAACCCTTCTGATTCTCCAAACCAGCACCCACACTTGGCACTATTGTGGAACTAGGAGGAACACACCATGCTCTCTTCACTCTGAAGGAGCTAAATTTTGCTCTCTTACTCTCTATCACACTTTTATAATACAACCCATGAGTCTATTATATAGATCTCATGCAAACAATAATTAGACATCTAATTACAATAATTAGATTTGCAGCTTCAAGTCTAAAATTGGCCTTCTACATGCAAATAACTAGTTTGTTAACTAACTGTCTGTGAATTAGTAGTTCTGGAACCGCATAGGCGATTGACATCGGTCCCTGTCTGCCTGGAGGTGACCGACGTCGATCAACTCTTGATCGATGTCAGTTGCTCTTCCCACTGTATGTGACTGACATCGGTTGATCAGACTGACATCGGTTGCTCTACCACTCAGCAACCTCCTTCCTTGTTTACATTAGTGAAGCTTTTAGCTCCATAACCTAACAAAAACAACTCACAGGTGATATAAGCCAAACATAGTGGCCTAAACCCACATAAGTGCAGTCAAGCCTACTAGGCCTAGACTAGACCTAAAGCCCTCGAGGGGGTCTAATATAATTTATAACACAAAGTAAGAATTGATTATAATTGGGACACCTCAATAGGGTGTTAAAAGGCATGCCAAAACCTTTAGTTTGTAGAGAAAGCCATGAATGAGTCATTTCTTGGCTTAAGAACATGACAGGGTACATAGAATGCAAAAGAGAGTTCGAGAGGCTAAGTTTGAAAGCTCACAACAATACATATGCTTATCATGGGAGTATAAAGAGATAGGATATGTTGGAGAGGGTCATAAAATTTAATTTTATGGAATTTGTCTGAGGATTGGAAGTCACACTTTTATGAACAATCCTTAAGGGGTAAAACCACTCAAATCCCTCTAAAACCCTTATTAATGACCCAAATGGGAAGAAGTTGAAGGAAAATAATATATATGAGCTATTTTGGCTAGGAAAGTGATTTTAAATTGCATAAATCTCCCCAAGGATCTTTCTCATCAAGTTGGCTTCCACCCTACTTGTACAGACATGGTGCAAAATGGATTTTTTTGACAAATTTTGATGTTTTGTAGGTACAAAAGAGTTTCAAGGGATGAGGATCACTTTGGGGGATCACTTTGGGAGATATATTGAGACCTAATATAACTCCCTAGGTCCATCTATTACTTTATAAAATCACACAAGTAACTCTACAAGTACCTTTACTTCAACCAGTCCAAAGTGGTATAGTGAATGAAGAGTGATCATCAAGTGAGAAGGTGATAACTTCAATTGGGAGGCCTTTTAAGGTCTAATTGATGGATATAGGGATATAAATAATCTTGAAAGGTGTCATACCATCCCTTATATATATTGGTTTGAGAAATTGAAGACCACCTTGGTGCTAAGTGTGAAGGATGAGTGAAAAAAGGGTGATTATGACTACAGACAGTGAGAACACTTGTCTAGAAGAAGATTGATAATTAGGGACATATCCAATGCATGTTGGATCCTATTTATAACCCCCCCTTTCATATTTAAATTATTTCATCTATTCCTAGTCTGTTGTGGAGCATTTAAAGAAGGCTAAATGATGAAGGCAATTTCCAAATAAGTAATTGACGAGTCCTACACTAGATTTGAGGAGTTTCATGCTTGGAGAGATGTTTATCCATAGATATCTTCCATGGTATATTTAATATTCCATTCTTATACAAATTTAACTCTCTCTCAGCTTGAAAAGTGGATTTGTGACCCTTGAGCTCTACCTTTCTCTCTTTTCTCTCACATTCTATAAGTACTAGCCATTTTGGCTCTTATTTAATAATTCCACACCATGTATGGTGAAGCCTTGCTGGTTTGATGTTGCAATTTTCATTTGAATAATATATGAAATCTTTATTTGAGTTCATAAACATATTAGCTAAGTGTGCAAAGTGATGTATCGTAAATCTTAGTGATAATCTTCTATCCTTGCTTCTCCTTATCCTTTCATGTCTAGTGTAAGGAGTTCTCATTCTTATAGGTCATATAGAGTGTATCTAGTGTTTTTGGCTCCCTAAAAGTGTGAAAGTGTCCTTTGAGTCTAAAAAATGACCTCTAGTCCACTTACTTTAAGTTATCTCATGTATATCACCTCTATATTGAAATACGAATGTTAGAACATCTCAGGACTTTGAAGCTAGTTTGTAGGTCTTATTTTTTAGTGAAATAGATATGATGATCTTTATGAAAATAATTATGGTGTATCACCCCATTATAATATATTATATTTATTAATTCTTCTACCTCTTTTCCTACAAATAATCAGTTAGTTTAGGTGATAAGCACTTTAAGATCAATTCAGGGAGCTAGCCCTTAAACCTAGAGGTCTACCTCTACTATAAGTAACCCACAAGCCTAGAGGTATTCCAATGCTGACCAAATATTAGAGTACAATTTAAAAACCTCCTCTATGGTGAAATATTTGGTGACAGTAATTTTGTCACACCTGGTGTGACCTAGTGTCCTAAAGACAACTTGTTAAGGTGAATGTTGGTCTTGACAACATCAGTTGCATATTGGTGTACTACTCAGCATTTGGTGACTCCGTTCAAGGTAAAATATGGTTTTAGACCTTGTTTTGTCATATATTTATGCCCATACTTCATGTTCCTTACTAGGTCATCTTCTAGTAGAATTTTCAATCCCAAAAATCCACCTCTTCAACCTGAACTTCCCCTTGAATTTCAACACCCTCAGCCTATTCTACCCTTTAAAGAGCAAGAGGACTTTGTTATCTAAGAGGATAAAGTTAGTGAGGAATAAATTGAGTAAAAAATGGCTAGGCAACATGCCTTCCTAGCCTTTAATACTAAAAATCTAATCTATCTTGATACATATGATGCCATTCCCCCTAATACTACAAAGAGTGTTCCTACATTCAATGGTGAAATCCATGTCACTCCTAGTGAACACATCAGAGATATATCCAAATTTCATAGTTTACACAATGTCACGAAGGTTAATATTTTCATTAGACTCCTTAACATGTCCCTTAAAGGGAAAACACTTGATTGTTATATGACTTTGCCTGGTGGTTGCAATACAACATGGGATGACTTTAGAGTGTTGCTAACTTCAAGGTTTAAAGATAAGAGTGACCACACTTCACTCATTCACCAACTCAATGTGATCGAAAGAGCCCCCAAGGAGACACTTCATGACTTAAATGACAAGTTCCAAAATAATTGGCATAGGTTGCCTCATCCCATGAGAACACCTACTAGTTTTGTCTTTCCTACATACTTAAGATCCATTGGTACTGATATTGCCATCATGATATAATACATGGGTGGTTTCACTCTACTTGAAGCATATGACCTTGCCTTTAGAGTTGAGAATGGACTCATTCAAGAAGGAAAGTTGCCTCCATAAGTGTCTATGCCTTTGCTACTTAATGTTACTGTTGTTGCTTCAAACATTGCCCAAGTTCTTATTGCAAATGCTAAGTCAGAGTCTACTCCTAAGAAGGTACATGATACCATTGATTGGTAGAAAAGGTCTAACTTATTTTAGGCTCAAATAAGGCAAGCCAATATGCAAAAAGGTACTCATCAAAACCCCTATCCCTATAATTAGCAATATGGTCAACAATATGGGAGAGGGAGAGGTTAAGGGCAACCTAACTTCAACAAGCTTGCCAATGTGTATAATCCTACTTCCACCTCCAACACAAGAGAAATGGTACCAGTGCATAGTAATCTAATCCAAGGAGAAGAGTGGTAATAAATCCAATTCAAGGATGCTAAGAAGGAGGATAATGGGATCTAGTTGCTCAAAGAGGAGTCACTCCTCTTTTATCAACTGAAGATGAAGTCCTAATGCAAATAAGTGAAGGTTGACAACCTCAAGGAGAAAGCTTCACTAACTTCTGAGTTAGAGACACTTATGTGCTTAACCAAGGAACTTATATTTAAAAAAATACAATAGATAAGATAAAGGCTCTAGTGGATGCTAATGGTGTGCCTACAAGTTCATCTAGTCCTCCTCTAAGGCAACAAGGCATGACAATCCCTACTACCCCTATACCTCCTTCAAGTCAAAATGTTGGAAGGTCTATTTAAAATGATTCAATTACTCAAGATCAAAGCACTTCCTTACCTCTAAGGACTCAATAAAATGTAATCACTTATGATCTAAAAATTTTAGATTCATTGAAGAGTGTAAAGGCATCCATTTCCCTTTGGGATGTCCTTCATATGCTTGGCCAAAAGGAGCTCTTGCAAAAATAGTTATCTACCATCCATGCTAGTCCTCCATCACCAAGCTATGTTCATGGTCACATTTCTATTACTAATTCCCCAAATAAAATTGTGGAACCATATACCAAGTTTGAGAAGCCTCCACCTTTCTACCTCACTCTCATTATGGGTGATAAACTAGTTCATAACTGCATAGTTGATGGTGAAGCCTCTACATCAATGATGCCCAAAGTTATAGCTATTAAATTAGGTCTAAAGTATGAACCACATAGAAAAAGAGTGCTTCAATTATATGGTACACCTACTAAGATAATATGATTGATCAAAGGGCTGAAGGTTTTCTTGCATGATTGTCCTAGTTTCCCCATCCTCCAATACATTGTTGTTGTTGACTTGTCTGCCCACTTTACAATCTATCTTTCAAGAGATTTTACAGACAAGATAGGAGGCTACCTCTCAAATTATTGGTCCTTCTTGGCCTTCAGGACAAGATATGGAATAAAAGTGACCATAAGAACTCAACCACTTTTAAGGTTCCACATTAAGCCCTATGTAGAAGCAAGCTCCAACTTGAATTATGTTATCAATGAGAAAGAAAAGTTCATTGTAGATGATGGTGATTATTCTAAACTTAAAGTCATATCTAAATTATTTCTAGATGAGTATGGTGCAGATGCTTATGAACATGATCCAAATACATATTTTTAACAAACTGACCTTAGCACCTATATCATCCATGAAGGAGCATTTGAGCAAGCTAAGGTAAGTGTTGAGCATTCTTTTTCACAAGCTATTGAAGGTAACTACTTGATCCATGTGTATGCTGATGATAGATTGAAGAGAATGATAGAGCATAATGATGAGAAGAACCATGTAATTATGCCTACACTTGATGAAGCATCCCTTGAAGATGACATTCATGAGGAGGATGACTTATGGTAAAAGTTCAATGACATATGTCAACAATTTGATTAGTTAAGTATTACTAATTCTCCTTATAAGAAGTGTATATTTGAGGAGTGTGTTAATGATACTAATGAGTAGGTTTTTGAGTGTTCTACCAAGCATGAAGGTGTATGCCAAACCATTGTTCAAAGGTCTGTAGTCATAAAAGAGCTTAGTGAAGCCACTACTTAAGAAGTTGCAGACATAGAGAGGCCTAGTGAAGTCAAGGCATAAATTTTTGAGTTTTAAGAATAATCAACACTTCAACCTAAAGATCAATCATTTGTAGATGGGTTAGAGCATGAAGAATATGAGCATGATGGTCTCATGCATCAAGAACATTGTGGTAGTGAATGGAGTGAAGGTGAGACAATCCTAATCAATCATAATCTATAATTTGAAGGACACCAATCATATAAGACATAAATCAAGTCAGTTGTAGCCCCAAATAAGTTGTTTGGAAGGCAAAATAGAGCATTCATGAAAGTTCAAGGTAGGCCACTTGCAGACATGAGAAGATATAAGGATGGTAAGTCATATCACCATCTACCTAATCAAGTGTTAAATGATGAGCATGTTTCACATGACAAGTTGCTTTCATGGAGTTATAAAGATGCAAGAAGAACCATATTTGACCTTGGTTAAAGCATGGTAACCTATTTTTTCACCTCAAGAGTGAGGTCTTGTAAATACTAGGTTAGGTGTGTGTATTTGTTTCAATTATGTGTGTTCTATAAGTGCTCTCGAGAACACATGTTTGTTTCCTTTGGTGTGTCTTATTTTTTGTGTCCTTTATTTTTGTTTGGTGTGGCTTCAAAGGAAAATTGAGTGTCAGACTTGTGCATAGTTGACTCCATAACCCAATGGATAGAATTAGGCTACTAGTCTTGGCATAGCAAGTATACTACCCTAGGAAATTGCCAAAAATGTTGACTATTTTGGCCACAAGTCAAAATAGAATAACCCCCCATAGTAAAAAACTTGATATAGGGGTCTATTATGATGAAATAGGGTGTGTCATCATTATTTGATGTCATTTAAATGTGTTATTAACTTTGGTCATAGTTAAATCTAGTCCCGAGTCCTTTCATGTCACTATAAAGTCATATTTGAGCCATTAATGAAGGTTATATGATTTTCCTAGGTATACAAGTGTTCCATAACATTCATCAATGTCCAATATGTTAGATTATGGTTAGACATGTTAGTAAGAACTGAAAAACTTGTAGGAATTAAGTCAGATCAAGAAAATAGTTAGAAAAGAGGAGGTTTTGGCAATTATACGGCTTCTACAGTAGTGTGGCACATGTGGCAAATTCCTACAATGACTTTTCAACTTCTCTGAATTCATTTATATGTTTTATCTCCTTTGGAAGTCTCAAAAAGGATTGAAAACTATGTCACTTCTTCATCACTCTTCTTGGCATATAAAATTGGTCAACAAGTTTTCTCATGGTACAACCAATAGGGAAGGTTTCATGTCAAATGATTTTATGGGGTTTTAGTATACTTAGTCTAATTCCATTTCATGGTAGGAGTTCAAAGATGGTTGCCTATGCTTTATGAACCTTCCTTTAGAAGTTGACTGCTCCTTTCCACATGTTAATCCCCATACCCTAGAGGTTTTCTTCTTATCTGAGTTGGTCCGTATAAACCAATGGATGAAATTGATTATATAAGATGTGGACCTCTTTCTCTCATGGTTTCCATCTTTTTTTGCATGTTTTGAGGTGAGTTGATGAATTAAATATCCCAAGTTGTAGGTTGAGTACACTAATGGAGTTACAGGCATGTTTATAAACTGTAGGAGTTTTCATTACCTATAGTGGTTTCAAGAAAAGGTATATTGATGTTTCATGTTTTTCAAAAGTCACATAAATCACCTTTCCTTTCAAATATTAGTTTCAAAAGTTTTCATATGAATGTTGTAGTCAAGAAAAGCTAACATAGTCAAATTTTTGCATGACTATCATATGCAGTCAAGGGAATGAAAGTTTTGAACTCAGTCATGGAGATATGGTGGAGGTTTCAAGATGTTGGAAATAATATTCAAAGCATGAATAATTAGGCTGGACTATGCAGATGGTTGAAATCAATTGAGACTACTAATCCTCCAATATACTCAGTCTTGCACCATTAATGGACACCTATAGGTAAACTATAAGAGGCTAATCATGTTGGAATAAGGATATTGAAACTTGTTTGAAGTCCTTTAAGGTTGAAAAGATCAAATTAAATATTGATAAGAGGTATAATGTTAATTTTAAATCCATCCACTGTGCATATTGCTCATATCTCATTTTCACTACCCTACATCCTATAGTTACACTTACAAGTGGCTCTCACAGAGGCCTGAAGGTAATCATGGATGAGTTTGAGCATGTTGGAGACCTTAATAGAGGTTGAAAAGTGTTGACTATGTAATGGAAACTAATAGTAAATCAATATAATGGTATACAAACTTGAGGAGTCATGTTCATAGGTGAAAAAAGAGTTTTAGGGATCCATTACCTTAAAAACTTCAAAACATAGATGTTGTCTTGTTTTGATCCTTTCATAGTTTCATGGCACTAGGTCTAGACAAGACTAAGTGACTCCATAATGTATCCCTCATATAGGAGTAAAACCTTGTAAAATAAAGTGAGGGTTTTATCAAAGGAGTATGATGTTAGAAGGCTCCCAATTCATGCATTTTCTCGTTATAGATGTCAGTGTTCTCTGCAGTATCTTGAACTTCAAATGGTCTTATAGTCCAAGGTGACCTAAGAAGAACATACATTCATGTCATGTGAACCTATTGAGGTGAGAGGCATACTAAGTGATCCAAATAACATTAAGAGGGGTGTAATTATAGGGTTTTGACTTATACCACCACATTAAAGTGTACCCTTGCTCCCAAAAAGTCTGCCTATAGTCTGACTATAGGTATTCACAAAATCATGAGATGAACCTTGGTGATTATAGGCCTAAAAACACAAACATTTTTCAATTGGATTTGGTTCCAATACTCCAAAGAGATCATAGACTATGTAACACATCTTTTGAATATTATATGCAATCTTTTAGACCTTTTTGCTCTCAAAATAGACATCGACAGTTGGACTGTAGCATGACAGTGATCTAGAATATGGTGGTTTAGAGGATGACATAGCATAGATATGGTGTGAACAAGTCAAAAGGAATGATAAATAGCCTTGAGAACTTCAAGAATATGTGGATCATGGTATATAAGGTCTAATGTTACAATGTACACCTACATGCATGTCACTTTCTGAGCAAGGAAACACAATACAAAGTTTGTCAACCTTGTCTAGTTAAGAGAAAGGTATATCTTGAAGGGTTTGGAAAAGGTTTGAATGAGGAAAATGATTGGAGTGAATTAAAAAATCATAATTTCCATGTTAAATGACTCTCAATATAATGGAAAAAAGATCAAGAATTGGTTTTTAAGAACACTTACAGTTATACCCACTAACCCTACACAGTCAGTGAATTCTACATGAGTTTGTCTTGGGTTTTGGAATGTTTTAAGGTGTTTTTGGTGTGACCAAACCTTTAAATATTGTGAAAAATATCACCAATACTTATTTTATCCCCTCATCTCTTCATATTTCCTGAGGCAATAGGGGAAGTGACCTTTGTTCTATTTTAGATAGAGGGCACTCCCAGGAAGAAAACCCTATAGGTTTAGTAAGAAAATGATAAGAAGGTGAGTTGAGAGCCATGGAAACCTTGAATAAGGTTTTAGGGATTATTTTTAGATATTTACCAACATGGAAAATAACTCACAAGTGCTAGAATCCAAACATGGTGGCCTAAACCCACATAGGTGCAGTCAAGCCTAGTAGGCCTAAACTAGACCTAAAGCCCTCAAGGGGGTATAATATAGTTTATAACACCAAGTGATTATAAAAAATAAATGGGACATTATAAGGTGTTTTAAAACCTTTGGTTTATAGAGAAAGCCATGAATGAGTCATTTCTTGGCTCAAGAACATGATAGGGTGCATAGAATGCAAAGGAGAGTTCGAGAGGCTAAGTTTGAAAGATAATAATAGTAAGTATGCTTATAATGGGAGTCTTATGAGCTAATATATGTTGGAGAGGGTTTTAAACTTGAATTTTGTGGAATTTTTCTAAGGATTGGATGTTACACTTTTATGAACAATCCTTAAGGGGTAAAACCACTCAAAACCCTCCAAAACCCTTGTTAATGACCTGATTGGGAAGAAGTTTAAGGAAAGGCATCCAAATGAGATAGTTTGGCCATGGAAATGATTTTAACTTGTAGAAGATTGACCAGGGCTCTTTCTTATCAAGTTGGCTTCCACCCTACTTGTACGAACAAGGTGCAAAATGAATTTTCTTGATAGATTTTGATGTTTTTCAAGTACAAAAGAGTTTCAATGGATGAGGATCACTTTGGGAGATATAGTGAGACATAATATAACTTCCAAGTCCATATATTACTTCAAAAAAGCACACAAGTACCTATGTAAGCACCTTTAATTCATCCATTCTAAAATGGCATAGTGAATGAAGAGTGATCATCAAGTGAGAAGGTGATAACTTCAGTTGGGAGGCCTTTTAAGGTCCACCTGATGGATATAGGGACATGAGTACTCTTTAAAAGTGTCATGCCATCCCTTATACAAATTGGTTTGAGAAATTGAAGACCACCTTGGTGCCAAGTGTGGTGGATGAGTGAAAGAAGGGTGATTATGATTGCAGACAATGAGAAAAATTGTCCAGAAGAATATTGATGGTTAAGGACATATGAAATGAATTTTGGAGCCTATTTATAACCCCACTTAATAGTTTAATGATGTCATATATTCCTAGTCTACCATGGAGCATTCAAGGAAGGCCAAATGATGAAGGCAGTTTCTAAACAAGCAATTTAAGAGTCCTTGGAAAGATATTTGTCCATAGAGACCTTGCATGGTCTATTTCATACTCCATTATCTTACAAATTTAACTCTCTTTCTCAGCTTGAAAAGTGTATTTTTGACCCTTGAGCTTAACCTTTCTCTCTCTTCTCTCACATTCTATAATTACTAGCCATTTTGGCTCTTGTTTAATAATTCCAAACCATGTATGGTAAAACCTTGATGGTTTGATGATGTAATTTATCTTTGAATAATATATGAAATCTTTCTTTGAGTTCATGAACATCTTATCTAAGTGTGCAAAATGATGTATGGTGAGGTTTAGTTATAATAATCTATCCTTACTTCTCCTTATCCTTTCATGTTTAGTGTAATGCGTTCTCATTCTAACATCTCATATAGAGTGTAGCTAGTGTGTTTGGATCCCTTTAAGTGTGAAAGTGTCCTTTGAGTCTACAAACTGACCTTTGGTCCACTTACCTTGAGTTGTCTCTTGCATATCACCTCTATATTGAAATACTAATGTTAGAACATCTTAGGACTTTGAAACTAGTTTGGAGGTCTTATTTCTTAGTGAAAGAAGTATGATGATATTGTCGAAATACTTATGGTGTATCACCCGCTTATAATATCTTATCTTTATGCATACTTCTATCTATTTTCCCATAAGCAATCAATTAGTTTAGGTGATAATAAATTCAAGGTCAATGTAGGGAGCGAGCCCTTAAACCTAGAGGTCTACCTCTACTATAGGCAACCCACAAGCCTAGAGGTATTCAAATGTTGCCAAAATCTTAGAGTAGGCCTAAAAAACCTCCTCTAGGGTGAAATATTTGGTGATAACACAACCATTGAGCCATTATAGAAAAGCAAGGGTCAGATCCTTACTTATTTTAAGGAGGTCAACATCTCAGTGTTCTTTTACCCCGATGACATTCTGATGGAAAGGGATGAGATTGGGGTCCACCTAACACACTTCAATGAAATAATGAAGAGAAAGGTGGCTAAGGCCAATAGGGATAGAGCTAAGGCTATTTTAGAGTTAGCCACATAGTTTACAATGAGCATTAGTCAGGTCCAAGACATTAAAGTCTCCTTGGAGGCCCCACTCAAAGCTCATGAGGAACCATTAACCAAAGTAGAGATGCTCTTTCAGGAGCCACCTATAAAATCTTGAATAAGAAGCTAGCCTCATTGATAAATCATTGATAACGCAGTAGGGTCTGTCAAAATATTTTGGAAGTGGCCCACTTTTGATCTCTTATTGGGCCTTGGGAATTTTGTTCTATTTGATTTGGGGATGGAAAATCTTTTGATATAATTTCATTGTAACCATTTTAGGCCATGATGGCCAAGTATGAGATCATGTGATACTAGGAGGTGAGTCCCATCCATTTCTTATAAGTACTATTATTTATTATTATGTAAGGGTTGACTCTTGTAAGCAAACACTTTCAGATTAATGCTAATTTGGTTTCTATATTCAAATGTGGTTGGTTTCTATGGATTTTTTTCGCACTTTTTTTGATTTAATAGATATATAATAATGTTAATAATTTTAAATTTATGCCTTTATATAAAGTATATGCATTAATTAGGATGAGATTTTTGCTATTCTAGTTAATTCCTCTGATTCTTTTTGCTTTATTAGAATCTGTAAAGATTTGTGTGTAATTTGGTATAGGTCTGTATGCACTTATTCATAAAAGGGATCCCTAAAATAAGCATTCACCCTTCTCCTTAGAATTTTTACCTATGCAACTGGAGCTCTAATTTCCATGAAACTTAGTAGATAGTGGTATAACTATAGCTTGGGCATAATTATGGTTCTTCAAGGCATTTGTGTCGCTATTTATTCATAAAAACTCCTTTCTTACCTACTATTTTCTCTCTCTTTTTTATGTCTGTTTATTATCAAAATATCCTTTCCCTCTATTTAGAAACTATGAAGTGAAACAAAGTAGAGATTGATGGGTAAATATGTTATAACTAGTCTAGTTAGTGGTAAAGAAGTTTCATGTCAGTGAGAAAATAAGAATTGGATATTTGGTAGTAGCGCTGCATCAATTTGATATATATTCAAAGAATGTTATTTAATGGATAAAAATACCAATATTTAATTCCATATATTATCTCAAAAACAATCCTAAAATGAGAGGATGCAAGTCCCCTAGTTATTCCTTGAGCTTTTTCAGTACATTTAACTCAATAGATGTATTTGGAAGAACAAGATATTGGACCCAACAATATCTTACACTAGAAGGAGGCACCCCTTATCATTAAATAAAAAATATTTGAGCTATTAAATAACCCAATAATAACTTAGATCCTACTATATGAATCACTAGATATTGAGTTGGTCCCAAATGATTGATAATATCACCTTCACAAATCCATAAGAGAACCCGATCTGCTATAGGAAAACTGATACCTTTAGTTACCTCGACTAATTAATCCTCTTAGTTTTCCCCTAACATACCCTTACCTATGGTTCCCCCATGGCTTGGATATCTAGGTCTACCATTAAAGTCCTTAGAGTCGTTCATGACCTACCCAAAAACTAAGAGAGATACCTCCCATGATTCACACTAGGTGTGGGGCATACTACTGAGGAACATGTGAACTCATATAAAAATGCTATCAAGCTTCTTAATGTATAAGATGAGGATGTTACTTGGAAAATGTTCCCATTCACTTTAACAAACATAACCTATGATTGGTTCTTAAATCTCCCTGAAAACTCCATCATGGGTTGGGACTAGTTTAGTAACACATTCCTAGCCCAATTTGGGCAAGTCATTAACCCAAGTGTGTTATACCAAAAGTTCCCCTGTATCAAGAGAGCCAAATGAATCCATTAGAAAGTTCAATGCTTAGTTCCATAAGATGTATAGTTTATTCATTGTGTTATATAGTCTAGATGCCCAAATATATCTTGAAATGTATAAGAATGATTAAGACCCATGGACTTCTATGTTCCTAAGCAGATACCCATTGGTGGTAGGCTTACCCTTGGCTTATGCTGAGGCTATATAAGTGGATAGACAACTAAACCCTCAAGGCCAGATGGTGCATGCCATCCAGAGTGTATTCTAAACCTACCTGCCCTAAATCCTCTCTTTACCACCGGTCAAAATGTACTTATGCCATAGCTTGTACCCATGATAAAATAACTTCCATTGAGGCATGTTACTCCTAACTAGAACTTGTGCTTCCTTAGCTTAGGTGATAATGAAGTAGAACCATAAGCTCATAGTCAAGCATTGGTCCCTATCGTGAATAATGTTCAATGTATACCCCAAGAATTCACCAAGAATGAGTTGGATCCTATATAACTTATGGTGCATAAGCTTAGTAATGATTTTTTAGGCCCCCAAAGATAAGTTGGGAACATTAGTGGAAAAAATTCAAACATAAATTTCACCTACCATCGATATAATCATCCCCACAACTTCTCTAATAACCAAAGAAAGCCTTATCCTAATAAATTGCTAAAGATCAACATTTGTGAGTTGGCCTTGCCAAACTGGTGTTGTGTGCACAACATAACCTAGCATGGGGAGTTGGATTGTATAAAGTTTTTTCATGTATTTGACATCTTCTAGAGAGAAATGGATGAATGTGAAGTGGTCCTAAACCATCCCAGTACCAACAACGCCCCTATAAATTTAAGACTCCCAAACACTATTATGCTGTTAGAAACCTTAAAGTTCCCTAGCCAAGAGAATAATGAATCAGAAGAGGCCACCAATGAGGTGAATTCCTTCTAGTAGTTCAAATAGATAAACTACACTATTAGGGGTTAGACACAATAACCCCTTACCATGTCCACTCCTATTAATGTTGTAACCCCTCCTGATTTGAAAGCATGAAATGATCTTCCACCTCCAAAAGCTAATAACCCAAAACCCCCTTAGGAGGCCTAACCTGCTCCTAACAAGTCCAGGTATAACATAGTAGAATACATGAAGAAGGTCAAATGAAACATTATGTTACATGAGCTTTCCTAGATCATTAAGCAAAGAGTTTTGCTCCTAAATTCCATGACAGATAAACCAACTTAGCCCAAACCTAAATCTACACACACTAATGTGTTCATACATAAGAGCAAGGTTAAGGTCCCTTCATTTCTTCTTACAATCTAACTATTTGGAAAGAACCTTTATAATTGTCTAGTTGACACATGAGGCTATATAAATGTCATGCCCATGGGAATATGACAAAAAATAGGGTTGACTCATATTAAATCAGACAAAATAGTGGTTTAGATAGACAAGTTTAAGGTTAAGGTAATGGGCAAGCTCTTAAATATGCATATACAACTAAAGTCTAAGCCCAGGGTCCAATATTTTATAGACATCTAAGTGGACATCCCAAAAGCTTACAGGGTGTTGTTTAGTAGGGATTAATCCAAAACCCTTAATAAATATATGGATACATAATTCTCCTATGTGTGGTTGCCTTTGATAGGCATGACCAATAAAATATATGTTGACAAAGAACTTAGGATGAAACATATGATTAGAGAAGGCAATGTAGTCAATGAATGGGTAAACCTAATATCTTTTGATATCAGGGTCTACACTTTGTCTATGAAAAGTGCTAAGAGCAAAACCTATGAGGACCGTATATTATCAAGTCTATGGTTCTTTTACTTTGATGGGCCCCATTCTAAGCAAGGTTTTAGAGTTGGAGTTATGTTTGTTGATCCATGAGGGAGGTGACACCTAGTTGCATGTAGGATACATTTACCCTATACCAATAATCTTTCAAAATTTGAAGCTTTGATCTAAGGCTTGTAGTTTGCCTTCAAATATAAAGTCAAGGAAATAAAAGTGTTTGGGGATTTCAAGTTCATAATTAGCCAGGTTAGGAGAAAGTTTTAATACAAGTTGTCTTATCTAAGGAAATAAAAACATAGGGCATGGGATTTGATAGAAATGTTTGATGCTTTTAATGTCATCGCCATTCTCAGAGAAGAAACCTAGTCATTGATTTATTAGCAACTTGTGCTACAAATTTGACAATCCTAGATGACTAAAGGTTATAAAAATTCTTGGTATATCTCATCCCATGTCCCTCGATCCCAAATAATGTGAAGAAATTATAGGAGATGATTACCATGTTTTTAAAAATCCTTAATAACCTGGGAGCATTTGAGATCCTATTTATATATGAGTTGGAAAGATATGACCCTAAGGATGAAGACAATGACCAAGATGACATTATGAACCTAAAAGACAATTAATTATCAAAGGAAATGATCTCTCTCTCAAGGATATTCGACCTTGAAAAGTCTACACACAAACATGAGAAACCAATACACCTAGATTAGAGGTCTAAAAAATTATTCTAGGATTATTAGACCAACCCCAAGATGTTACTATTGGCACATATTGCACTCCTATTGAGATTAAACAATTCACAAGGTTATTGACATGCTACAAAGATGTTATTGCTTGGGCTTATATAAACCTTAAAGTATTTGATGCGAGTGTAATTATATATACTATCCTACTCGATAAAAACTAGAAGCCTTTTAGACATAGGTAACAACCAATGAACGTAATCTTAGAGCCACTTATCCATAAGGAGGTTCATAAGCTCCTATCAATGAGTATCATCTTACAAGTCCATCACTCTATGTGGGTAGCCAATTTGGTGCCTATTCGTAAGAAGACTGGGGAAATCTAGCTATGTTTCAACTTTAAAATTTTGAATAAGGCCTTTGATGAAGATAACTACCCTTTGCTCTCCCTAGATGAGGTAATTTAGATTGTGAGTGGATCCTAGATTATGTCTTTTTTGGATAAATTGTCAAGATATAATTAGGTTTTGGTGAACCTAGAAGACAAAACAAAGACTACATTCACAACTATATGGGGTACCTTCATTTACAATCGAATGCCTTTCAACCTTATCAACATAAAAGCCACTCTTCAAAGAGTTGTGGAATTTACTTTTGAGGGCCTTATTGGTAAATGCATAATCATTTATATGGATGGCTTGACTATTTTTTCAAAATGCAAGTCTAACCATATTCACCATCCCCCAAAAATATTTGAAAGGTATAGAAGGTATGGTATATCAATCAACCCAAAGAAGAGTGTATTTGGTGTCACAGAAGGTAAGTTCCTTGGTCATGTCATTACCAAAGAAAGTATTTATCTTGATCCTCAATGTGCTGATGTAATCTCTTAAACATATCTTCCTGATAGTAAAAAGGAATTAACACCCTTCTGTAAAATCAACTTTGTACGCAACCTTTATTTGGTTTCACTAAGATTGTTAAGCCACTAAATGTGATGTTGAAACATGAAGTAAAAGTATACTAGATCTTTATAGTTAGGAAAACATTCCAATAAATTAATGATGTCATCATGTAGGCACTGGTCTTAATCAACCCATACTACATGAAATATTTCTATCTATACTCTTTTTATTTAGAGCACACCATAGTTGTGGTACTATTTCAAAAGTTAGATGGGGATGAGCATCTGATAGCCTTTATGAGTATGAACTTGAAATATGTCAATCTAAACTAGTCCACCCTAGACAAACATGATTATGCCTTGGTGAAGTTTGTGAATAAATTTCAACATTACATCCTCATAAATAAGGTGCATACTACTATCCTAGATCTGGTCATAAAAATCATGTTGGGATAGAACAAGCATAGGCAGATGGATGGCCAAGCTATAATAATATGACCTTGAAATAAAACTTGTTAAGTTAGTTCAAGGCCAAGGTCTCACTTAATTGATTATTTAGACTGACCTAAGGATCACTATGGTGTAATTGGACCAGTACAAAATGGTCCATCAAGACTGGTATGACCCAATTATACACTATCTACTTTATGGGAATCCTCCTCCAAAATTAAATCAAATACAAAAAAGGGACCTCAAGCTAAAATCAGCCCATTACATGTTGAATAAGGGAGTAATATATGAAAATAATTATGAGGTAATATATCTCATACACCTATCAGAAGAAGAAGTAAAATAAGTCACGACCAAATTCCTTGAAAAATTGGGCAGTGGTCATCCTTCATAGATGACAACAGTCCATAAGATCCTAAAATTTGGATATTATTGGCCCACCATCTTTAGGGATGCCCATGCCCATGTCTACACCTACCGTTAATGCTAGATATTTTCCAAGAAATAAGTTCATGCCCCTTCTAACCATGGTAGAATAACATCCTTTCACTTAATGGGGATTTGAATTCATAGGATTCATCAACCCAAAATCATCAATGGGCCATAAGTTCATGCTTACAACCACCGACTATTGCACAAGATGGATAAAAGCAATGTTGACCAAGAATAACACAACTAAGGAGGTCATCAAATTCCTTAAAGAAAACATAACCACATGATTTAGCATCCCAACTTCATTAGTCTATGATAATTATCCTGCATTCTAATTAACCGAGCTCACTAAATGGGCTTACAAGAATGGCATTACCTTAAGGTTTTCATTGAACTACTTCTCATAAAGGAATGATTTGGTTGAGTCAACTAATAAAAACCTGATCGATGCAATAAATAAGTTTGTAAAAAAGAGACCCAAAGATTGGCATTTGCTATTGAAATATGCTCTTTGGGCCAACTGCACCATGTATAAACAAGTTCTCAAAAGATACCTTTTCTATTGATAAATGGTTTACAACCTATTTTCCCAATGACCATTAGGTTTCCTATGTATAAGTTCATGCAAGAGTACATGAAAAGTGATGGGAAAGTGGACTCAAGGTTTTTAAATATCATTTAATTAGAGGATGCCTAGTAGGAAGCCTCACAAAGCTTCAGTATATAATAAAATACTATTAAGAGATGGTTTGCCAAGAAGGCAAAGGTGAATTCCTTTCAGATTTCAGACATAGTTTTGTTGTAGGATAAAGCTCATGAGAAGAGAGGGAAACATTCCAAACTTGACCCACTCTAGGTTAGTCCTTAGCAGATTTATGAGCTACTCAGGCAAAATGCTTTTAGACTAAAGGATCTATAAGGGAACAATCTCTCATTGCTAGTGAATGGATTGTTCTTGAAGCATTACTTCTTGGCTGCACCATCCAATGCAATCTTAGAATAGCCCTCCAGGAAAAGTCTAATAATGTAAATACTAGATTAATTTTAGTCTAATTTACTTTTGTTGCATTTTTGTTTATGTTGTGTCCTCATTCATGTCTTTGATTTAGTTGTTTTAATTTACCTCTCTTATGTTTTACCCTTTTTTCATTTACCCAACAATAGAATCTTGATCCTAGAAGTGAGACCCCATTCCCATCATATGATGAAACATACATTTAACTATAAAATGTAAGACTAAAGTTGAGCATTGGTCATTGTATCCTCATGTTTGGTCCTTTCAAAGGTAATCCATGTCTCAAAGACATAGTTCATAAGGTAAGACATAGAAATTGGGTCTCTATCATTGAACAATCCAACATATGAGGTAATTCCTTTCACGACAACTAGTAAGAGGGAATACATTGTTTCAAAATAAAGCATGTGAATTTAGAAAAGTTTTATTTTTGGCAAATGGATCATCTCAACACTTAAAAGAACATCAAGGAGTTCTAATAAATTCATTTGATGATCAAAGAGTTTATTTTGGTGTTGAATAACTCATTGAATCAACCAATCACCTTGGTTGCATTGGTCCCCAACCCTCATGAATCAGATATAAAAAAGGCATAAAAATTAAAGGAAGTCTAAAAGTTAAAGAAAATCTCAAAGTCTCTTCCTAAGAAAGGGTTATTTAGGCAACCTCCATCACAAGATTTACAACCTAGCTAGAAATGGAGCAAGGCTTGAAGTGGGACCAAAGGTATCTATATCAAGGATATAGACACATGGATGATAATAGAGTAATGCCTGAGCCTTCCCTTTTTGATCCAATCTATGTAAAAGAGTAGAAATTTTTTTAGATGTTCTACATGCTTAAGGCACCTCTAAACTTGATCATGAATTCAATAGCTAAATACAATAATTAATCAATCTTCACACATATGATCCCTTAAAGGAATTGGATCCTAGTATGTCATGTGTTTGGGCACACTTAAGCACTTCTTACTCCTCATATTATATCAAAAGCAGTTTTGGCTACTTGTCTAATGGTTCAATAATGAAGGTCCACAATCTGAGTTCTAATCATCAACAATGTTTTCCACACATAGTCACCATTTTATGTGACCAACACATATCTTTTCATAGAAGAAAATGGGACCTCTATATTAAGAACATTTGAAAGTTTTCAATAATTAAATCAGGCCCTGATTATTTATTATTTGTGTAAAAATGCCAATGTCTGCTCAATCTCAATCAAAAAGGTCTCTCACAGTTTCACCATGAGTTGTTTATTGCATCTAAATGTATGTTTAAATTATAGTTTATCCCATTGGCTTATCAAAAGGTCTTCATACTTAGTCTTTTTTTGACTGAAGTGTGTTTTTGGAGAAGTTTACTTGCATAGGATTTTCCCAGAGCCACAATCCTGGAGTCTGAGTTAACACTCTTCTGGAAGTCTTTTGGGATAACAGGTAAGCATATCTTTGCTCATGAGGTACTTTTAATGACTTATCAATTTTATGTATTTTGTAGATTATGGAGCAATGAGAAGGTTCCACATATCTTCTACCACTCCACAATATCAGACTTGTCAGAAATCTTGAAGGTCCCAAGGTGTCAGAGGCATCAGAGTTGTTAGATCCTAGAGCCAATGAGAAGGCACCATGTGTCTTTTTTCAATCTTGTAGTGTCAAATTTGTCAAATCCCTAGGAGGTTCTAGAGTGTCAGGGGCATTAAATCTATCATATCCCAAATCTAATGAGAAAGTGCCACATATATTCTACCACCCCATGGTGTTAAGGTTGTCGGAGCTCTAGGAGGTCTAGTAGGTCAAAGGCATTAGAGCTATCATATCCTGGAGCCAACAAGGATTCACCAAGTGTCTTTTGACACCCCACGATGTTAGAACATAACAAAATGCTCTAGGAAGGCCAAAAGAGGGTACAGATTAGGACATGGTTATAAACTCAAATATGTAGAGCTATCAAGACACGGGGCTCCTTGCTACACCAAGATGGCATAGTATTCATCAAGCCCACCAACCATAGATTGAAATGTGGATGATCTCAAAGTCATTCACAATGCCATAAGGGCTAGATAGGCATGTGTTCCCTACACTCCTTGCATTTATTAATTTGACCAAGGGAGGATCATGATTTAACATCTCAAGGAGTCACATCACCATTAACTAAATCTAAATGGCATCAATTTTTAAAATCTTGAATTAATACTAAATTGAAAAATGGCTAACCTACACTCACACCATCAACTTAGAGCATAATTCACCTAATGAGAGCTCACCAAAATCCATTACTATGGAATTTAATTTAGAGCTCTACAAGGTCTCGTTCATGATTAGGATTTGGTTAAGGGAACTAAGTTCTAAGTCCTAAAAAGATCCAAATCATTGGGTTTGGCAAAACAGAAGTCCTCATTTTTCCAACATCCTCCCATGGCAAGGGAAAATGGTTTCGGTAAGGGAAGCACTCCAAACTCCTTCTCCCACCCCATAGTGTGGAGAGTGGAATTTCTCATTCGTAATTGGTGGGTTTGGATTCTTGATAAGTATTAAAATTATTTGTGGTTGTCATGTGTGTATCTTACATTTTCATGTCATTGTTTTTGTATGAATGTTATGTGGGTTTTGGTTTGGGGTGAATGTGAAAGCCTTTTTTTGTAAGAAAGTTGTTAGTTAAGACTCCTGGTTGTACATTCTGGTTGAACTTGTTACATTGCCATTATCCACCTCTTTTCTTGTTTATACTACCTTACCTTGAACCATTGGTGTCAATTATGCTCATAGTTGGAATCCTAGGCTTAGGGGGGCCTATGGAAACTACCTAATGATGATAAAAGGATGGAAAATGAGCCCATATTTGGCTTAGATTTGTGGTTCCCTTGGGAGCTTGTTTCAAGATTATTGTTTTAATTCCTTTGTAAATTATTATGAAAATTTTATAGGTTGTTGGAAGCCTTTGATATGTAATAAATGCATCTTATAAACATTGAGAAAGGAGAATAGATGTGTATAAGAGAAGAATAAATGTAATAAAAAGGACATTTTAAATGCTTTGAATTTTAATTTAAAAATGCATAGGAACATTTCTATTTGTTATGTTATATCATGGTGAAAAAATTAAATTTGAATTTCGTTTCATTTACTCGCTTTGCATGCATTTTGTTTAGCCCAAGAAAGGCTAGTTACATGTAAATAATTTTCACAAAATTATAAAATTACCTATTTTATCCCAATTGAATTTTAATGAAAAGTAGGCTTAATTATGATTTTGATGCATTTTATGGTTCAATGTTTTGATTGTTATGATTTTTTGAATATAAACTATTGAATCTACCCTAGTTCCCTTTGTATTTACTTAAATTTTGTGTAATTTTTATACACATAAAACTAGGTGAAAAAGATCCCAAATCAATTTTAGATTAAAATTCATGATTTTTAGAGTCCATAAGAGTTCATTTGTTTCAAATATTTAGGAGCAATAGTGTGCTTGTAGAATTTTTTTGAATTTTGAATCCTATCGGGCACCTTATGTTGCATAGGCCCTTTGGTCATAGGGTATTTGCCCTTTATCTTAGGGTAGTCCACAACTTGGACAATGGTCTCTCATAGGACCATGTAGCCAATGATTTAGCCCAAGGGGGATAGAGAGAGTTTCAAAGTGATCATATAGTGGTAATTTCAACTTTCTAGCAATGTGATTAACTTTATCGATTATGGGCTAGCCATTAAGCCATCCACATGATCAATATCTATTGCCACTAATTATTTGTTTTAAATACTGTATATTTATTTTATTATTAAAAATTTAAATTTAATCAAATTCTATATAATAATGTCTATGCTTGCAAATTTTTATAGAAACCAAAAACTTTATAAAGACTAGTACATATTTTATGCAATAGATAAAAGCTAATGGAAGACCCAGGGGTGGGGTGACCCAAAAAAGATCCTCCCCCTCAAATTTTTAGCCTTTTTCGCATAGAAGAAATTTTGGGCCTTAAAACCTTATAGTTTTCCTAGAATGATTTATTACTTAAGGAGAGATAATTTAGACATTTTTTGATCCTTATAGGCTCCTAAAATCCCCAAGATGAGTTGACCCAAAAAAGAACCCTCCTTAATTTCTTCTCCTCTTCAGTGGAAACAAAAAATAAAATCTTGAAACTTAAAATAAAAAGTAATTTCTTATTAAACCTTGCTTGGTGTCCATTAATGGCTGTAAAAGAGCTTTAAGCTCCCAAAGGCCTTTTTGAAAACTATGGGAGCCTAAAATCCCCTGGAGGAATTCTGAGAAGATGGGAATGTGTAAAACGAACACAAATATATTTGTATCAAGATAGATTTTTAAGATGAAAAAAAGTTAAAACCTTGGAAATCCCATTAATGGTAGTCATCCAAGCTTGGAGAAGGTGAAGAGGGATGACTATGGATGGGTCATCCTCAAAAAACTCCTTCCTCTTTCCCCAAATCTGATATCAAAACTTAAAAAATGTATTTTAAACCTTTATCACCCTCCTTAAATATTTATAGGGTTTCCTCATCTTAATTGAATCTGATGGTCAAGATAGAAAGGATCCAATGGATAATATGGAGTGCGTCATCCTCAAAGAACTAATAATTGACACATTAGACCCATTTTGATGTCGTATGAGGTGCATGATTCATCCTTACTAAGAACTTTCCATAAAATTTAAGTCAACTTGAAAATAGATTTAAGTTGCGACTTAAGGTGCAAATCAATCCTTGTGATTGGTTGGAATTGCTTGAGGTCCCTTTTGAATTCCATTTTGAGTTAGGATAAATATTTTGAGCTAATGGTTGTTTAAACACACATACTTTTAGTTGAGCCTCCATTAAATATCTTGAGGCCTTCTAGGTTTACTTAAAGAGTTTTATGCTTGTTTGAGAGCCTTTAGGTCAATTAGAGCAAGTGGGGCTGCAAGGTCACATAATGATTGTGCGACCACTTGTGCATTGACATCTGTGTCATTTAGGAATGTGAGTTTGCTTTGATGTATTACACATATCATTCCATGACTATGAATAGCCATTGGGAAATGTAGTTATGTATAATGTGCATTGTACATTCTCAAATTAAAAAAATGGCCTATTTTTGTATGGTTTCATTCATGCACAATTTTGGGCATGACTATTTAGTATCAAAACATTGATTAGACACCAAGAACTATGGGGATTATTATTTAGTATTCCTTCTTCCACAATGAATTGACACATGTACTTATTGGGTGATATGCCTCACTAAGGAGGTAGGTAGAGTACACATGAAGTGTTCCTAGGACTATGGACTCTTCACATCTACTATAAAATGCTTAGCTTATTGAATTGGTCTTAGTGCCTGAGAGACCCATGCCATGATTTGTTGGACATTCACATATATATTTGAGTAGATGAGGTTTTGTGAAGGCTTGGAGTAAAGATTCCAACTAGGTGTTAGGAAGTCAGATAGTCGTGAGGGCCAAGTGACCACTATCTTGCAAGTAAGTTATTATGTGTTAGGTTGATGTAACTTCACCATCACCTTAGACATAGAATATTACCTTGAAAGACTTCATGGATAATTTTTTGGGATAGATTAATATTGGTTCTTAAGACCATGACATTTGAGCATAATTAGATGTTAAAGTGTCATGTAGACCTAGGGTCAAGATGGGTGTTTCTAGGTTTAGTGCCCACCTATTCAAGGCAAACATCACCTCACCACTCAAATGAAGTGTGCTAGAGGGTTATTCGATGTTCTATCACTATTAGTGATCAATTTTAAAATGAATCAAGATGAATTTTATTGAGGCCATATTATTTCCCTTAGTTATTGACTCTTGCCTTATGAGTAGTTCCAAGAAGAGTTGGACATAATCCCTCCTTAGGCCTAAAATATTGTCTTGATGGACCATAGAGGGTTACATAGACCTTAGGGACATGTTTGTTCCATCCGAGGGACCAATAAACTTGTGTTACTTATGGGTTTGTACTTGAAACCTATCCACATACATACAAGTGTTGTTACATATTATACTCACCTTGTGTGATGAAACGAAGATACCATGTGGGTCACCTTGTTAGGGAGCTTTATTTGGGTCACTTTGTTTTCTCCTATCCTTATGGTGAATGATCCTTTTTTCCTTTTTATTATGAGTTATACATTTTTTTAGCCACATGATGAGTTGACTTTCCATTGGAGTTGGACATCGGTGGTGATTGGATAAGATCATGTGGCTCTTAGGTGGCATCCTAGTACCAAGTTGGTGTGATCATCAACTTAATCAAGTGATGACTATGTTATAGGGGTATTATTTCCCTTTAATGCATGTACGCTCAATGCCCAATGCATATAAATCCAATTTAGATGTTGATATATGAATTTTGTGGTCAATAATCACTTTGAGGTTATGACCTCCCTTATATTAGAGTATCTATATAGAGAACACCCTTATGTTGAACCAACAATGGTTTAAAGGTGATCTTGATAATAGGGATCCTCAAGAGGAATGTGATTTGTTTTTCATCATTACTAATAATCTTAGAGTGTACCTTCCTATTTATGGAACATCTTGAAGTGATTGATGTATCCATGATAGTTTGAGTTCTTTGATAATAGTGATATAATTTGCTCATAGAGAATATTTTTTTCCATGGTGGTGACACCCAATTAAGTGGTTTCCCATGAGTGGTGATAACATTGATCAAAGTGAGGTTTATTTCAGATCTATAAGTAGCCTTGAACCCTATGTGGGTGTACCTCATTATTTGTTAAACATGCTCATGATAAGAGTATGCTTTTACCTTTGTAGCTTCTGTGTTAGTTGCCTAGAGCATGTAGTTTAGCATGGATTGTGACATCTGAGCTATTATTGGTGTCAAATTTTTTAATTGACCATTATCTTTTTGTGTTAACTATTACATCCTTTTGATAGTGTGCATCATACAAAAACATTTGGAATCTAGTGGAATGTTATACCATCTTGGATGCTCGTGTTAGTTTTTGGTGTTTGTAGTGCCTCATTTATGAAACCATGTAACACCTTTGTATGAATTGTGAGGTTGGGGCCATCTTTGTGTATGGCTTGATGAGGAGTGCATGTGTTGCACATCCATAATTCTTGGTAATCCCCCCCCCCCAGAGAGGATGCCTTCTAAAGTGATGATATTTTCATAATCATTTAGGAGCAACATTTGTACCTTGAAACATTATATTATGTATTTTTCCTCTTCTTCACAATGTTGTCATTTGTTTTGTACAAGTTGCTTGGAATACCTATCAGAGTGTGGTTACAAATTTGATCTAGAAGGGCCAAGTTTCAAGCCACCGTAAAAAATATGACACATGAGCCTTGGAAGTTGGGATGTATTTTGAGGACCCTTTTGAGAGGGGGCTTATGGTATAAGTGTGCATCCTTATGGGATATTTATACCCTTATTAGTGTTAGTAGTTATTCCTTTGGTCGAGTTTTTATGAGTGATTATGTGTATTCTATCAGGTAAGTTATTACCCAACATTGTTCATGATTTTCATGAATAAGAGGTCTTAGAAACTTCTCAATCACCTTATATTTAGCATCTTGGGTGATGGTTATAAAAAAAATCACTAGGGGCCACTTGATATCTATAATGGTTGTTGTACTAGCATGAAATGTTGTTCACCTAGGAAATTATGCACCTATTTGATGGAGTTTTATGCATTAATAATGTTAAATCTAGGGGAGGGGATCTCAGAAGACCCATTGGAGATTGATACCACTCTTGAGTGGTGTGTATCATATTCATAGTGGAGGATTTTACTTTGTGATGTTAGTGGATTCATTTGTGTTAGGATTTTGTCTTATGGATTATTCTATATGTTCCCTTGGAATTTGGGAAGATGTTTAGTTATAATTGGCACATGCCTATCATCGAGACAAGTTGAGACTCTCTCACCATCAAGTAACAACATCATAATTCTGTTGAGTTGATTATATCTTATACAATGTTAAGTAAGTGTTTCTTTTGATCAGACTCATGTACCATTAATGTTGATTCACCTACATTCTTTGACCTTTATAGGATGGTGTCTTTTTCTTCATGTTTTCCAGAGAAGTTATATAGATGGAGCAGCTTGATGCCTCCATGTGGCTTAATATTCTATCTTGTTTTGGGAAACATTTGGTGAGTTTTGTCACTTAATGTTAATAAGTGTGTGGTGGTCTTAAAAACATGGAGATGCATGCTTCATACTGTGCAAGGGTATTGAAGAATTATGTTTCTAGTTTTTTGATATGATAGCTCCTTACTCCCCTCTTGTGGCCTTATAGAGCCACACTATTTAATATTATTATATCTTAAATTGTAAAATTTTACTGCTAGATGTAGCATACCTTTAAATTATTTTTGTTCTTAAATGGGATATCCAAGTTAATTGGAATCATATTTATATGGTTTTCATTCCCATGGATTCTGAGGGTGTTTTGCCTTTTATTAATTTGAACCTTTATTGAATGTTAGAACTCTTACTTTTCTTAATTATCTTTAGTTTTGAATTGAATTGGGTTGTTTAGCCATTTTAACCTTAATTATTATTGGATTATTTTTCATTGTTTACCCTTTTTGTTTGTTCTCCTTTGTGGATTGAGCTAGGTTGCTTAACCAATTTGAATTTACTCCTTGATTCGATTGGTAAATTTTAGTTTGTTAAAGTGTGTTTTTTTATGAGTCATTTTGTGGTACCTTTTACCTTGTGCGAGTTTGGGAGTAATAGGTGAGAAGTGGTTTGTTAGCACTAGACTATGAGAACAACTTATGATATGTTAATTAACTTGTGAGCAAGTTGGGAGACATTGTATCGCATGTCTTTTTATCAAAAGGTTATAAAGATGATGTGAGCCTTAGCCTTGGGTTTAATTTGATATTAATAAATGTTTCCTCCTAACTCTAAGAGTGGTGAAGATAAGTTGTGTTGTGATATTGGATACACATTGATGTGGTTTGTTAGATTGGGGGTTTGGGCATAAGGATGGATGTTCAAGTTCCTCTTAATTGATTGAGGCATTACGGTGGGGCATTGGGATTGATGTATAAAGACTTCCTAATATGATCCTTGATTAGGGTTTGGCATTAAGATTACATCCAAAGTCCCCCCAATAGATTATGGAAATATGGTTTGGGCAAAAGTGATATCGTAGTCCCAAATACTCCCATTACACATAAGCAAAGGGTTTTGACAAAAAACATAAAGTAAATTCATAAAGTCCTCCTTCTATGATTCCATTGATTGGAAAGCATAATTCATGTTCATTTCATGGGTTAAGGACCTCTTATATTGAAATGATCTCTTGTGGCTAACCTTATGGGGTCCATGTGCTTAAAGCATTTTCTCTTCATATTTGGCATATTAAGAATGGGACGAGAAGGAAATTAAAGTGCCTTGGTCCCCTAAGATAAAGTATACTAAATTAAATTAAATTAATTTAAATCCTTACCTTCTGCTAGAACATGACACTTGACACATTGTAATAAATGCTCTAAATATTAAGTAATAATTGACTGGAACTAAATCATCTTTAATAATGTGTTCTCATAACCTGGAAACAAAATATTAATCAACAACACTTCAAAATTATACCTTGAAGTATGACTAACCTTGTGTTGCAATTAAGTTATCTTTGTCCATGGACATTTTAGTGCATTGCATTACACTCCATGATTTGTTAGTAGAAATGAGATCATTGACTTAGAGAGACTCTTAAGTTAAGTTAGCAAGATTCCTTGAGATTGTTATAACATCATTAAAAGTAGACTTTTCACTTTCATATAATTCTAGAAGGAAGTCTGCATAAGGGGTGGGGGATGTGAGGCCCCATTTCTCATATGTCTAGTTTTTGGGACTTTTTTGTTGTTTCTTAGATGTCTTGATGTGTACGATCCTTAATTTATTTGAGACATGAAACACTTAATGCTATGTTTTTATATGATTATTAAATTATTAATGATATAGTGGTTTATGTACTCAATGTTTTTAGTCTTGCTTACATGAGCATGATTAAAATTATAGTGATAGATGATTTGAGTTGTTCATTGAGATGCATGATAAAGTCCTAATCTAGTATAACTAGTGCTTCTTTAGCATGTGATTAATTATAATGATAATTGGATGATTGACACATGTATATTACCCCATGCTTATTATGCATATGTGCCTTAGATGTTATACATATGAATTTTGTATTAAAATATTACTAGAGATGTTTACATTCAACAACTTCAGCTAGCTAGGGTAATATAATTTTATGAGTGAAATGATGTGCAGGTGATAGAGGAGACCAAAAAAGGGAAATTGGATTATGTCAAGCATAATTACACCATTTCTATTAGTTACGTAGTGGATTGATAACTTCCTTAAATTAAAATCCAATCCCAGTGTTATCTTTTAACCTAGTCTTGAGTTTTAAACCTTTTAACACTATTCACACCCCATTGGCACTATTCATACCTTTTTATATTACCTTAGGAGTCACCTTAACATTGAATAAAATCAAAAAGATAAATGTGTAACCCATTAAAGTGGTTCATTAACCCACACACTCGAATGAGAACTTTGAACCATGTTTGCAAGTTGCTAGAAAGTGTTATAGAGGTGCTTGTAAGTGTATTTAAGACCCATTTTGACTAAGGGATGGGCTAAGAAAGTTTTAGAGCATTGAATAGTTCAAAAGATGGATAATGTTCCCATTTATGTTATGGGGAAAAGAGAACATTAATGAGTATGGGCAAGCCTTGTTTGCCTACATGGGTGTGTAATGCAAGTTAATGCTCAGAGAAGACCTTTTTTAGAAAAAACCAAAGAATGGCAAAGGATAAGTGTCACCTTACCATTGGCCATTAGGTTTGAGCATTTTGTATATAAGAGTAAGGAAAGCATTCCATAGAAGAAAATTTTGCCCATTTTTAAATAAGAGGGTTGAGGAGAGTTTGAGGAAGGAAGAAAGAGATTAGAGAAGGAGGATGAGAGTTTTGTTTAGGAAGGAGTTGGCTTCCTTAAAACATGTATATAAGATACACTTTATGTAGAGTCATGTGGTGGAGCTAAGGTATGATTTCATGTTACTAATATGTATTTAATTTTTTTTTTAAAGAGAAATATCTCTTCCCTTATTGTCTTGTGCTTTCAAGAGAATGTATGACCACTTAGCTTCCCCTATTTTCTTGTTTTTTTCATGATTGTGCCTATGGACACCATGAGTGTTTTTTGTTGCCTCTTTTGGATTGGAGATGAAAAATATCTCCATATTTTTTGGTTGTTTTTATAACCCATTTTGTGATTTAAAATCATATTTCCATGCTACCCACATGGGTTTAGATTCTCTACATGGTATGTGTCTTCATGAGTAGGGTTTGGACAAGGGAACTAAGTTCCAAGTCCTCCTAAAAAGATCTAATGCATGGGTTTTGGGTAAATGGAAACCCTCATGTTTCTAATGTCCTCCCATGGAAACAGAGAAGAGTTTGGGAAAGGGAGACACTCCAAAGTCCTCCTTTTCCCATCCCATAGTGTGGAGAGTGGAATTTCTCATCCATAATGGGTGAGTTTAGAGTCTTGATAAGTATTTTAAATCTTTATGGATGCCATGTGTGTATTGTAAATTTTCATATGAGTTTTATTGTATGAATTATATGTGGGTTTTGGTTTTGTGTGAATGTAGAAGCCTCTTGTTGTAAGAGAGTTATTAGTTGAGACTCCTAGTTTTACATTCTAGTTGAGCTTCTTAAATTGTCATTACCCACCTCTTTTCTTGCTTATACTACCTTACCTTGAAGTGATGGTGTCATTTATGATCAAAAGTAGGAGTCCTAGGATTGGGCATGCCTAATGTAGCAACCTGATGATGGAAAAAAGATGAGAGGCGAGCCCTTCCTTAGCTTGGCCTTGCAGTGTACTTGGGAGTTTGTTTGGTGACTATTCTATTTATCCCTTTGTAAATTATTATGAAAATTTCCTACACTATTGGAAGCCTTTGATATGTAATAAATGAATCTTGTAAATATTGAGAAAAGAGAATAAATGTGTATACTAGAACTTGCAAGCATTATTGTTTCCATTTGTAGTGCTAGATGAAAGGAGGAAAGATGAATACATGTAATAAAGAGGACATTTTAAATGCTTTGAAATTTAATTGAAAAATGTATAGGAACATTGATATTTGTTGTTTTATTTAGTTGTGCAAAAATTAAATTTGAATTTTGTTCCATTTGCTCCCTTTGCATGCATTTCATTAAATCCCAAGAAAGGCTAGTTACATTTAAACAATTTTTACAAAATTATAAAGTTACCTATTTTCCCCAAATTTAATTTTAATAAAGAAAGGCTTAATCAAGATTTTGTTATCTTTCATGATTTAATTTTTTAATTTATGGTTTAATTATTATTATTATTTGAATATAAATTATTGAATTTACCCTAGTTACCTTATATTTTGTTTAGACTTTGTGCAATTTTATCCACAAAAACCAAGGTGAAAAAGTGCCTCAATCAACTTTAGATTAAAACTCATGATTTTTAGAACATGTAGGAATTCGTTTCAAAATTTTAGGAGTAATAGTGTGCTCATAGAATTTTTTTGAATTTTGAATCCTATAGGGCACCTTATGTTTCATAGGCCTTTTGGCCTCAAAGTATATGCCCTTAATGTTAGGGCAATCCACAATTTGGGCAACAATCTCCCATATGACCGAAAAACTAGTGCTTTAGCCCCAAGGGGGATAGTGAGATTTTTAAAGTGGTCATACAGTGGTAGATTTGACTTGCTAGAATTGCGATCAACTTTATTTACTAGTCTCACTATTAAGCCAGTTGTACTACCAAGGTATATAATAGTTAGTTGTTTATTTTAAATAGTGTATATGGATTTTTATTATTAAATATTTAAATTTAATCAAATTTTATATACTATGGTATTTTTATCCATTTTTTTAGAAACCATAAAATTTATAAATACCTATTTTGTATAGTTGATAAAAGCTAGTGGAAGACATGAGGATGGGCTAACCCCAAAAATAGCCCCATTCAATATTTTTCCCTCTTCTAGACATGATAAATTTCAGAGCTTAAAAACTATAATTTTCAAAAAATGACTTGTTTCTTGAGGAGTGACACTTTAGACATTTGTTTTTTACCCTTGCGTGCTCCTGGAAGCACTTGAACAAGTTGACCCAAAAAGGAACCCTCCTTAATTTCTTCTCCTCTACTGCCTGAAACAAAAACAAAATTTTAAAACTAAAAATAAAATGTAGTTTATTATTAAACCTTGCATGACGACCATTAATGGCTGTGGAGGAGCTTGAATCTCCCAAAGGCATTTTTGAAAATTGTGGGAGCAAGAAGCACCTGGAGACATTCCAAGAAGATATTTACCTACAAAATAAACTATTGACCAAATTTTGACCTCAAGTTAAAATTGGTCACCCCCTCTAGAATTAAGCTTCATAGGATTGTTAAAAACTTTTCATAGTCTTATCATGGTATTAAATGGTCCTAAAGAGTTCTATATGGTCATATGTGTGCTTGTCTTGTATTGTTCAAAGTTTGGTCTTATGTTCACTTGTCTAGTCCTATGGGTCAAGTACAAGGTATTGAAATTATCAAACATGGTAAAAGGTTTAATATGGTTCAAGGTCAATGTAAAAGGTTATTGAGGTGTTATTAATATCATAATATCATTCACTAACCTTTTATTTGAATCTCATACACAAAAATATAAATTGACCACCTTTTGACCCATTTGGAAGAGTTGGACATATCATTAGAAGAATCAAATGTTTCAAGAAGATTAACAATGTAATTGATGTTAAAAAAGGCCAGAGAATGTTGAGGGATGATTAGGAACTAACAACACCTACAGTTCAATGCTTAAACTAAGCAAATAGACACTTAACAAGCACTTGTACGGCCTTGTAAAATCATATTTCAATTGAAAATGGTCTGTAAGTGTCTTTTAGGATCACTCAGATCATTTTATAGCTTTGGACCAAGTTTTTTGTTGAATTGACACTTTAGACATCCTTTCTCCTCCATCACTGCCTTCACAAGCTTAGGAAGGCAAATTTGAACTGAATGGTACACCTAGGAGAGAGAGAGAGTTAGAATTTGAAACTTTGGGTATTATTATGTGTCATAATAAGATTGAAATTATTGGAATTTTTTTGCATATTGATGGCATCTTATTTATGAATAATTGCTAAGAGTGACAATAGGTCATTATGTCTCATCCATCTGAGAGGGGTCTATTATTGCATATGTTTCTCTAGTTCATAGATATATGGAGAATAATGGTTTTGAGGAATGTTTTTATAGATCAAGAATATCCTTTTAATGGCGGTTTCATAATCCAACTCATCTCCTTGAAGTACCTTTACTTGGAGGAAAAGTGTCTTGATGTACAAGGTCTTTTAGTCAATACTACTGCAAGTTTCTATTTTGTCTTCATGGTGGTAAATATTAGAGGTTATAAATGCTTCATAACTCATGGAAGATCCCTCAATTTCATGGAGTTCATGTGATTTTTTATGAGATGTGATTCTTGTCCATGTTCTTTAAGTGCTTTCTCTTTGGAGACATGATTTATGTTTGAACGATCCATTGTATGCTTGATTGCCAATTTTGGCTCAAATGCTAGTAGTATATCATAGTATAAGGTTATAAGATGATATTAAACTACTGAAAGTATATAAAGATGATGATAATAGTCCAAAAACACCTTCCAATGAGAGTCAAGTTTTTCCTTCATATATAGCCCTGTATAGACTGTAGAAGTGAGTTGAGGATGATCAAATCCATGGGGAAGATTTTTCACATCTCCTCATATATTCATGTCTATGAAAACCTCACTACCATCATCAAGTGACACAAATTGACTAGATGCTCCAATTTTCAATACACAGACCTTACATATAAGATGAATGCAACTATATGTTTATACATATTATATGGTGAATTGAAGAGGGCATAATGTTTTTAAGAATCTCTATGAGACCTTGGAGGAGTAAAAAGAAAGTGAGTAGTGTTTTGATATTGATAATAATCTAAGGATTTAAGAAAATGGCTTTGTAGCCCTAAAAATTCAAAAGGTGACCTATAGGCCCTAAGCCTATAGGTCCTCATTTTTTATCATGATCAAACATCAGAACAACACAAAAACAATTCAAATAGGTGACTTGAATGTAACACAAGATGAAATAGGTCATAAACAAGATATACACAACTACATGACTATGTACAATCAATATATGGTTAAGGGTCTAACTGAGTTCATAACCTAAGAGACCACCTCTAGGGCTGTGTACAAAAGGAACAAGTGATAAAGAGGTTGAAAATGCTATGATGTAGAAAATAGACCCCATATATAGTGAAAATGAATAATATTTTGGTTTGGATATCTTAAATCATCAATGATAAGTGAAATAAACTAAGTTCAAGACTGTATGCTCAAACCTAATCCTAATGAGCACCCACAACCATGCCTTGAAAGGTGTGAGCCAAAATTACATACAAGGAAAGGGCAAAGGTATATGAGATATTTATAAGCCCAGTTGAGATTTAAAACAATTTTAAAGAGATAAAAGAGGATCAATGATGAGAGGGTAAGGTCTAAACACATAATATGCAATCAAGATCTTCTAAAGGCTACCTATAGGTTATAATAAGAAACAAGCTGGTCTTGAGCCTATGAATGAAATAAAGTAGTGAAAAGTTATAAGGTCTATCTCAGTAGACAACATAGTCATAGGATAATTTGGAAACCAAGGAAAAGATGCTGAAACATGAATATGATGGATCAAAATGAGTTCAAAGGGCACACACAGTCAAAAAGGCAACCTACAGGTTTGCCTACTTAGGAGAGTTTTTTCTTGATTGAGGAAAGGGTAAAGGACTATGAGAAGTATAAAATGATGAATAATCCTTGATGAATAGTTTCATAATGTAGTAAACATCTTTATTGAACCACTTATACCTAATAATAAGGTGAAAAGGTCAAAGCTCAGCCCATACCTAATGAGCATAACCCACACATAAGATTGCTTGCTTGGCTAAGTAAACATGAAAAAGAGAGAGCCTGAGAGAGAAAAGCTATTTTAACATGGTTTTTGAATGTGATGAATATCCCATATAACCCTCAAACTATATGACAAAGGTAAAAACTGTTGATGAGCCATATTCTAGGGTACACAAGCCTAAAAGCCATATAGGCAGATTCTACAGCTAGTCATGAAAGAGATTGGTGTTTTGAGGGTCCTATCGACATGATCACAGTTTTATAATTGATACAAGGGATTTTTATGAGTGTACAAAGACATTCATTGTCTTTTAAAATTTGTACTAGCAGTTGGTATACCCACTATTTTATTTCAGACCTTACTCACTCCATTGACAAGGGGCAGTCATGAGACCAAGGGGTCTATTTGAAATCAAAGCACAAAGTAAACATTTCAAAGACCATGAAGGGATATTGAGTAAATAAAAATACATAAAAAATGTTTCAATATACTTTTGGTGGCACCAAACCTCCATTTTCAGTCCAAATGCTTTTGAGGGCTAGTAAGAAGGTGACATGCTTTAAACCCTAAGTACCTTGACTAGTGTACCAGATTCATACAGTGGGGTAATAAAAATTTACAAAGAATGTAGGATCATGAGGAATTTTTTTTGGAGGTATATGAATATATTCAATTAGTATGATTGAGTGTTGAGGCCCAAAACTCAAATTAGGCCTCTTTCAAGTTCAAGAGAGCTAAACATGCCACTTGAGAAGCAACTTTACATACTCACACCATATCTCACACTTTGAATGGGAAGATGAGACATTTGGAATAGGTGGGATAGTTAGTCAATAATTTTTTCCAAGTTGAAGGAGGTCAATTGGTGATGTGTTCTTTATGAACAATTGTTAAGACCCCAAACATGTCGTAAACCCTCTTAAAACCCTAATAGTGAGTAAGCAGAACATATGGACCTAAAAATCACATAAAATGCAATATTTTTACTTGAAAACTATTGGATGTTGTTGAGGAATCCAAGGAGGTTCTCCACATGTACCTTGTTCATACTTTTAGTTGTATGGACTGCCATAATTGCCCTATTTTCATATTTTTAGTGTTTTATAGGTGTTCTGAGCAAATAAGAACTTACCAATCATTAGATGATGTCATTTGGTATGTGTACTAACTATTAAATCCTAAAAATATGCACAATATATTCTATAAGTGGTCAAAAAATGTTCATTCTCCAAGGCAATCTTAAATAGGCTCAAAATGAGACTAGGTGGTAAGGTCATTTCATGGTTTGCATACTTTCACAGGGATTTAGGACCCAAAAATTGACATGGATATTGGTGATATATAGGTAAAGTAAATAAAATGTATTTGGGTGATTTAAAATGTGTTAGAGAAGTTTGGAACAAGAAAATAGGGTTCTAGGCAAAGACGCCTAATTCAAGAGAGAGAAAGGCAAAAAAGATAAACTTACACTAATAGTCAGAATGTGAAATTTGACATGCAGTTGTAAGTCCATAATAGGTCCTATAATATCCACTCATTTTTTTATTACCCTCTGTACATTATCCTACATAATTATTTTTAAAGGTTTTTAGGGCTAAAAGGGAATTAGGCCTAGTAAGGGCTTAAGGAGCAAAAAGAGTTCTTGGGAGTTGTTCCGAGAACCAAAATGGTTTTTTTTAGGCCTAATGACATATTTTGAGACCATTAATGGAGATAGGATGGTTTAGAGAATATTAACTTGAGTTTTGGGCCACTTGGACCAAGCTAGGCATGGGAGATGAAGAGTTTCAAGATGACTATGCACATGAATGATGAAATGTCAGATTAGAAGAGTTTATTAAGACATGGAAGATGTTTAATGAGTTGTATAGTATTATTTCATGTTGAATTCATGATTGGAAGGCCCATTTATCACCCTTATTATGTAAATAAAGGTAGTTTATAAGAAGTTAGTCAAGGTGTCAAGCTAATTTGTAACTCCTACACCACATGGAGAGTTAGAGCATCTTCAGGGGTGAGACACATGACATTGGAGGTATATCCATGACTTTTCCATAAACCATTTCTCATTTTAACTCACATGGAAACTTTTAAATCCTCTTCTACAATGCCCCTCTCTCTCTTCACACTTCTCTATATAAGCAACCACTTTTATCTTTGTAATAAATCCACATCTGGAATGGTGAAGCCTTACTAGTTTGAGTATTATTATTTTTACTTTACATAAAGATTTCAAACTATTTTTTGAGTTCTCAACTTATTGTCTAAGTGTGTGAAGTAGTGCATAATTGAATGGCAAGTGATAATCATCTATCCTTTTGTTCACCTTACTCTTTCATGTTTTGTGCAAGTAGTTTGCCCTCTAACAGGTCACATGAAGAGTAGTTAGTGTTCTTGTATGTCTCTAAGTTTAAGGAAGAGTACAAGTGTCTACAATCAAACCTCTTTTTCATCTACCTTGAGAATTGCATTGAATCTTACATTCATGTTGAAATACTTATGTTAGAGAAATCTAGGATGTTGAAATTAGTTTTGTGAGTCATCTTTCATAGTGAAAGTTCATGGTAGTCTTTTAGAGATTAAATTAGTATATCACCTCATTAGTATACGTTTATTACATGTTTTATCTCTCTCTTTTCATGTCAACAAGTTAGTAGTATAGGTCATGAGCTTTAATATACATATCAAGGGAGCTAGCCCTTCAATCTAGAGGTTTACCCCCACTATAGAAAACCCATAGGTCTAGGGGCATTCCAATTATTTCAGTCAATTAGAGTAGGCTTGAAATACCTCTCCAAGGGTGAAAAATTGAGTGATAATAGTTCTTGCATGCCTGGTGGGACAATTGTCCTAAGCACTTCTTGTCAAGGTGAATGTTGGTCTTGACAACATCACAATTGCATAAGTGTTTCTTCCTCAACATTTGGTGACTCCACTAAAGGTATAACATCTAGTTGTATACCAATTTATTATTGGTTTATGCTTCATGGTCTTTACTAGGTCAAATGTTAGTAGAGGTAATAATTTTGTAAATCCACTCCCTCATCTTGAACTTCCTCTTGAAGTTAAGTACCCTGAGCATATCTTGACACTTGAGGAGCTTGAAGAGCAAGAAGAATTTGAAAGTCAAGAAGAGCAAGAGAGTAAAGAAGACTTTGAAGGTAACATGATTTCTTAGCTTTCAATACTAAAAATACCAAAAACCTTATTGCCTATGATGATATCCCTCCCAATGCCACCAAGAGTGTTCCTTCTTTCAATGGGGAAGGTCCTATCACCCCAAGTGAGCATATTAGAGACATATCTAACTTATAAAATTTTCATAATATCACTGAGATTAATATAGCAATCATATTTCTTACCATGTTTCTTAGGGGAAAATCCCTTGATTGGTATAAAACCTTGCCAAGAGGATACATTACTACATGGGATGAGTTTGGGGAGTTGTTGATTACAAGATTTAAAGATAAAAGTGATCATACATCACTGATTCATCAACCGAATTTCATTTAAAGAGAGCATATGAAATCCATGCATGATTTCAATGAGAGGTTCCAAAAGACATAGAATAGGCTGCAACCTCCATGGGACCCCCTACAAGTTTTATTTTCCCAACCTACCTCAGAGCTATTGAGACTGATATAGCTATCATGTTGCAGTCCATGGGAGGATACACCTTCCATATGCCTATGATGTGGCTATTAGAGCTGAGAATAATTTGACTCAAACTAGTAAGCTCCCTCCAAAAGTATCAATGCCTAACATGCCTACTACTCCTCCAAGCCTTGATCCAATTACAAATCCAAATAGTAGGCCTAAAGCTACTCCAAAGAAACTAGATGATGCCATTGATTGATAAACAAAGTATAAGACCTTAGAATCTTCAAATAGGCAATCCAATCAACATGTTGGATCTCACCAAAATGCCTCCACAAGCAAATATATTTCCACCTCAACATAATGGTCAAGGTAGGGGACAAGGTCAACCTAACTTTAATAAGACACCTAATGTCTTTGATCCAAATTATGCTCCCACTTTAAGAGCCATGGTTGTAGTCCAGAGCAACCTAGTTCAAGGAAAAGAATGAGATCCTCAAGGATAGTACATGAATGTTAATGAGGGTGAAGGTCAAGATTTGGTAGCTCAAGGAGGGACTACTCCTTACTTGATAGTAGAATATGAGAGCTTCATGTAGGTAGAATCAAGTGAAGAGTGTACTAATGGAGGAACAAGCTTTATGAAATTCAAAATGGAGGATATATTTATCATAAATCAAATCACCTCAATTGTAGCCAACACAAGGTTAAAGAGGAGAGCTTTGGGAGATGTTCAAGATGTGGATACAAATCCAAACAATTCCCCTTCAAGGCAATAAGGTATGAATGCAAATGTGGCAACCTGTACAAGTCCTGCACCTCTTCAAAATTAGAATTTAGAAAGGGTGGTCAAACCTTCATTGCCTCAAGATCGAGGCACTTAATTGCCTTAAGATCAAGGCACTTAATTACCTCCTAGGATGTAAGAAAAGGTTAGTGTCTCCCCTTTTAATATCATTTACTCTTTAAAGAATAAAAAGACAAGCATATCCCTTTGGGAGGTATTCCACATACCTGATCAAAAAGAGTTACTCCAAGAACAACTATCCCAACTCCACATCAGTCCCCAACCATCAAAGCACATTGGTATAGCCCTCACAAATGCACCTGCTCATATTATTCAACCCTCCACAAAGTCTAAAAATTCTCCACCTTTATATCTTACCCTCATTATGGGAGATAAGCTGGTTCATAATTGTATTGTGGATAGTAGGGAAAACACTTCAGTTATGCCTAAACTAGTTGTAATCAAGTTGGGCTTGAAGTATGAGCCATATAAAAAAGGAATGTTACATCCTTATGGAACACCAACCAAGATAATAGGTCTTGTCAAATGTTTTAAGGTGTTCTTGAATGACTGACTAAGTTTTCCAATTCTACAAGACATAGTGGTGGTGGATTTGCCTGCACACTTTGCCATTTGTCTACTAATTGGTACTTCTTGGCTTTTAAAATGAGGTATGGAGCTAAGGTGACAATAATAACACAACCATTGGCCAAGTTCCACATTGAACCATATGTGGAAACTAGTTCTAATCTGAATTGCATTATCCAAGAATAAGAGGAGCATGTTATAGATGATGTAGCATCTTCCAAAATTGAAGGTATTTTTGATCTCTTCCTAGATAAATATGGCATTGAGACATATGCATATAATCCCTATGCTTTCATTGAAGAGATAGGCCTTAGCACATACATCATTCATGATGAGGGTGATGAACATCCTGAGGTATGTCTTGATGCCTCCCTTATACAAGCTACAATGGGTAACTACTATTTTCACATAGATGATGATGATAAGTCTCCAAGTGTAATAGAGTATGATAAGGAAGATAATGAAATTATACTTTCCCAAGATGTAAAGGTTTATGAGTGTGATATTCATGAAGAAGAAGATGACCTATGTCAATAGTATCATGCCATAGTTCAAGAATTTGAACAAGTGAGAAAGCCATCTCTCCTTCTTAAAGAACACGAGCTTGTTAGTAAGGTCATTGTCATACCCAATAAGCATGAAAAATAATATCAAGTCACTATCAAGCAGGTTGCAATATTGGAAGAGTGAAATTAGAATAAGGTAGAGGTTTGTGTGGTTGAAGAGAAGCCTAAGCCTAAATTTGATATTGAGTCACTTGTAGACATGTTTAGCTAGCAAGAAGGCAAGTATGATGGTACTAAATATCAAAAACATCATAATCTAGATGAAGGTGAAGTTGAGGATGTTAGGAACTCCAAAGGAAGCACAATTGATTACCTTTCTTATAATCAATTAAACACAGAATTATACCAGAATGATTAAGTAACTAGAAACTTGAAACAACAAAGAATATGAGAGACAATACACAATCTTGTATTAAATACTCTTCAGAAGGAAATACAATAAAGAAGATGCCACTTCTTCTTCCACCTCTAAGTCTTGCCACACCTCAAGGACTTCTTCCCTCAAAGTTCTCTCTCTCTTGCTCAACCACAACCAACTCAACAACCTGAGTTGTTACCCCCTCCTTGAATGCTTCAGCTAATCTCCTTGACCTTACACCTTGTAGATCTCCTTGACCTTGCTTTCTTGCTTCAATGCTTTACTTGCCTTAATTAAAATACATGCCTCATGGGTCTCTTAAATAGGATCCCAAGCATACAATAATTAGACTCCTAATTACAATAATTAGAAACACAGACTCAAGACTTAAATTAGCCTTCAACATGCAAACACTCTCGGACCTCTTAAATTAGATGAGTCTAATTTTGGAAACACATGCAGAAGCATGCACACACAGGTGACCGACATCGGTTGTTGTCGGTCTGCTCCTGACCAACGTCGACCAATCCCTGGTCCCTGCCTGACCGACGTTAGCAATACTATCGATGCCAGTTACTAGTTGCACTCAGTAACTCCCTGATTAGCCTCCTGGTGAAGCTTTTAGCTCCACAACTTAACAATCTCCCACTTGGAGATAAATAGCTGCACCTGTACAACAACCTCCACTAATCATCTCAGGCACCTCCATCTTCAAGCTCAATTTTGAAGACCAACCACCACACATCCTGTGATGCTATACCTGTCATCCAAAGTCCCCTGCCACATCTAAACTTTCTGACAACTCCCACTATTTGGAAAAACTCAGGTCTACACCAGACCTTATGTGATTTTGAACACTATTATAAACTCAGCTTGAACTATCCAGCCCTTTGGTGTGCATATTGGTTCTGCATCCTGCGTACTGAACCCTACCAACACCTTCTTCACATCAACTCCCACTGGAGACAAAATCAACCTGTGATCTTCCATGTCTCTTATGCCAAAGAATCTTACTACTCCTAGATTCTTCATGACTACACCTTTGAACTAACTTTACCTTTAGCTCAGCAACTCCCTGTATATGTAACCCTGCAACAAGCACACAATACAGTAACAAGATAATGTTACTAATATTACCCAACCTGGTAAAGAGAAACACAATGATCAAACATCCATTGTCCTGTAGCTAACTCAAGACCATATACCCTAGCCTTCCATCTCACGTGTCCATCCACTCTCTTCTCTAAGATGGGAATCCATTTGTCTATCAGTGCTTTTATCCCGACTGACAACTCTACCAAATCTCCCACTTGGTTCTCTTCTGAAGAATTCATGCCATGCTTCCACTATTTCCTAGATTCTACCTACATTGCCTTTTCACATCTTCCTAGTTTTTGACCATCAGTAAGCAACAATAAAGAAGGTGAACAATGAATATGAGGTTCACTTACCCTTTCAGTCCTCCACATGGGCATTTAAGACTCCTTGACAGCTTGTTGTCCGCCTAACATCCATTCTAGTGACCGATCTTGGCCATCTCTTAGTCTACACCCGACTAACGTTAGTTCCATGCGACTGACCCCCTGCCGACGTCAGTTCCCCCTGGCCGACGTCGGTCTCTACCTGCCTAACTATCGACTCTACTGGTCTGCACATGATCGATGTCGGTACCTGACTGATCGATGTCGGTTCCAAGTGACTGACGTCGGTGAATGTGTATTCCTATAAGTGATGAATTTTTCACTCGTGAGCTCATCTTGGATCAAAACCTTGTCCATATTGCCCTGCTCAAAATTATTCAGCCCCTGTCACTGATCTCTATCCATCATCTCCTCCATAAATACCAAGGCTTCCCTATTCTTGTCAAACGCATCAAATTTCCTTTTCCTGTAATGAACTTGATCTATGCCCTTCGAATCTAAACTCATACCTTTTGACTCAAGAACATGCATCTCCTTCTTATTATTCATGTGACCAAGCCTATTAAGCCACATCTCCGAATCTACAGCTGAAGTAGATAAACCAAAAGAAGAATTAGTAATACAAGTAGATAGGTAAAGCGTACCTACTTTTTTACCTCTTGCTACAATAAGTGCACCCTTGGTAACCTTCCAAGAATCCGCTGTGAGGGTTACTGTGCATCCCTCATCACCCAACTTTCTTAAAGAAACCAATCTCTACTTCAGGACTGGGACATGCATAACCTCTTTCAACACCCATGTGTTGACCATCTGCAATTCCAACTGCACTTTCCCTTTGCCAACCATTTGACAAGGCATACCATCCCCTAAATAAAGCACTCCAAAATCTCCTTGGACATACTCATGGAACAAATCTCTATTTGGGGATGCATGAAAAGAAGAACCAGAATCTAAAATCCATGATTCTATCTGACTATCTAAAGAAAGTATGAGAGCATCCTGTGGCACAATACCTGCAACATCTACTTCTTCCTTACCTTCATGTTGATTTTCTTTATCCCTCAACCAACACTCTTTCTTTGTGTGTCCTTTCTTTCCACAAAACCAGCAGGTGACACCTCCACTTCTAGATTTGGATCCCCTTTCCATCTTCGACCTTCATTTTCCTTGCTCGACCTTCTCTCTTTGCCTTCCCCTACTTTTAGCACTTAAAGCATTCTCTGATGATTCACCTGTGCTTTTCCTATGAATATCTTCATTCAAGATTACACTAAATACATCATCAACTTTTTAGATTTTAGAAGCAGACGCAGTATTACTTACTGCCATGACCAAACTCTCCCAACTTTTAGGTAATGAGCATAAGATTAAGAGAGCCTTTATTTCATCATCAAAAACAATATTGACTGAATTTAACTGGTTTACCAAACCATGGAAATCACTAAGATGGTTATATGCCGATCCACCTTCTTGCATTTGCAAAGTAAATAGCTGCTTCATAAGAAATACCTTATTTGAAGCTGAGGGCTTTTCATATAGATTTGCCAAAGAAATATCAACTCTTCCGTTGTCTTACACTATGATAAGTTGGAAATCACAGACGATGCAAGGCTCAACCTTATGGATCTCAGAGCCTTCTGATCAAGAACGTTCCATTCTTCATCCTTCATATCTGTGGGCTTGCATGCAACCCCACCCAACGATAAGTAAAAATCTTTTTGATATAGATAATCCTCTATCTGCATCCTCCAATGTTGATAATTCTTGCCGTTGAACATCTCCATTCGTAGCTTACTTTCTTCTGCCATTGCTGTACTCCCACTCAATCAGAAACCCCTAAGAATGACCTATAATCAAACAATAACCTGCTTCTTGCAACCTTAGCTCTGATACCAATTGTTAGGAACTCCAAAGGAAGCACAATTGATTACCTTTCTTATAAGAAATTAAACACAGAATTATACCAGAATGATTAAGTAACTAGAAACTTGAAACAACAAAGAATATGAGAGACAATACACAATCTTGTTTTAAATACTCTTCAGAAGGAAATACAATAAAGAAGATGCCACTTCTTCTTCCACCTCTAAGGCTTGCCACACCTCAAGGACTTCTTCCCTCAAAGTTCTCTCTCTCTTGATCAACCACAACTAACTCAACAACCTGAGTTGTTACCCCCTCATTGAATGCTTCAGCTGATCTCCTTGACCTTACACCTTGCAGATCTCCTTGACCTTGCTTTCTTGATTTAATGCTTTACTTGCCTTAATTACAATACATGCCTCATGGGTCTCTTAAATAGGATCCCAAGCATACAATAATTAGGCTCCTAATTACAATAATTAGAAACACAGACTCAAGACTTAAATTAGCCTTTAACATGCAAACACTCTCGGACCTCTTAAATTAGACGAGTCTAATTTTGGAAATGCATTCTAGAAACACATGCAGAAGCATGCACACGCATAGGTGACCAATGTCAGTTGCTGTCAGTCTGCTCCTGACCGACATTGGCCAATCCCTGGGCCCTGCCTGACCGACGTCGGCAATACTGCCAATGCCTGTTACTGGTTGCACTCAGTAACTCCCTGATTAGCCTCCTAGTGAAGCTTTTAGCTCCACAACTTAACAGAGGAAGTTTTCATAACTTCTAAGAAGTATATTGATAGGCACCAAATGATTATGAGGGAAATCAAGTAGGTTTAACTATCAAGTAGACCTAAAAGAGAACTAAGAGGACTATTCAATGGAGTTTCAATTGGTACACTTGCAGCTAACAGAGGTCCTATGAGTGGTAAGTTTTTAGATCATCTTCACAAGCAAGTTTTCTTTGACAAACATCCATCATACGTGACTTATTCTCATGGAGTAGTTATGAATCAAGAAATATTATTTTTAACCCTAGTTGAAGAAAGAGGAAGTGTTTCGTCAGCTCAAACATGTTTTGAGGTCTATACATCATAGGTTAAGTGTGTTGTTTAAGCCTTTTGTGTGTGGTTTTCCCTATATTCTTTGAGCATAGTTTGTTTCCTTCTTGTTGTGTGTTTGGTGTGAGTTTTAAGTCTTTAGAAGACATATCAATTTTATATTGTAACATAAGAGAGATTCCATTACCTAATGGAAAGACAAGGCTACTGGTCCATTAGCATTGCAGGCATGCTATGCTTGTGAATTGCTAAGAATATTGACCAAATTTTGACCTCAAGTCAAAATTAGTTACCCCCTCTAGAATTAAGCTTCATATGGTTCTTAAAAACTTGTCATAGTGTTGTCATGGCCTTAAATGGTCCTAAAGAGTTCCATATGGTCATATGTGTCCTTGTCTAACATTATTCAAAGTTTGGTCGTATGTTCACTTGTCTACTCCTATGGGTCAAGTACAAGGTCTTGAAATTGTCAAACATGGTCAAAGGTTTAATATGGCTCAAGGTCATTGTAAAAGGTTATTTATGTGTAATTAATATCATACTATCATGCATTAAACTTTTAGTTGACTCTCATATGCAAAAATGCCAATTTGGCCACCTTTTGGCCCATTTGAAAGAGTTGGAAACACCATTATAATAATAAAATGTTTCAAAAATATTCCCAATGTCCTTGATGTTAGAAATAGTTTAGAGAATGTTCAGGGATGTTTAGGAATTGATAATAATTATAGTTCAATGCTTAAACTAAGTAAAAGGACACTTAACAAGCACTTGTATGGCCTTGAAGGATCCAATTTTCATTTAAAATGGTTTGTAAGTGTCTATTGGGATCACTCAGATCATTCTCTAGATTTGGACCAAGTTTTAGGTCAAATTGACACTCTATACATCCTTTCTCCTCCATCATTGCCTTCACAAGATCAGGAAGGCAAATTTGAATTGAATGGTACAGTAAGAAGAGAAAGAGATTTAGGATCTAAAACTTTGGCCATTGTTAGGGGTCCTAGTAATATTGAAATTAGTGGCAATGGTTTTCAAATTAATGGTCTCTTCTTTATGAACAATTGCTAAGAGTGACAATAGATCACTATGTCCTATCCATTTGAGAGGGGTCTATTCTTGCACATGTTTTTCTAGTTAAAAAATCAATGGTGAATAATGGTTTTTAGGGATGTTTTTAGAGTTCAAGGATATCCTTTTCATAGTGGTTTCATCAGCCAAATCATCTCCATGAAGTACTTACAGTAGGAGGAAAAGTGTCTTGATGTATAGGGTCTTTCAGTCAATCATAATAGAAGTTTCTATTTTGTCTTCATGGTGGTCAATCTCAGAGGTTCTAAAATATTCGTCACTCATAAAATGTTACTCATTTTAATGGAGTTCATGTGCTTTTTAAAGATATGTGATTCTTTTCCATGTTCTTTAAGTGCTTACTCTTTATAGTCATGGTTGTGTTTAAATAGTCTATTATATGATTGATTGCCAATTTGGCTCAAATACTAGTAGTATATCATAGTATAAGGTTATAATATGATATTACACTACTGAATGTATATAAAGATGATGATAATAGTCCAAATACACCTTCCAATGAGACTCATAGGTTTTGCCTTCATATACAGGCCTGTACGGACTATAAAAGTGAGTTGAGGATGCTCAGAGCCATGGGGAAGATTTGATACATATAATCATATAGTCATATGTCTATTAATGCCTCACTTCCATCATTAAGTGACACAAATTGACTAGATACCCCAATTTTCAATACATAGACCCTGCATATAAGATAACTGCACCTATAGTTCTATATGGACTGTATGGTGAATTGAAGATGACACGGTGTTCGTTAGAATCTCTGTGATCCCTTGGAGGAGTAACAAAAAAGTGAGTAGTGGTCTGATAATGATAAGAAGCTAGGGACTTAATAATATGGCTTTCTAGCCCTAAAAAGCCAAAAGGTGACCTATAGGCCCTAAGCATGTAGGTCCTCATTTTGGACCATGATCAAACATCAAACCAACACAAAAATAATTTAAATAGGTGACTTGAATACAACACAAGATGAAATAGTTCATAAACAAGATAGACACACCTACATGGCTATGTGCAGTCAAGATATGGTTAAGGGTCTAACTGAGTTTATAACCTAAGAGACCACCTACATGTATTTGTAGAAAAGGAACAAGTGACAATGAGGTTGAAAATACCATGAAGTAGCAAACAAAATATGTAGATAGTCATAATGAATACTCTTTTGGTTTGGATATCTTCAATCATCAATGGTCAATGTAAGCAACTAAGTTCAAGACTTTATGCTCAAACCTAATCCTAATGAGCACCTACAACCATGTCTTCAAAGGTGTGAGCTAAAACTGCATACAAGGAAAGAGAAAAGGTGTTTGAGAGAGTTCTAAGCCCAATTGGGATTTCAAATAATTTCAAAGAGACAAAGGAGGATTAGTGATGAGAGGGTAAGGCCCAAACACATAGTATGCAGTTAAGATCCTCTAAAGGCCACCTATAGGCTATAATGAGGAACATGTTGGTCTTGAAAATATGAATGAAATAAAGTGGTGAAAAATTCTGAGGTCTATCTCAGTAGATAACATAGTCATAGGATCATTTGGAAACCAAGGGAAACATGTTGAAACTATTAGGAATTAGGTTTTACATTTATGTAAACATGAGATATTTCTCAAAAGGTAAATAGTATATTAGTTTGTTAGGGTAGTCGTGATATTGTTACAACAATATTATGAACATAGTTTAGCTATTATATATATTTTTTCATATAAGAGATTGGGATATGATGAGAAATTGATGGAGAGATAATCTCCAAGATTATAGGAAATGACTTCCTATATAATTTGTAATATCTCGTATATGTATTATTATCATAGTGATAATATAGTGTGACAGTGTTTGAAATATCCTTCTCTCTGTATTCAACTTACAATGTGTTAATCCATTGTTTGGATCTTTGAATCCATAATAATGGTATCAGAGCAACACCAGATCCTTTCTATAAAATGGGAGCTTAATATTTTTAAGGAGCAATCATTTAGTCATATGCCCCTGAAAATACTTAAGAGAATTGGAAAACTTAGTATTTGGTAGAGGTGAAGATGAAATATAAGTTTTTTGTGATTATTTTATTTTAGTGATATCGGTTTTTATTTTAGCTTGTATACATTGTACACCGGTTTAGATCCATCAGACATTAGTCTAAATTTATATGGGCTAGACCTCTCATGTTTGTTGTTGCAATCCAACATCTCTGTGGATGGCAACTCTATGGTTCAGAAGTATCTCAAGCGTCAACTTGTTAAAAGATCAAGATTGTTATTGCTAATCTCAAGAGTTATAGTGGCATGTGTTGTCTATCTTTGATCCTATCACAAGCGTGTATAGAAAAAATTGAGGATTTCTATTTATAAGTTTGGCATCATTGTTTGCTTTCAATACATTCATATATTCCGACCGTAAAGCATTAACACAACATATCAAAGAAAATATACTGTCTGATTTATATAAGAAGTTGATATAAATACGAGTTAGACATTGGACTTGACATTAAAATGGATGAATGACACTTTAGATCTAATAGCACAGTAGCAGCTAGCATTTACTAGGCCCAGACAGATTTCCTGCAAGTCATCAATCATGCTCCACATCTCCTAAGAGACCTAGATGCAGTTTTATATTGTGCTGCAAGTTATTCATTCTTGATCTCAGCTTTAATTTGGAGTCTGTCTCATTCCACTCCTTTTGCCTCAGCTTGACTGGTTCACTCCACCATCATATCCTCGCCACATTGCACTAGTTCGCTCCACTGCTATTATTCAAATATGATCTATGATTTTTAGTCTTTTATAAGTTTTTTCAAGTTTTTTTTATTTTGTGTATCATTTATGTTAAGATTTGAGACAATCAACAAGTCAAGTCATTAATTATTTGTCAAATGGTCAAATTTCCATTTAGATTAGAGTCAATAGTTTATTGTTTAATTTGATAGTCTTTTGTTTAGAGTCATTATAGTTGGTTTTTTTTGTCAAAAGTAAAAATTTCAAAATGTTAATAGTTAAAAGAGTTAATGTCAATTAATTTTTTGTTTAATTTTTTTTGTAATTAAAATGTTATTACAAATCTTATGTCCATTTAGGTCCATTGTATCAAGATAATGTCATATTCCATAAAAATATCTATAAAAATCATTATTGTCAAAATAAAAATGAGTCATTTCATCAAGAGTCTATTATATGTCAATATTAAAAGTCAAGTGTTAAGAGTTGTTTAGTTGTCAAAGTTGATTTATTTATTGTATAGATGCATTATCATTTGTACGTGATGTCCACATTGTGGGGGGGATCTCCCTCAAAAAAATCATGTACCTAAGTGTCATTGACACATTGCCTGAGTAAGCAACAGACTTACTAGAGGTTGGAGGATACATAGGATGGAGGTCTTTTAGCAACCTCTCATCAGTCACCAATGATGGGGCCACATTAATGTTTTGGTGACATCGTGTGGTGTGTTATTTTTAGTGTTGTGTGTTTTTCATTTTTGATTTGCAAATAAGAACATAAGAATATGTTTGTTTATGATATGTAATTTGTGTGCATATTCCAAACATGATTCTTTGAGGTGAAAACATTGTGAAAAAACAAAAGCACCAATGTAAGTCAGTTCATGGATCTTGAAAGGGTTTATGATAGAGATCTAGAAAACCACATGATGTGAATAGTGTTTTGGAAATAGTTAGGAGAGCAGCTACCGTGGAAATCCCATGACTACCTTACTTATTTATAGAGATGACCCTCAGTGACACATTTGTTTCAGTCACATAAAGTAAATGTGGGATGCATTCCTTCATATAACAGTGGTCATGTGAAATAACATTGCATTAGTAGTATGCAAACCTAAGAGTATGTGGTGGCATACAATTCTATTTGTTCTATTCATGTCAAGGTTTGTGGTAAACCTATAAAATAATGGGAGTGAGGCTCTCTTTGTATCAAGGTCATAAGCCAAATAATGCATGTTACAATGGGTGAGCATACTACAGATAAGAGTGTGAATATTTTTGCACCATTTAAAAACTATGGGGGGGGGAATGTTAGGGATTAGCTTTTACATCTGTGTAAATTTGAGATATTTACCGAAAGGTAAATAGTATATTAGTTTGTTAGGGTAGTCGTTATATTAATACAATAATATTAAGAATATAGTTTAGTTGTTATATATTTTTATTCATATAGGAGATTGGGATATAGTAAGAAATTGATGGAGAGATAATCTCCATGATTATAAGAAATGACTTTCCTATATAATTTGTAATATCCTGTATATGTATTATTCCTAAATGTATTATTATCAGAGTGAAATAATATAATGTGACAGTGTTTGAAATATCCTTCTCTGTGTATTCAGCTTACAATGCATTAATAATTATTTGGATCTTTGAATCCAAAACAGAAACATGAATAGGATGTATCAAATTGAGTTCAAAGGGCACATAGTCAAAAAGGCAACCTATAGATCTACCTACTTAGGAGAGCTTTTACTTGATTGAGGAAAGGGTAAAGGATTGTGAGAAGTCTAAAATGATGAATACTTATTCATGAATGGTTTCATAATGTAGTCAAAATCTTGATTGAACCACTCAAACCTAATAACAAGGTAAAAAGGTCAAGGCTCAGTCCAGACCTAATGAGGATATCCCTCACACAAGCCTACTTACTTGTCTAAGTAAATATGAAAAGGAGAAAGCATAAAGGGGAAAATCCATTTGCACATGGTTTCACAATTTAATGAATATCCCATAAAACCCTCAAACTATATGATAGAGGTATAAAATGTTGATGAGTCCTATTCTAGGTTACACAAGCCTAAAAACCACACAGGCAGATTCTACAACCAATCACGAGAGAGATTGGTGTTTTGAGGGTTCTATAGGCATGATCACACTTTGATAATTGATACAGAGGATGGTTATGAGTGGATGAGAACATACATGGTCATTTCAAAGCCATACTAGCAATTTGTATACCCATTATTTTGTCTCAGACCTTGCTCATTCCATTAGCAATGGGCAATCATGAGACCAAGGGGTTCGTTTGAACTTAGAGCATAAATAAAACATTTTAAACACCATGGATGGACCTTAAAGAAATACATAGAAATAATATAGGTTTAAATATACTTTTAGATGGCACTAAACCTTAGTTTTCAATCCAAATGATCTTGAGGGCTAGCAAGAAGGTGACAAGCCTTAAACCCCAAGTACCTTGACCAGTGTACCAAATGTATACAATGGGGTAATGACCATTGAAAAAGAATGTAGGGTTATGAGGAATTTGTTTTGGAGGTATATGAAGCTCTCCCATTAATAAGATTGAGTTTTGAGGCCCAAAGCTTAAATTAGGCCTCTTTCGAGTTCAAAAGAGCTAAGAATGCCACCCAAGGACCAACTTCACATACACCATCTATCACACTTTTCATGGGAAGATGATACATTTGGAATATGTGGGTGGGTCAGTCAATAATTTTTTACCAGTTGAATGAGTTCAATTGGTGATCTTTTCTTTATGAACAATTGGTAAGACCCCAAATAGGTTTGAAACCCTCCTAAAACCCTGATAGTGACCAGGTAGAAAAAATGGACCTATAAATCAAATATAATGCCACACTTTTCTCATAATAACCCTTTGATGTTTTTTAGGACTCCATGGAGGTTCTCCACATGTAACTTGTCCATACTTTTAGTTGTATTGACTGCCATAAATGCCTTACTTTTCATGATTTTTGGTGTTCTATAGGTGTTCTAAGCAAATTAGAACTTCCCAATCATTGGATAAGGTAATTTGGGATGTTTTATAACTATTTAAGCCAAAAAATATGCAAAATATATTATAGAGGTGGTCAAATAAGGCTCATTTTCTAATGCAATCTCAAACAGGCTCAAAATGAGACTAGGTGGTAAGGTCATTTCATGGTTACATACTTCCATAGGGTTTTAGGACCCTAAAATTGACATGGAGATTGGTGATAGCCTATGTAAATTTAATCACATTATTTTTGGTGATTTAACATGTGTGAGAGAAGTTTGGAGCAAGAAAATAGGGTTTTAGGCAAAGAGGCCTAATTCAAGAGAGAGAAAGGCAAAAAAGACGGACTTCCACTTAGAGTCAGAACATGAAATTTAACATGGAGATATAAGTCCATACCAGTTCATATAATATTCCATCATTTTTTCATTATCCTCTGTACAATATCCTACATAAGGAGGTTTATAGGTTTTTACAGTTACAAGGGAAATAATCCTAATAAGGGCTTGAAGAGTAAAACGAGTTTTTGGGAGTTTTTCTAGGAACAAAAATGTTTTTTTGAAGCCTAATAACATATTTTAAAACCATTCATGGAGATAGGGTGACTTTAAGAAGATAAACTTGAGTTTTGGGCTGCTTAGACCAAGCTAGGCCTGTGAGATGAAGAGTTTTAAGACACCTATGCACATGAATGATGACATGTCAGATCAAAGTAGTTTCTTAAGGATAAATATATGTATAATGTGTTGTATAGGATCATTTAATGGTTAATTCATCATTTAAAGGCCCATTTTTCACTCTTATTATGTAAAAAAGGGTAGTTTGCAAGAAGCTAGTCAAGGTGTCAAGCCAATTTGTAACTCTTACGCCACATGGAGGGTTAGATAAACTTCAAGGGTGAGATAAATTGGAGGTATATTCATGATTGTTACATAACCCCTTTATTTTTGTAACTCACATGGACACTTTTCAATCCTCTTCTACTATGCCCCTCTCTCTTCACACTTTTCTATATAAGCAACCACTTTTAGCTTTGTAATAAATCCACATCTAGTATGGTGAAGCCATGCTAGTTTGAGTAATATTTTTTTACTTTGAATAAATATTTTAAACTAGTTTTTGAGTACTCAAATTCTTGTCTAAGTGTGTGAATTAGTACATAGTTGAATGATAAGTGATAATCATCTATCCTTGTGTTCACCTTATTCTTTCATGTTTTGTGCAAGTAGTCTACCCTCTAACAGGTCATGTGAAGAGTAGTTAGTGTTATTATATGTCTATAAGTGTAATTAAGAGTACTAGTGTCTAAAATAAAACCTTTTGTCCATATACCTTGAGAAGTGCATTGCATCTTACCTTCATGTTTAAATACTTATGTTAGATAAATCTAGGATGTTGAGATCAATTTTGTGAGTCATCTTTCATAGTGCAAGTTCATGGTAGTCTTGTGGAGATTAAATTGGTAAATCACCTCATTAGGATAGGATCATTTCATGTTTTCTCTTTCTCTTTTCATCTCAACAAGTTAGTATTATAGGTGATGAGCTTCAATAGACATATCAAGGGATCTAACCCTTTAATCTAGAGGGTTACCCCCACTATACACAACCCACAGGTCTAGAGGTATTCCCATTGTTTCACTCAATTGGATTAGGCTTGAAATACCTATACAAGGGTGAAAATTTGAGTGACAACACAAACCCAAGCATCTTTGTATCGATAAATATTTTCAAAATGAAATAAAAATAAAAAAACGTTAAAATCTTTGAGACCCCATTAATGGTCGGCATCCAAGGTTGAGGAAGGTGAAGAGGGATGACTATGGACAAGTCATCATCCAAAAATTCCTTCCTCTTTCCAAATATCTAATATATAAACTTAAAAAATTGATTTTAATCCTTATTATCCTCATTAAGGTTTTTTACGGTTTCCTCATCTTAAGTGAATATGATGGTCAAGATAGAAAGGATCCAATGATTAAGATGGAGTGTCGCATCTTCAAGGAGACAAACAAGGGTTCTTTAGATACATTTTGAGGTCATATGATGAGTATGAGTCCTACTTTATAATAAATTTCCATAAAATGTAAGTTATCTTAAAAATATATTTAAGTTGTGACTTAAGGTGTGAATTAAACCCTTTAATTGGCTAGAATTGCTCATGGTCCTTTTTGAACTCCATTTTGAGTTAGGAGAAATAATTCAAGCATATGGTTATTTAAACCCACATATTTTTAGTCAAGCATCCATTATGGACCTTTGGGACCACTAGGATCACTTATAAAGCTATAGGATTGTTGGAGAGCCTATAGGTCGATTACAACAAATGAGACCAACATGGTCATGTAGTGACTGTGCAACAATTTGCACATTGCCATCCATGTCATTTAGGCATGTGATTTTTTTTGATTCAATTCACATCTCATGCCATGAATATGAATAGCCAATAGGTAATGTATTTATCTGGAATTTACATTATACATTCTCAAATTAAAAAAAATAAGTTTTTGTGTGGTTTCATTCATGCCAAATTTTGAGCATGACACATATGGCTATAATGTGATGCCTTTGGGATAAAAAACACACAAGTTTTATTTTTTCACATCATGGTTACTAAATTCAAGGACTTCATCCACTATTTTCTCTAGGTTTACCTTAATGATTGGACCATCTATGGGTGGGTGAAAAACCACCCTACATGCCTTAGTTTGATGTTTGAGTGATGTTATCAGCTCTAGACATATTTTAGTATAAAATATGTGTTTTGGTCACACCCTTTGGGATGATCATAGACCATGTGACTTTTAAGAGGGGATCCTTATGGATCCAAAAAAATTTACTATCATCCCAAAATTGAGTCACCAAGCATGCTGCAGGATGTGCGTACCTTTTTAGGCCATACCAGTTATTACTACAAGTTTTTTGGGAACTATGTGAATATTGTAACATGGTTAGAAGATTTTTTGTGAATTATGGCCCATTTACATGGAAAAGTAAATAACAAAATGCCTTTGATACTTTGAAATAAAATCTTGATGGTGCACTGATATTACAATTTACATATTAGAATACTTCACTCCATGTACATGTTAGTTAACACATTAGGGTTAGGCATTGGTGTTATATTAATGAAATAAGGGATAAATAAGGTGGATAATCCCATTTACTTTTCTAGATAAAATATTACACCAACTGAGCACAAATATATGACCACTGAAAGTGAAGTGCTTTCGATGGTATATGCATTTCAATTTTTTTGACAATAACTACTTATCATACCTTTCATGTTATTTATATATCATGAAGCATTAAAGGACCTCATGAAAAATTTAGTTTTATATGGGACTATCTATAGATGGATTGTATTGTTCTAAGAGTGGCAATATTTAGTAGTGGTTAAATCGAGTAAATAAAAATGCAAGCCATAACACTTATCGTGGATTGCATCAGGAGAATAGGTGAAAAACATTAAATATGCGATGATTGATGCCAAAATATAAAAGGATTAGTGAATTACCAAGGACCTAGACAATGTATCATAATTTATCACTTTAAACATTTCCCCTTGTAATTATAAAATGAAAAATAAAAAGAAACTAGCAGTTTGTGATGCTTCTTACGAGCTCATTGGTGGTAAACTATACAAGCTAGGGTGAGACGAGGTATTGAAATAATGTGTTATGGAACATGAATGTGTGGAGGTATTATATGAAGGACATGAGAGAGTACTTGGTGATCATTATGCAGGAGAGGCCATTACACACAAAAAATTATTTTTTGGCCTTTGGTGGTCTACACTATACTGAAATGCTAACGAGTATGCATAAAAGTGATATTTTTCAATGAGTGGGTAAACCAAATTCGAAGACTAAGATTCCACTTATCCAAAATAATTACCAAATAACTCTTTGAGAATTGGAAATTAATTTTTTTGTGCCTATTTCACCTATCATGCGAAGGATTGACACATAGTACATCATCATAACTATTGATTACCTCACCCCATGGGTTGAGTGGCTCTAAAAAAGAATTTTATTGCTACCACAATAGTAAATTTTTAATGGGAGAACATTATAAGTAGGTACAAGTGCCCATTTAACCTCAATAGGGTTTGGGGTACTAACTTCTTAAATTAAATAGTGCACATTATGCTAGTAAAGTTCATGGTCACTCACTACAAAACCAATCCATACCATCCACAGTGCAATAAAATAGTTGAGGCCTTTAATTTTTAGCACAACCCTACCTAATATTTATGGTATAGGGCATAAATATTGGGATGGTTGTGTCTTTGTCATGCTTTGGGGTTAAGGACCACATGCAAAAAAACTTTATAGATCCACTCCATTTCGACTAGTGTTTAGTAAAGAAGTGGTTCTTCCTATGGAGTTCATGGCGACCTCCTTACACATTACATGTGCTAGAAGGCTAGGTGAAAACTAATATTTTGATGCACAATTGGAAGATATCACAAAGCTCTATGGGAAGATGTGATTGCAAAATGGAGTCAAGGGGTTGAAGAAGTGAGGCAAATGACATAACATGACAAGTATATTAAACATTTTTTTTGTAAAAAGGATGCACATGTATTGTTGTATGATTCCAAGTATGCAAAACATTCAGGGAAGTTTCATATCCAATATATGGGACTTTACATCATCCATGATGTTATAGATATATGAGAATGTAAATTATGCACCTTGATGATGAAATGCTCCATGGGAATTTCAATGGGAGTACACTCAAACCATTTAATGTATAATTTGTATGATCTTCTCAAAATAAGGCATATGCCAAGTTGTAATCCCAATCCTTTTTTTATAGCTTATATGTAGTTTTTGTTTATTTAAAATAAGTGTAAATATTTTATTGTGGGAATAAGTTAGACATAAAATGGACAACCTTGTAACTCTAGTCATGTGAGTCAAACAAAGGATTTCTTCGAGATCCTTATGCCATATGTCCAAGTAGTTTTGGGAGGTTATTATCATGCCTTTTGATGCATGAAAGTATTATTTCTCTAATACAACAATGAGAGATAAGATTTGTTTTATCGTATCATGACACATTTTTTCATGTAACTTATATTTCTTCCACCTCAGACATCATGCACATCATCCATGATTTTTACTTACAAGGAAGGTTATTATATAAATTTTAAAAGGTAACAGTCATGAATGTACTAAAAAAAATAAAGAAGAAAAGAAGTCTCTACAAAAACACATGGGTGCACAATCAATACAAAAAAAGGTAGATGAATCAATGTGTTGGAAGACCATGCACATATATAGTGTAGAGTAGGATGGGGAAAGGCTCATATCGATAAAGAGGTAGCTAGTGGACATGTGTGAAAAATCAATCAAGTATTTGGATATGTGAGGTCTATGAGGCACAGAGGCATGGATAAGAGAGTTACGTTCATTTTATAGGAATGTAGGAAGGAGGTAAAGGTGTAGTTCATACCTAAAAAAAGCCACATAGGGGTGATATCACCATGAGATAAGAAAAATGTTTATAAATATCAGTGATGGTGGACTAAATAGAACCACATGAACTACTAGGGAAATTTTACATTGATAAGTGATATAAATTAGACATTGCATGTCATTTTCAACACTTTCAAATATCAAATAGATCAAATGAGCCACAAGTACAAAACACACTAAAAACATAAAGGCAAGTAAAATCATAAGTAAATTTTGGATTTTGAGTGAATTTGAGGCTAAATTTTGAATCAATAGAGGAGCAAAAATTAATTTAAAGTGGAATTTGAGCAAAGGAAGTGAAAAATGTTTGAATTCAAGTGGAGTAAGGTTTTTATAAGATGATATCCACCATTAGAACTTGCCCAAGTATGAATTTGAAGCAAAAATTGAGGGGTATGTGAGAATTAATCGACCAAAAGTTTGCTAGCTAATATACAGGCCCATAATTTCACCTAAAATAATTGGTCAAAATGGTATTGACTAGTAATAAGCATGCATGATTCACAAATATGAATGAAGGTGACTCGATCATCATTGAAGAGGTGACTATAAGGACTTGGAGGAGGAAGTAGAAGTGTAATTCCTTAAATCTTATTTTCACAATAAGGAATGGACGTATAAGGTGGATCAATGTAGAATAAAGGACTATAACTAATCATAGTCAATAAATGAGTCATATTTGAAGAAATACTACATAGAATAAAGTGAGAAGGTAGTTAGAGGTGGAATGATAACATCTGACGTTCAAGTAAAAATTACTTTGGATAATATTGGGGTATTACAATTGTTTGAGTTGACTTATTTTATAAAGCTTAATAAATTAGCTCAATTCCTTTTCTTGAGCATCCATGGTAAAATATTTTTCTTCATGGGGTGTTGTATGAAGATTTCTCATAAGTGCATGTGCAAATATAAAAGGTTGCCTTGCACTAGTGAAGACATCAAACTTGTGCTAGAAAATACCAAGGATGTAGACAAAGTGGCCGATATGCTAAAGTACAAGAAGGAAAAATTAATTTCCCCCATTGATCACCAAGATGATAGGGTAACACACATAGCAACATGACTAGTGAGCACCAAGTTATGCACATTACCGATGGGATAGGAATCAATAAGTAGTAGTTATATATTATGCAGTGGATGGGTGTTGATAAAATATAATTTAAAATCATAAAATAGATTTGTGATGATGTTATTGAGAGTGCCAAAAGAGTCCACAAAACAATTGATTCATTTTGGTGGGGGAAAATTCTAATTTTGGTAGTGCTAGATGAAATGCAAATTCTAGATGGTTATGGTGATACTATGTAGCTTTACCCATTATGGGATTTGTCCCTAAATAAAAGGTACAATAATAATTTATGCCAAACACATGTAATAAATATTACAAGATTAAGATGGACATATGGCATGATAACATGTTAAATTTTGGAAATAAATGACACATTCCACAAGGAATGTTAGAGGTGTATGATAGTTATGCCAAACTTATTGTGATGAGGATCCACTCCATTAAAATTATTTGAATGGTGATCAATAACATGTTATCGTGGCTAAAATTTCCATATGGTTTTTCAACACAATATTTTGATAGCATAATCAAGAGAGTGCCAAATCCTCGACAAAAGTAGATAAATGCCAATAATATTGATTAAGATGTATTATTACTTAAAGTATTGTTTAAGTGTCCTAATAAGGTGATGTTGAGTGATGATAAAAAGTTAAATGATGAATTGACATTGATTGAACTAATTTTGGTTGGGACAATGGGCAAGGCTAAAAACCACCAAATGGGCCACATATCGAAACTAAGAAAACATAAAGGAGAGTGTCCTAATGGACAATATAATTAAAAATAGAGGTCATAAAGAAGAATATTAGAGTAGATACTATGATATAAAAAGAAGAAGATAATGGAAAATCCTTCAAAATTAAAAAGAAAAAAGCTGCATAGCCACACACCATGTCATCCTCCAACATAACTTCAAAATAAATACAAGGTAAGGGGCACACGATGACTGAGGTAGAGGTGAGGGGCACGTGAAAAATAAATAAGAGGTGAAAATTGACACCTATGACACCAAGTGCATAGCCTCACCAAGTGAAATAGATAATAAGGATAATGAGGATAATGTGCAAATCACTCTTTCGTGATGACCATTAACACCACTAATGAATTCACCACCAAAGTAGCCTACTCAATAATAGAAACATATGGGCCCTCCAAGCAACCATAAAAGGACATCATTGCACCCAAACCTATAAATGATACCCTGGTTTCAAAAATAACCTAGGCATAAGATCCATTAGATAACCTGCTAAATGTTGTAGTGCACAATTATGGGGTGAATTAGATTCTTAGGTGACCTCCATAGAATAAATTATAATCGATGATGATCCAACGAGCGGAGAAGAGAGCACACTACAAGATTATGAGGCACTAAATTCAAAGGAGATAAGTACATTTTAAAAAGAGTTGGGGTTGGATGAGTTCAAAGAAATTGGCCTAGGTGAAATGAAGGGAAGGAGGATGGTGAATATAGAAAGAAGGATGATGACACTAAATAAAAATATGAAATTTCAAAGTAAGAACTAGATAAGGAAAATGAACACCTGATCCTTCATATTCTCCTTAATTTATCACACAATTGATCATATTTTTTCACCAACAAGAAATTAGACCAGAAAAAACTTGAAATTCAAGTTGAAACAACTATAGAAATTAGTAAAGTTTGCTTGATATTAAAGTTACTTTTTCCTTCACACTAATCCATTATTTTGAGTGAAAGCTATTCCATTTTTTGAAAAATTCCACCAAAAGTAAAAACACCTATAAACTTATTTTAGGTTAGATAAGTTGAAAACACTATTAAAATGAGTCTTTTTTGCCCTTAGATGACTCTTTTGCTTTGATTACTTATTTTGATGCCAAAATGTTCTATACAGTTTGACACATTTGAGAATGTTTAAGCTCAATAAGATTTCAAATACCTATCAATAAACATTTTCACCAACACTGACACCTTCACCTATACCTCCTCAATCTTAGACCTCCACTAACACATATGCCTTTGCCCATGCTACCACTTTTATGAGTGCCTCCATTAGCACTAGTACTCCACTAGCACAAGCACCTCTACCCAAAACACCACTTGCACCCCCACCATAACTACATCCATAACAAACAATCTAAAGAGCTTCATATGAATAAATACATTTTAATTGTAGATAATACCCTGTAGTGCCTTATCATTGGTGAGTCTATCCCATAGTGTAAATACCCAAAATTAGTATAAGACTTGTTTACACCATAATTTTATGTGAATTTTCATATATAGATTCTTAGTTATGATTAGATAACTTATTGGTGCATTTGTCTTAATATTTATACATATTATCAATTTTATTTGATTACGTGATATCTTAGATTAATAATTTCAGCTTCATTTTCTATGTTATAGGGATCCTTGGTCTTGCTTTTCTTGACTTTGTTTTTTTCTTAAGCTTCTAGATGATTTCGTCAGTTATAGATGCTAACATCTGACAGTTGTGACCTAGATTGATGGCAACATTTTGAGTCCCTTTTCAATTTCTTTTACACACATTTCCATTTTATACCATTGGTTTTACATGTTTGATTATACTTGGGATAGATTTTGCGTGCCACTAGTTCAAATTTTTTGATTTGAATTCTCTATCTATAAAAATATCCTTGAAGGCATTTAGGGATGGGAAATCATTGTTTCAAAAGACTACATATAAAGCGATCTCTATTTTTAGCTATTGCAAAATCCATTTTTTTCTAAAGTAAAATTCTATTCTACATGCTTGTACCAAGGTTTGGCCTAAGCAAAATAGAATCTAGACTTGCATCCACATTATTTGGTAGACACACATTAAAATAATAATTACATGTGTTTCAATCCCTGTTTAGAGTATTGGAAATGTAAGCAATGCTTAGACACAAGGTGTGTCTAACATCATCTCAACCCATCCCTTTCACTCACCATCCCCCTTTACATTGATCCTTTATTACAAATATAAGGTTTCAAGCAAGGAAAAAGAATAAAAGAGTTTTTATATAGGTTCAATAGTGAACAAAAGTTTAAAAAGGTTGTTACAAGAGCATGTGCACTGGTCTGAGTAAAAATAGTGGGTATTCACCTTCTAGGATGATTGTATTAGGATCAAAACATAATGGTTGATGTTAGTAACCTTTAAGTGATGGTCGTATGCAAGCATGATAAATAATTCCTAATTTAATCACGTATATAGATAATAAAAGTGCCTTGGATGGATATCAACATAAACAAATTATATAATTGAGTCAAAAATAAGCTAAGTCCTCTCTATACATTGTTTACTTAGTCTTTTTTATATTTCGCATGTGCCATAAATAATAATTAGTATTTAGGTTGTGTGGTTATAATTATGCATTATGCAATTTGAATTATTTTATTAGTTTTTATCTTATTAAGGTTCATTAATAAGAACCTGTTGACGATAGCCTAGCAGTGAGTGAGTTGAGTACTAGAAGTGGGAGGCCTAAGGGTCCATTCCCTGGGATGACCACTCCCTAGCATCATTCCCACACTAAGCTATGATGGGTTATTCATTAAAAGTATCCAAAATAATGGACTACCAACTCGATGTTCAATGTGATTGGGGTTGGCATGTGGGTTGAAACCTACATTTAATGCAAAGAGGTAAGTCCACAACCCATGGTCAGGATATGATTCACTGCTAGTTTGGGCATTTTGATTATAAAAATGTATGTACCCAAAATTTTACTCTTTGTTTTTTGATGTGTGTGACCCTCTATGATCGAGTGGCTCTTTGTTGACAAATTGGACTATTATTATTTGTTCTGATGTTTGGTTTATTTTGGATTTTTGGGTCATGTTTTGACCCTACCTAGGTTTCTTGGTTTCTTTTTTCTTGGGAGATGGGCCCTCTAATGTGCCCCAAATCCAATTTTAGCTTTGATCAAAAGTAATTACGTATATAAAAAAAATTCATTAATAAAAATTAATGTAAAACATATTGGTGAATGTGTTTATTATCTATATCCTTTATGAAACCCTAGCTCCCATTAGAAGTTTCATCTTTTTGTCACTAGGGTTGTAAATATATGTATTTATATTTGTTTACAAATCTAATTTTTGATATCCTCTTTTACAAGTGACTTTAAGCCTAGGTTTCTATCTCCCAAAGCCTCAAATCCTAAGTTTGCTTGTCTATTAGGAATAGGCTTTGTATTTGTACTCAATATTTTAGGGTTTGGTAAATTCAAAATGAATACTTGATATGAAACCCCAAATAACCCTCATCCTTTGGAATTTTTATTTTCTATCCATTCCATGCCTTATTCTTATGATAATGAATGATGAATGATCAAAATTGTGTGATTAATAATGCTAATTGTGTAAATGAAGAAGATGATTGTGGAGAAATAATTATGATTATGATAATGACAATCAATAAGATTAGTACAATAGTGATGAATGTAGTGAAGAGGCATATGAATAAATTAATTTTGAAATGGAAATCCCTAGTTCTCCCACTTTTTCTTTTCATTCTTATATTAATTATGTACTAGTACAAGAGGAAGGTAATAATGAATCACCCTATGTATGCTTTAATTTTTCTGGTGCCACACATACTAAGGAGCATAAAATAGTACCATGTGTAGGTGATGTACATTCCAATTCTCATAAAACATTACCTTTTAATTCTATGTTAACATGTAATGATACTCTTAGTAACATAAGAAATGTGGGCATGCCTTTTCATCAATCGGCATTTGATACTAGTTATTCTTTGGAAATTAATCACGAGGTTCCTTCCATTTATATTAAAATGGTAAATGATGTTATTATAATAAAATAAAATGAAATATCTTAACTTCTCCTAAAGTATTAAATGATGCAAATGAGTGTGATATTCCTTCCTTTTAATTAGAATGGCAAATGATGTTATTGAAAAAAAATAAAATGATTTTTTTCCCCTTATCCTAAAATATAAAATGATACAAATGAATGTGATATTTATATCTCTTCTCTAAAAATTGAAATTGAAAATTTCTTTTTACATGAAGCTTCTATTGACACACAATTTGACGTAAATCCTACTCTTACTTTAGAATTAAAAATGATGAAAATCTCATGGTATGCAATGATTATAAAATATGCAATGATACTTCTATTTAATGTGATTCCATACAATGCAATGATAGCCATGATACATCTATGATGCCTATGTTTAGGGTAGGTAGTAAGCTAAGACCAATGAATGAATATTTCCAAACCACTACTATTCCTAATATCCATATCACTTATATGATAGATATCATAGGTGATCTCCTCAAACAAGTGATTTATTTCACCATATAAGCTAGATCATGTAAGGCTAATTTGAATAATCATGTCATCATAGGACAACATGTGACATAATTTTTATTTGATTCCAATTATCCAAAATGATTTTTTATGCCTAAATTTTTATTGTGCAATGGTAATGGAGATCCTAGTAATCATCTACTTATGTATACACTTTATTTTAAGAAGTATTCCAATGATAGATGGATTTAATTAAATACCATCAACAAAATTATATAAGGATATGCCTTAGATTGGTTCTATAGTTTCGCTGGTGGCTCTTTATTTTACTTTAATAAGTTAGAAGACATATTCTTATCCAATTTTAACAAGTACAAATTCATTAATTAAAATTGGAACATCTCCAATGCATAAATCAAGACCATAATGAGCTCATTGAAGATTATATTTTGTGATTTAAGAATACCTTACAATATTTAATGTATCAACCATTGGATTTAGAAGATCAATTTATCTTTAATTAAGGTCTTCTATCTCCACTCAAAGAAAGAGCACTTTATAACTCTTACACTTCTTTTGAGATATTGTACATGGATATTATCAACTATGCCTTTGACATTAATTATGAGTCATATTAGACCACTAGTTTGAGTGATTCAATGCCACCTTCACCTAAAAATGAAGATCCTCACAAGGAGGTGGAATTAGATACATAATCTACCAAAGTCAAGAGTCCAATTAAGGTCCTTAATAAAAGGCAAGAATCAAAAGACATGGTGTACAAGGAAAGAGCCAAAGTGAGGCACCTATGTCAAAAATGAATCAACCCCTTAAGTTTGATAATTTTAAAGATCAACCAAGCACTGTTATACAAACATTAATTGATAAAAGGATAATCTACTTACCTCCTAATTACTATCATCTTCCCCATCACCTAGATCAAGTGGGGGCATAACCATTTTGTAATTATCATCATATCAAAGGGCATAATGATAATAATTATTATAGATTGTAAATAAATATTTAACACCTTGTGGATATATGGGTTATTATAGTTGGAAGTGTGGACACTAGTTCAAAAATATCCCCTTCTCAATCTACTTCTACTACTTATCTGACGAATACCAAGATATCCCAAGATGCTCATGAAAAGGAGCCAATGGTTCATCAAGTTTCTAAAAACAATGTTACTCAGAGAAGATCTTCTTCTAGTTAAAATTATATAAGGATTAATGTTTCCCATAATAGTCCCCTCAAGGAGAGAAACATTATTCAAGAGAAGGCATTGTTTTTAATGACAAGTAGCAACATGATACATGCACAATAAAATTTATTAAGAATTTGAGATACATTGAGAAAGATTTGTAACATACACATGATGATGCCATGGGGCATATTAACATTTCAACTTATTTGAGACCTATAGTTGACACATTATTATATTTTCACAAGGATATTGCACAAGGAGATGCTACATTAGGACAATCATAGATACAACAAATGGGAGCAAATTTTGATAACACTAATATGACTATTTGTTTTACTTTTTGAAGATTGTTTACTTACATATAATAATTATAAATCAAGCATAAATAAAAATATAGTTACATAATCTCCAAAGTAAGCATGGGTATCAAAAGAAAAGCAAGCAGTCCAAGTTCAAGGATTAAAGCAAGTAAGCATTGTTACACACACAAAAAAAGAAAATGAACCATTTAGAGTTGTGAAAAGGACTCATCAACCAACTTCATATGATTATAATGCATTTTTAGTATTGAGTGGGTGGTCAAACAACTTTTATGCACCATAGATGATTCAATATAATGGTTTCATGGGTTAGTTTCCTACATATATGTGATGTGCCTACAAAGTAAAATCATTTTACGCATTTCATTTATAAGATATAAATACTAAATGCAAACACATATAATGTGATAATTTTTTTTTGAAAACATGATATAAACATGATAAAATTACATCACATAGATATCCAATAAGTGTTTACAATTATCTCAATCAATAATAGGAGTATCTTACTGTTGACCATATATATCATCTATATCATATACACCTATAACATAGGAAGCACCATTATCCTCTCTATGATTATAGGATCGAAATAGACCATCTCTCTCTTGAACACAATATATGTCCATATTAACTTAAAGTTTGCATCACTCTTCCAATAGTCTTGCATTATCCCTTTGGAGATGGACATATTTAGAAAACAAGCTCTGGACCAAGTCCCTAACAACTGGTGGGGGATGCATATGTTGTCTCTCCAACTTAGATCAAAACTCATCCCTCTCTCGTGTTACTACAGTGTATGCCACCATTTTAATAACCACTTGATCTAATAAGGGTGCATACGCACCCACAATATTGTCAACATACTACAATAATCCACCCCCTACGACATCCCAAATAATGTTCTAAGTTAAACTCTGAATGACAACATCCACCATAACTGGCCATTAGGTATCACATAGAAAACATATAACATCAACATGTTTCCAATCAAGTATGATCCAACTATAAAATATAGAATACAAAGTAAAAAAAAACCTCATGAAAATATACTTATAAATTTTGCCAGCTATAATAGGTTATGTTGATGCTTCACTAGATCCATCATTCCTCCACCTTGTGAATGTGTCTATAGAGCATCAATTATAATAGGGAATAATAGTGGTCACCTAATGAGTAACCATGGATGTGTGTACTCTACAATACACCCATAATCATCTACATCTACTATAATTTCATGAGGCTCTACATCCCTTGCAAGAAGTGGGGCCATATATAAACCACTAGGGTGATCTCTATCACCATGGAAAATAACAAACCTCACAGTATGGGTCCAAAAATATCTAGATGGGGGCACATCCTATCTAATCCCAAAAAATTTAGTCACCCTCTTATACTGAAACCTATCTACAATGTCAAGAAACTAAAAAAATCACTAAACTGGATCCTCTACAACTTGGTTGCATCCTTGAGCCACCCCAATAAATATAAATAAGGCCTCTATGTAATCATATCTTGTGTTAATCTATCCAAAATAGTGTGATAATCCATCATACTCTAAACTCTATGCCTCCTCCCAACCCACCTCTTTGAATCTATATGAGGGTGGGCCCACTCAACATGAAGACCTCCAATGGGGTGTATCACAACAATGTGTTCATAAGCCCAATAATTTAATAAAGATGTTGATCCTAGTCCACCAACATGGTCCTCTTAGTTAAATATATATTCTTGATAAAAATGGAATAACATTGTTTAGCCCAAATAATATCTAGTACCATGCTCCTCAATGTCACAAACTATACAATACATGTGCTAATAGATAGATACTGCAACTCTGTACACACCTATACATTATGCTAATAATATACATATATTTATATAATCATAGAATAGTTGACAAAACAATCTCAGAAAACAAAATGGTGGTATCACCATCCCTATAGTGGCTTCCTCGATCCTACCTAGTCATATACCAATGGGCTCACTGAATGAACCTGAAGCCTCTACACTATCCACCAAAGCTCAAGCGCCCACTATAGACAACCTGAGAATCATAACATTTCCTCTAGTGTTATATTCATCTCCCCAATGGGAAGATAAAAAGTAAAGGTATATGAATTCCATCTCTCATATAATACGATCATTAGTTGCATATCATATGGAATACACCACAAATGTGTAACATAGCTCAAATTGGCCCTAACTAATATCTACTTATCACTATATGTAAGGTATAAACCCCATATAGTCTCCATATGTTTACAATATTGGAACTCATGCACATGCATATTTTTCTACAAAGACACACATAAAAATGACATTATATTTGAGATAAGATAGAGTATATATATTAAATATGTTGAAGTTTATCTACATACATAACTATCATAATTAGTTGCTATTATTAGACAATAATGTTAAACACAAACACATATGTCAGATGAAACCATCAGACCTTTGGACATAACTTTTAAGATTATGATGGTACCATCACATTCAAGTCCCTAATGTCAACTCTAAAAACCAATCCTACAGGCCTAAAAATTGACAAAATTAAAAAAGTAAAAATTTCAAAATACCAAAATTACTCAAACTAACAAATTTTTTAACATACTAAGTCTTGGGTTAGCTCAGCTTACAATGTGGTATCCAAATGCTTGAATCGAGTAGGTACTACAACACATCCTTCAAGAATTTTGGATGCTTAGAGATAAAAGCACAATTGAAAATAATTCAAATGAATTACCTAGAATTATAAAGGTGACTTTATGTTATAGTTACCAATATTCAGTTCATTAAGTAATACATCCCAAATTTTTACACACATTATCTCCACTTATGTATATAGAATTCACTCCCCGTTAGTGGAATTAAAACACATTCAAGATCCTCTTCCACATGACAATGTTTCCATGGGCACTTATAACACTTCAATGACATGAAATTTATGACTAACATCTTTATACAATTATTTTCCCTCATTCTAATGAATGGGGGAAACATTCATACAATTATTACAATATAGTTAATATTGCCTAGGAAATTATTAACACTACACATTATGCAAATCAATCATGCCTAACATATCAATCTTATATCAAGGTAAATTAATATTACATATACGTTATACTTATAATCCAAATTGTAAATAATTAAAAGCAACATACTACAAGAGATAATTAAAGCATAAAATTATAAGTTCTAAATACCAACATTATCATATTCGACAAGCATGATAATTTCACCTTTGACATGGCTCACTCATTAGTACATACTGTTGACTAATTTTTCACCCCAAATCAAAATTGGTCAACCCCTCTAAGTTGAAACTTTCATAGGGTTTTCAAAACTTGTATGTGGTCTTGTCATAGTATTAAATGGTTCTAAATAGTTTCATATGGTCATATTTGTCCTTGTCATGCCTTGTCCAAGGTTTGGTCTTATGTATACTTATCTAGTCCTAGGGGTCAATTATGAGGTCTTGATGTTTTAAAAAATGGTCAAAGATTTTATATGGTTAAGATTAATTTAAAAAGTCTATTAGTGTGTTATTAAGATCATAATATCATGTATTCACCTTTCATCATGCTCTTATGTGTTAAAATGACATTTTGGCCACCATTTGGCCTATTTGGAGGAGTTGCACATTCCATTTAAAGAGGAAAACATTTAAATAAGATTCAAAACATACCTAATGTCATAAAAAAGTTAGATAATGTTCAAGGATGGTCAGATACTGACAAAATTGTAGGTTCAATGCCCAAACTAAGTAAAATGACACTTTATAATCACTTTTGGGCACTTGTATGGCCTTGAAAGATCATTTTTCAGTTGAAAATGGTTTTAGAGTGTCCTTTGATCTCACTAAGATCATTTTAAAGATTTTAACCAAGTTTTAGGTCAAACATTCTCTCTCCTCCATCATTGTCTTCACAAGCTCAAAAAGGCAAAATTGAAATGGATGGTACGGCTAGGGGAGAGAGAGAGTTATGAGCTATAACTTTGGCCATTATTATGGGTCCTAATAAGATTGAAATTAGTGTAATTCATTTTTAGACTCATAACACCTCATTTATGAACAATTGCTAAGAGTGATAGCAGGTCACTATGACTTGTTCATCCAAGCAGGGTCTGGGTTTACATTTGTTTATCCACTTCAAAATTCGATGGAGAAGAATGGTTTAAGGGATGTTTACATAGGTAAAAGATTTACTTTCTATGGTGGTTTCATCATCTGACTAATCTCCATGAAGTGTCTTAAATGAGAAGAGTGTCTCATTGTACAAGGTGTTTCAATCACTCCTAAAAGATTTCCTTTCCATGGTGGTTTCATCATCTGACTAATCTCCATAAAGTGTCTTTCAATGAGAAGAAGAGTGTCTCAATATACAAGGTGTTTCAGTCACTCCTACTACAAGTTTTGGTTGTCTGAGATATTTGTCACTTTTAACAGTTTATAGTATTCCATTACTCATAAAAAACCCCTAACTCTTACACAATTCATATGTTCTCTCTCTAAATATGTCTCCTTGTTGTTAGTCTTCAATAAATGTAATATGCCTTGCTCTTTGAAAAGCATGGTACAGTTCATCAATGGTCTTCCATAGGTCTGAGTGCCATGTTTGATCTAAATGGTAACAATAAAATAATGTTTTATTTATTTGAGGAGATTTAAATTTCAAGTTGTTAAATGATGCAATCAAATCATACTCTCAAATAATATTGAAATGTATTCTAGTCACCCACAGGTCTACAGATCTATAGGTGAACATCAATGGAACCTAAGTCCTATGAGGAGTATGTTTAGGAAATGTGAAGGGTGATTCATACCCATAGACAACTATTTGAATCTTGAAAAACTCCACTGTACCATCAAAGTAATATGAACCTTGTGCTAAAACTTCACTGTCAACACACACACCTTATATATTAGTTGACTATGTAGACAATCTATACAGACCAGGTAGTTAGGTTGAAGATTCCATGATGCATTTTCAAGAGGGCCTATAAGCTATTAAGAGGTGTTGGAAAAATGTACAAAATTTGATACAACATAAGAGTGTCCAAGGCTCAAAAAATGGCTCTCTAAGTAACCTATGAAAGCAAAAGTTCACAAATAGGACCTAGACCTATAGGTCCTCATTATAGACTAAAATTTCATTGTTCTCTAAATAAAACCAAGAAAAAACACAAGGTTAACTCCATAAATTGTAATCAAGAAGTGTCACAAACCATAGAAAGCATCTAACTGATTGTAAGCCAAGAAATGGTTAAAGCACAGAGTTCATAATCATTAATGCATGTACGCAGGTTTGTGTATGGAAATATAAAGGAAAAGGCCTAAGAGTGTCATGAAGTAGTCAAATATAATTTTTAAGGATGGGGAAAGAAATCTCAATGATGGTTTGAATCCTTCAAAGCATAATGATGGAGTGAGAATCCCAAGTTCAAGACTTCATGCTCAAACCTTATCCTAATGAACACCTATAGCCATGCCTTGGAAGGTGTGAGCTAAAAGGTGCATACAATGAAGAGATATTACCTTGAAAATTTTGAATTGGTTTGAAAGGTTGTGAAACCTCAATAAGATGATTTTTATATCCAAGGATTTGTAACAAGGTTCTAAACCCCTAAGACACAGTCAGTGCCCTTTTCCAATTGACACCTACAACTAGGCTTGAAGAGAAGATCAAATACACAGTGATTGATTTGGGGCCTTGAAAACTAGATGAATAAATGTCAATATTAATTTTTAATTCAAATGAGTAGAGAGAGAATGTTTATAGGAGATGATCAGATCAACATCTCAAAACCCCATATAAACAAATCATAAGCACCTACAGGTTACAATCAAGAATGAACTAATTCCAAGCCTGAGTAAGGAACACAATATGTATGAAGAACATTGAGGTTATCTCAGGTAGAAAAAAAAATAATAGGGTCACTTTAGGACAAAATTAAACATGAGGAAAATGACTAAACAGAGCTCTGCCCTTCCCTACATAGTCAAAGTGGTGTCTTTAGGCCTGCCTGCATCACTAAGAGATAATTGCTTGTTTTGAATAGAGAAGGGAGGTAAGAAGAAAGGTGAAACATCTAAGAATTTTTTAAAAATGATTAATAACCTCATAAAACCTCAATTTCACCCAAATGTGAAATAAATATTATAAACCTTGTTTAGGCCTATAGAGCCTAATACTCACACACAAGTAGACCCAAGTGCAGTCATGAGAAAGGAAGGTTTGGTGAGAGTGGTATGAATGTATAAGGATATTTTAAGGTAAAATATAAAGATATATACCCCCAAGAGTCATAAAAAATATGTCAAATCAAGAAAAGTGCCAATTTTTGCCTTAAGACTTCTTCAAGCTCCCATTACACACAACTGTCATTAAATAAGAAGTCTTCCCTTACTTGGTAAGATCATGAAAATAATGCATGGATCTAGGAGGTTTTATGAGGAGATATCATGGTATATAAACTCCATTTTAGTGGCATTAATTTATTCTTAAGGTCCATCAAATTCATAAACATAACTCAAGAGCTCAAACCCCTCTCAAATGGCTTGCTTGCAACCCAAGGAGCACCTTCTCACACTAAAAAATTTGTTGAGGTTTTGCATGGGACCCATTGGTATTTGGAGGTGATGGAGGGGTACCCTAAAAACAATATCGTGGCATTAGGAGATAGAAAGAGGATCTATTCTTTATGAACATTCTTTAAGAATGAAACATGTGTAAAACCCTCCTAAAACCTTGATAGTGACTAGTCAAGAGAAATGGGATTATAAATCACATGTAACGACCTATTTTTATCCTTAAAACTCTTGGATATATTTTAGGACTCTAATTAAGTTCTCCATATGTAATTTTTTTTACTTATAGTTGTATGGACTGCAATAAATGCACTATTTTGCATAAACTATGGTGTTTTGTAGGGGTTTTGAGCAAATGGAGACATGAAAAACATTTTAGGAGGCCATTTGGGATATTTTAAAATTATTTTAACCAAAAAATATTCACATGAGATTTCATAAGTGGTCAAACAAAGATCATTTCCCAAGGCAGTCTCAAACAGGGCTAAAATGAGACTAGGTGGCAAGGCCATTTCATGGTTCTCACACTTCCACAAGGTCTCAGGACTTCAAAATTAACATGGAGATTTGTGATAACCTAGGGAAAGTTAATAACATAATTTTGTGTTTTTTCACATGTGGTATAGGTTTGGATTTAAAAAATAGGGTTCCAAGTAAGGAGGCCTAATTGAAAAGAGAGAAAGGTAAAAAAAGGACTTTCACTTAGAATTTGAGCATGAAATTTGACATGAATATGTAAGGCCATACTAGTTACTCAAATATTCCTTTGGTTTATATTATCTTCTATACATTCTTATACATAAGGAGTTTTATAGGTTTTTAGGGTTACAAGGAAAATAAGCCTAGTGAGAGCTTGAGGAGCAAAATAAAGTCCTGGGAGTTATTATAAGAACCAAAATGGATTATTTTAGGTCTGATAATATATTTTAAGGCCATCCATGGAGATAGAGTTACTTGGAGAATATGAACTTATGTTTTGAGCCACTTGGACCAATTTGGGCATGGGAAATGAGGAGTTTCAAGACACCTAGGCATATGAATGATGAAATGTCAGATCAGAGGATTTTTTAAATGCATGATAGGTGTCCAGTGAAGATGTATTAAGGAATTCATGGTGAATTAATTCTTTACAATTCTATTTGTCACTCTTCTTATGTAAGGAAGGGTAATTTTTAAGAAGATAATTAAGGTGTCAAGCCAAGTTCTAACTCTTACGCCACTTAGGGGATTGAAGCATATTCAAGAGTGAGACACATGGATTTGAAATTATGTTTAAGAATATTTTATAACTCATTTATTGTTTTAACTCATGGGGGACACTTTTCAATCCCCTTCTACTATGTCCCCCTGTCTCTTCCCAATTCTCTATATAAGCAACCACTTTTCGCTTTGTAAAGCATCCAAATCTAGTATGGAAAAGCCCTACTAGTTTGAGTACTAATTTTAAATTTGAAGAAAATATTTCAATCTAGTTTTGAGTTCTCAACTTATTGTCTAAATGTGTGAAGTAGTTCATAGTTGAATGGTAAGTGATAGTCATCTCTCCTTATGTTCATCTCACTCTCTCATGCTTTGTGCAAGTAGTCTGCTATTTAATAGGTCACATGAAGTGTAGTTATTTTTTTTATATGTATATAAGTGTAATTAAGAGTACTAGTGTCTAAAATCAGACCTTCTATTCATCTACCTTGAGAAATGCATTGCATATTACCTTCATGTTGAAACACTTTTATTAGAGAAACTTTGGATGTTGAGATCAATTTTGTGAATTACCTTTCATAGTGCAAGCTCACGGTAGTTTTATGGAGTTAAAATTGGTATATCACATCTATTAGGTTAATGTCAATCTCTTCTATCCCTTTTATTTCAAAGCAAGTAGACTAGTGGTTAGTTGTAAGTGTGGTGCAAGGGAACTATCCCTTCAATCTAGCGACTCATCTCTCCCATAGGTCACCCATACCTTGAGAGATGTTTCCATGTTACATAAAATTGAATAAGGATATAATATACCTCATTTATTGTGAAAATTTTATGCATAATAATTTTCTCATGCCTTATGGGACCCATAATCTAAGAAGTTGTCAAAGGTAGATGCAACCTTGGCAAATTTAAAGTTGTAAGGCTTCTTTCATGTAGTATTTAGTGACTACAACACTCTTTAGATCCTAGTTGTAAACTAGTGCCTCATTTTCATGCCTAAGGTAAACATAAGATCATATAATAAAGGCATTACATTTGAGTTCTTAGAGCTACCTTATTATTCCCTTAGAGGAAAAGAGGTTTGCTAATACCCATCCATACTCCAAAAAGTCTTTAGCTGCTCAGTTACCCATTAAAAGACTTTTATTAGGTCCAACTTATAAAATAGTAGCCCCAAGGAACCTAATTTTTTTTGCCTTCAATGGACATAGTAATTTATCCCTTGATCACTATAATGGCATCCCTATGTTAGCCCTCAAAAGTGTGCCTTCATACATGGGAGAAGAGGTGCCATTACTCCTATTGAGCACATAATAAACATTTCCAATTTTTGCAATATTCATAACATCACTGAAGAGGTTTCCACTAGGTTGTCTATTTATTTCAAGGGAAAGACACTTGATTGGTATGGAAATTTGGATCATAACTCTATCACTACATGGGATGAGTTTGGTGATGCTTTGAGGAGGTTTGAAGAAAAATTTGACCACTTATCTTTGACCGAGAAACTAACCAAAATATAAAGAGAACTTCATGAGGTTATTCATCACTTCAACACAAGATTCAAGAAGACTTGGGATAGGATCCCACTCTTGGTAAGGCCTAGTGCACATCATGTTTTCCTTTACTACCTTAAGGATTTCAATTGTGATATCTCTATCATGATTCAATCTATGGGAGGGGATAATTTTCCTAATGATTATGAGACTACCATAAAGGTTGAGAATACCTTATTCAAGATAGAAAGATAGCCCCTAGATTTCCCATGCCTTTATTTCTTGATGTGCAAGCTCCTATGCCTACCATTGCTCCTATTCCTACACCCAAGCACAAGAAAGTTGCCCCTAATCAACCAAGCAAGAAAAATGATGAAGATATGATTAAGGATCTTAGAGAAGAGGTTCAATATATTAAGAGGAAATAACAAAAACAAAAATGGAGGTCTCTTAAAGGTCCTTTCCATCCCTACCATTCTTACCAAGCTCCTAGATAACCTTTTCAAGGTAAATATCAAGGATAAGGGCGTCTATCTCAAATGAGGCAACACAATGGGAAAAATTAGAATGTTCTTTATACTTATAAATAAATTTTACCTATCCAAAATAATCTTGTATACTATAATAGAGAGCAGCTTTCATGGGATCAGCCTCATGACTCTTCCACTTAGATAATGATGCATTCAATCAAGCCTATATAGCTCAATTGGGAACAATGCCTTCCATGACTCAAGAGGAGATTCCTAATGGAGGAGAGAACATTAGAGAAGATTCTCAATCAAGTCCTACCCTAATAAACAATTATCAAGAAGACTCATGTGTAGTCAACTATCAAGGTAATCTCAACATTGGTTCAAGCATCATAGTTGTAAACAAAAGGTCAAAGAAGACAGTGGTATAAGAAGTCAAGGAATAAGTAATGATATAAATGTTAAATCTTAAGTACCTCAAATATCAGGTATTACAAATGCATATCCCATGGCTTAGGTAAATTATAAAACTCAAAATGTTATTCCTTCTATGCCTTCTCCTACACATCAAGTTTCATAAGCTAGTGGTAGTGTTATAGCTCCTAAAGTGCATGAAAATGTTGGAAAATCTCTTATGAATATTGTGGATTAGATGAAGAAGGTTCATGTAAGTATCCTAATTTTGGAAACAATATCCATACCTGGTCAAAGAGACCTGCTCAAAAATGAGCTCTCCAAGCTTAATGCATCATCTACGCAACCTATTAAAAGAAGGAAAATTTTGAAAAATGAAGTAAAGACTAAGGATGGACAACTAATCATATCTAAAATAAAGGAAAAACCTCCTCCATTGTACCTCTACATCATCATTAGAGATTTAATGGTACACAATTGTTTAATTGATACTAGAGCAAGTATACCAATCATGCCTAAATAAGTGGCAGCCAAGTTGAAGTTGAAGTATGAACCACACTCCAAGGGGGTGTTGTAGTTGAACAGATCAACTACCAAGATATTTGTAATTATCAAAGGTTTGTATCTCACTCTCCATGATTGTCATAAATTATCCATCTCCCAAGATGTGGTGGTTGTAGATGTGTCACCTCAATTTTACCTTTGCTTGTCAAGGGACTTCACTGCCAAGATCAGAGGATACTTGACTTCAGATTGATCCTACATAGCATTTAGAACAAAGTATGGTGCTAAAATATATATAAGGATGAAACCTTAGCTAAGTTTCATGTGGATCCATATGTGCCTAATACTTCAAACATGAACTTTAACATCAATGATGAAGGAGAATCTATCCTAATGATCAAGAACCTCTAACACCTTTTGATGGCATAACTGACCTATACCTTGATGAATGAGGAGCTAATTGATATGGGTTTGATTCATATAAGCATATTTAAGAAATAGACATTGGCACATATATAATTCATGAAGAGGATAATGAGTATCCCAAGGTAAGTCTTGATGATCCCCTTCAACAAGCTTCATGGGGTAACTATTTTCCGCATATGAATGATGATGAGTTTCCAAGTGTGTTAGAGCATGGTAATAAAGAAGATGATGTAATACTACCTACCCAAGAAGAAGAAGTTCATGAGTATGAAAATCAATAAGAGTGTGATGATCTATGGTAGAAGTATCATGCCATAATGCCAGAGTTTGAACAAGTAAGCCAACTCTCCCTCAAAAGAAACATGAGCTTGGTGATAGGGTCAATGATGAACCTAATGAGCATAAAGAGGAGTGTCAAGCCACTATCAAGTAGACTGAAATCTTGAAGGAATGCAATTAGTATAAGGCAAAAGCTTGTGTGATTAAGGATCAATATAGGCCCCAATTTGATATTGAGTTACTTGCTATGAGTTTGGCTAGTAAGAAGGCAAGTATGAGGGCTCTAGACATTAATCACATCATAGTCTAGATGAAGGTGAAGTTGAGAAAGGTTTTATGACTCCCAAAAATCAAGTTGAGAAGTATAAAATGAACATGAAAGAGAAAAAGAAGGCTACAATTTCAAGTAGACCTAAAGGAGATATAAAAGGACCCTTCAAAGGAGTTTCAAGTGATGCACTTACATCTAACAGAGATCTCATGAATGGTAAGTCATTTGATCACCTTCATAAGCAAGTTTTCTTTGACAAACATCCATCATATGGTGACTTGTTATCATGGATAATTTGTAACTCAAAAAAAAATATTTTTGACCCTAGTTGAAACAAGAGGAACTATTTCATCACCTCAAACATGTTTTGAGGTCTATCCATAATAGGTTAGGTGTGTTGTTTTGAGTCTTTTGTGTGTGGTTTTCCCCAAAATACCTTTGACATAATGTGTTTGCTTCTTTTTGTGTGGTTTAGTATGAGTTTGAATTACTTTGAGGGCATGTTAGTTTCATCTTGTAGCATAAGGGTGACTCCATTTCCCAATGGGAGGATAAGCCCACTGATCTATTAACATTGCAGGTATGCTACCCCTATGAATCACCAATTTGTGGACCAATTTTTGATCCCAAGTCAAAATTGGTCAACCCATCTAAGTTAAAAATTTCATAGGGTTTTCAAAACTTATATATGGTCTTGTCATAGTATTAAATGGTCTTAAATAGTTTCATATGGTCATATTTGTCCTTGTCATGCCTTGTCCAAGGTTTGGTCTTATGTATACTTGTCTAGTCCTAGGGGTCAATTATGAGGTCTTGATGTTGTCAAACATGGTAAAAGGTTTGATATGGTTTATATTCATTTAAAAATGTTATTAATGTGTCATTAAGGTCATAATATCATGTATTCACTATAGAGTGATTTCCTACTCTACACCATATTTAATTTATTTTTTGGTTCGAGCACTAAAATTTTGGTTCCTTCGCATCTCAGACGAAGCCACAGAGTTTTGGAGTAGAGGATGGGTTCATTTTTACCTAAGTGTCAAAGTGCAGTAGAAGCTGCCAAGTGTCATCCTCAGAGCATAGTCCCTTTTTGCCCATTTTGTTCTTTCCATTTCAATTTTGGCCTAAGTATTGGATTCAAGTAGAAGCGGCCAAGTGTCATTTTTCGGGAGATGAAGATGGACAGCTGGTGACTTTTGAGGACTTTGTTTTGGCTTTCCAGAGAACCACAGATCATGCCACGTACCCAATAGTAGTTAATCAGAATGCATAACGTGTCAGCACCCGCATATCTTAGAGGCACCCATGTTTTTTATTTTGACAAAGACCTTCGACGAGCTAAGAAATAGAAAAAATGGAAAGCGCCAGGTGGCAGTTGTAGAGGTCCTGAATTATCCTTTTGAAGAAGCAATGGAAGCCACCACGTGTCGATTGTCGAGAGCCTTTGTTTCAATGCCTGGGTCCAATGCTTTCCATTCAACGCATAAAGGCATCATTCATTTTGCTAAGTATCGAAGTGTAGCGGAGGCTGCCAAGTGTCATCTTTTGGGTCCCTTTCTACTCCATCCCTAAAGAAAGTGGAAGGCACCACATACCCCCAGCAAGAGAAGCGAAAGATGCCATGTATCTTCCCAGAAGCAACAAAGGTCACCACGTATCAACTTTTGAGAGATCACCTTCGAACCTAATCATCGAATGAAGATTATGGTGGGTCTCAGATGATATTTAAAAGTATCAAAGAAGCGTCGAGTGTCAACAAGTGAAGACTGCCACGTGCATCCATCTTTTCTTAAGGATTGCCAAGGCAAAGAATGCACTAAGTTATGTTTCAGTAAAGCTGTAAAGTATTAAGGAAGCGAAATGCGATAGGTGTCGAAGGCAGAGCATTCCTCAATGGAATATAAAGAAAGCAAAAGCAGCCAAGTGTCATCCTCCAGTGCTTTCTAGATCAAAAGGAGAGAAATGTCATAGATTGACTAAGTGTCTTCGTGTCTGCCTATCTGCTGTAGCAGAGAGCGAGGGAAAATAGGCAGAAGTTATTCTTGGTAGATAAAATAGTGCACTGGGTAGTTTTTTGGGGCTTATGAGTATTGAAGGTGCCATCTATTTGTCCCCTAACATCAGAGACATAGTAGAGTGTTGAGCGACCAAAGAGGTGATGGAACAAGGGATTTTAGGCACGAAGAAAGGTACTAGACATAGATTGCCATGCCACAGTAAGGGCAGTTCTTGATAAGACCAAAATGCATCCAAGGCATTGAATGTGCCATCCATTTTGTCTCCTGTGAGTGAAGGATGAAGTGAAATTACACAAGAAAGGGGATGATCAAGGAGGCATCCGAAGCTATATAAGCAGAATTGTAAAATCTAAAAAAGGGGGGAATTCTGTAGTCTTAGATTTTCTATAATTTTGATCAATAATATCATTTTCTCTTGTCTTGATTTCCTAAAGTTATAAGGTTGATATAATCTTGCATGTTTTTGTGCCCTTTATGTGGCTAGATGAATTAAGAAAATTTAAGTTCCATGCCTTGGTTGGTGTTATCTGTGTCATTTACATAGTAGTCTATGCTATAGATTTTTTAGTGTTGTGATTGGAAATGTTATTTGCTTATGTCTCATTTTCTGAAATCTGAAGCTCTACATAGTTGTGTGTGACTTTTGTGCCTCTTATGTGAGTAAAGGATTCTGTAAAGAAAATTAAACACTATGCCTTTGTTGACAATTCTTGTATCTCAGCAAAATACTCCCCAATTTTGAGCCTCTGTTTCTATTATTCCAATATTTTACATTGATCATGCACTTGTCTACTCTCAAATGTAATAGAATCCTATAATAGTCACTCTGTCCTCAGGTTAGGATTAGGATTACACTCAGGCGCATCACCATAGTTAGGTTTTAATTCCTGCATTTTGCGTTTCTGTTTAGTCTCCTATCCCTTTTCTCCAATACCTGATACAAAAGAAGAGACCAACTTCTCTAAAATCTAGAGGTTGTTTCAAGCTGCATCATCCCACAACTTAAAACTTCTCATTGTTGTTGATTAAAATCAAGTGCAATTTTAAGGCATCAACATTTTTTGGCATGCTCGGTGGGACAGATCTTTCAAGGAGTTGAAGAAATTTTGGTGTATTATTTAGCCAATTAGCCTTTGGAGGTTTTCATCAACACAACAATGAATCTGAGTTATCAGCCGATCAAGCAGTATCATCAAGAAATCCCTTTTGGTATGTATAACTTTGTTACTCATAGCTATGAGTCTTATTCTCCTTATATATTTAATCAAGAATAGGCTTCTACTGGAACCATGACAAGTAACAAGGATGCAGATGGTTATGAGCTATACAAATCTTATGATCAGTCTCCCCAATATGCCACATGTCATGCCCAACCTGGCCTTATTTTCACCTTCAAAAAAGCATTGATGGGTTTTAAGAAATATGTATTAGATCTTGACAGTAGAAGGGGTTATGGCCAAGAGGTTCCTTGTCATGTCATTTATCAAGTGAGGGAAGCAATTGACCTAATCAAAAGTGAGTGGGACCCCATTGAAATGGCAAATTGGCAAAAGCTTACATATGAAATTCTAGAGGTGTGTGGATTGATTGCATTTCTAGAAGAGAGGCTAAGCATTCATGAGAAATGGCCTTACCAAGTCTACTAAAATTCATATCCACCACCATAAATCCCATATCAAACAAATGTCACCCCTATTCATGAACAAGGTCAGACTTGTCAGGATCATTTTTCCAGTAATGCAGAGTCTATGACATCAGCAAGGGAAGAGGTCCCCAAACTCTCACCTTCCCCTCAAGACCCTTCTACCCTTCCTCAAGAGGTTTCTTGTTTTCCATCACAGCCTTCTTCTTCATCTTTTTTTGAAGAAGAGTATATTTTAAAGGAAGTAGCTGAGTATACAGAAGAGTACATTCAATTCATGGCTAGTCAAGAAGATTCCATAAGTACAGATGAGGAAGAAATCACCATAGGCACCCCCTTTAATGAGCAAGAGGATAAGCCGCAAGCTTTTTTCTTAACTTTAGATGAAGAAGAGATCATTTCTAACTTCTTCCTCGCTTTACAAGAAGACATGGAGGAGTATGGATACTCCCTTGATCAAGCCATTGAGATAGGTGACACTATCATTCAGGAAGGATATGGAGAAGATGACTGTGACACTCATATGAGTATGTAGGAAGCATGCCAACTTTTAGATTGATCCTTTCAAGAGGATGCAGTCATCACAGAGCATGATGATGAAATAAAGCTGGAATTCGAAGGAGATGAGCCAAGAGATAATGGATATCAAAAGGTACAGAGTGAAGGATCAATAGCCAATGATTTCTTGATGACACCTGATAGCATGAAGAACCAACATTCGATGAGCATTGAAGGACAAGAAGAGTTCGTAGATGTCAAATACACATTTTGCTCAGACTCGTTTGAGTGTAGGTAGACCCGTGTGGCTAGTGCAGTGAACATTCCATCAACGACATATCCGTTGCAATCACCGATATAGCAACACAAGTTGACTTGTAATAAAGAGGACATGGGAAAGTTCATTTTTGATCCTAGAGGGAAGTAAGGATTTGTCATAAATATAGTTAGGTAGTTTTCATTCCCGCATCACTTTGTTTTTATTTTTTGCTTTCCCACTTTCTTTTAAAATAAGCATTTTAAACATAGAGTCAGTGTCTTAGGAATTATTTAATTCTTTATTTTTGCTGTAATAAATGCTTTCCCAAATATTTTAAGATTTTCAAGATACCTTGTGCTGCATAACATGTTTGCCTTGCTGTTTCTCAAAGATTAAGTAAGATTTGCTAACGATCACCTAAAATTAATGCCATTTGGGACTTGATCAGCCCATAAATACCCCCTTAGCAGATTTTAAAGTTTACAACTCTCAAGCATTCTTGTAAAAAATATCTTACTCATTGCAATTGTTAGCGCCTAGTGAAATTGTTTCAGCAAGTGTATTTTTACCTTGAGTGAAGTTCATATTAGATATTGCATAAGAGATATAAAAATGGCTAGAGCATCATCATCCCAACAAGGAGTAGGGGCACCAAGATATCTAGACAGATTGCTTGCAAGTAGATCATATGTTGCAGCTCCTATGTAGCCACCAAGAAGCTACCCAAGAACCAAAGCCTTAAGAGTCAGCCAAACCAGTGACCCATCCAAAGTCAGGGACTATGCAGACAAAATCATGGACATGATTCTACAAAGAGCCAGTGGTAAGAACCTCAGAGAAGGAGTGCACCAGAGGTGTCTAAAAAGAGCTAGGGCAAGACAATATGAAACATTCAAGATGAGGATTTGGACCTCACAACTGGCTCAATTCATTGTTCCAGCTGTGCACCCATGCCCAGATATAATTGAGTTATGTGCAGCCTTGCTCAACCCACAATCTTACACCATTCAGCAAGGCCCATTCATGCTGTAGATCACCCCACCAACCATCAGGGATATGCTTGCGCAGCAATACGATGGTTCTGCCACCTTCCCCACCATTGATAGGATGCAAAGGATGTGGTCAAATGTCAATAATTAGACCAAGTTTTTGAGGTCTGAGTTGGAAATAGCTGATGGAAATGCAATGGTACCCATGCTCCCAACATCAAGGACTTAATTTGCACCTGCCAGCCAAGATGCACTGTCGATGATGGCTCTCATCTTTGGCATGAAGGATGACATGGTGATATACACTAAGCAGATGGCCATTCTCTTTAGGCTAAAAACAATTGATAAGATGTAGGAGTATCATCTTGATTTATATGAGCACATCGCCTTCTCGATGGTCAAGCAACTAACCTAATTCAGGTCGAAGGGGATATTCAGGTATTCCTCCTTTTTGTTCCATCTCATTTTGCACTAGAACCCTGACCTCTTCTCCCAATTCATGAGTCTGAACCTATACAACCCAACTTTTGACCCCCAAAGAACCATCCCTGTGTTCGCATGGACACATATTTTATCAAAAACCAGTGACATATATGACTTTTAGGAATTATTCGTCACCCCTGTCCTCCATTGCCTTAGCCCTGAGCCAGTTATAAACAGGTTATTCCCAAGTGTCACGAACCTCCTGGTTAGTTGTCCCATCCCATGTGATTACTATTTTAGGGCCCATCACACAACCTTAAGGGTCCATGGATTTTGTGGGGAGTCAGTATTGCTATCAAAAGTTTTGACTCTTCGGTTAGCATTCCTGGAAATTGCCAGGCAAGTATCAATGGTTGACAATGAATTCAGCTCTAGAAAGAAGAAAAGGAGATTGTATAATCTCCCTTGGATGGCAGGCAATGTAAGTCTAGAGGCCAAAGAAGTTGAGATCGTGTTGCTAAGGAAGCTGACCTCCCTGGGCTTCTTATTGATTGAAGACAAGTGGGTTTATGACCCAGTGGATTTCATAGCCTCCGTAGTGAGGACAAATAGAATTGAAACTAGGTTTGTGCATGAAAGATGCCCCTATTGGGAATCCAGGAAAAATCTTGCGAAAGACACCCCTGATCTCTATGTCGAGTTTACAGACCTGCCTCTCCCATCGAATAGGCCATGGGAGACCTTCTATGATAAAAAAAGGGAGTATGATCCCAAGGTCAGGATGACCTCTGACTTGAGAAGGATGCTGAGGAACAATGGTTGGGATGCAGATAAAATTGAAGCCTATTAGAAATATAGGCAACAAATCTCCTAGACCACCCATGCCTTCAAGGGCGTAGACTTAGATGAAAGGTGGGAAGAACTTTGGGATGAATGGCATCCATCCCCTATTTCTAGCCCAAACATAAGCCAAACATTGACACTCGAGGCAAAGTAGGAAGCAGCTGGAGCAGGACCAAGCCAGCCACCACAGGCTCCATAATAAGCCACAGTTATCATAGAGCAGCAAAGAAGTGTGGCATCCACACCACCATAGGCTTCTACATCTGTGGGAGAAATTGAAGTCCCTGACTCCCCATAAACACCACCAACAACAACAGAAGCAGAGGGTAGACAAACGTGACAGGTGTCGAAGGCAGAGACACCTAGAAAAAGAAAAAGGGTGCAGTTCTAATTAGACCCAAAAGAGGAAGAAGAGCCTTCACAGTGCCCATTGCAGAGCACTACAACTTTTCCTCAGGTAGGAATTACTCCCCCTCCTCCTTCTCAATCCATTCCTCACCCTGTCGATGTGGTGCCTCCACCTAGCCAAATGACACCTCCTGCCACTACTGCCATTCCCATTTCACAATTCACTCCATCCTTGATGCCTCAAGCCTTAACATTACCCTATTTCTCCCCCTCCATTCCCAAAAATATGCCCCTACAACTCACCCCTAGCCAGCCAATGGCTCTCCAATACAGCCTGCCACAAGAATTTCCCTTCGCAGGGGGACATATTGCATCCCCTTCCGCCTTTCAGACGTAGGCTGATGCCGCTAGGAAGGCAAGAGAAGCCCGATTGGAGAAGAAGAGGATTAAGGAGAATAAAACACTAGTTATTCCACATTTGAGGTCACAATTTGACCCCATCCAATAGCAACTGACGGTGACCCATTTGTCACCCAATGTTGCCAGGCCGAGTGAACAAATGCAGCCAGAAGACTACACCATAAACGTAGCAGCATTGACATGTCCCTATTCAGGCCTCAAGACAGAGTCGAGCTATTGACCGAATCCACTTCTGCAGTCACAGAAGATTACTTGAAGAAATCAAGGAGACGATAGAAAATGGAGGCCGATTTGGCCTAAGAGAAGGCAAACTATAATAGTTTGGCTAAACAAATAAATAAGAAAGATAACGAGATAGCTAGTCTACAGAAACAGTTGCAAGATACTATTTCCCTCCAGACTCAGCAAGAAATTCAAGGCCAAAATGATTCATTAAAGGTAGAGCTTGTGCTTGTGAAAGATGTAGCTATAGCTCTAAGGTGGGAAAATGCAACATTACAGGGAAGAGTCGAAGGACTCCAACTGCAGGTTACTCAATCACAGTAAGGGCTACTGGAAGAATTGAACAAGGTTGCACTTTTCAAGCCCAGTTCTAGGTAGAGCAGAAGAGGGTGGCGTAATTGGTAATTGAGCTGGCCAATAGACCCAGAGGAGGTAGAGTCTCACAGATAGTGAAGGAGCTCTATGAGTTAGCGTGGCAAGGATCTCTTCTGAGATTATCTAGCTCAGGCCACTTTTCACCTTCCTACACAACACATAGCAACTGTGTGAAAGGGTAGAAAATCTAGTACAGAGCACTCTGGCCATGATCTCCTAGAGAGTCACAGACTCTCATTATTGGAAAAGCTCTATATCTCAAGGGATATAATATTGGCAGCCGTGGGGATCCCTAACAGAATGGTTATAGTGAAATAGATCAATGAAGAGCTTAGTTGAAATGCCGCAGCTAACAGTTGCAGAAGCTGCCTTGATGTCATGAAAGAAGGCATCGGTGAGATGAGGCAACATATTGAAGATTTGGTGCAACTAGGTTTGCCTTCCCTATTTTCAGATGCAAGGATGGTCCTGATGGCTGATCAATTCCAACCATTGCTGCTGGCTAAACAAAGGGACCAAACAGTTTTCTAGAGCTTGCAGGATGATTCCTCAGCACCAGAGGTTGAGACTGTTCTGATTCCTATTTTTTGGCTAGAATCCAAGCTGAAAGCCACTGCCTAGATCTTGCAAACCTTCTCGCACAAGGATCTCATTAGCTTGGACCTAGATTTTGATGAGTTGCAGAGCAAGCAAGGATTATCTGACCACGAGTGGTCTATCTTTTAGATAGCTCTTTTGAAGCTATAAATTTTGAAATTTTGATCGAGTGGGAGTCAGATTCTTTTTGAGCAGGCTCAAAAGCCCTGATGGTCACCAATAACTGTAGAGTAATTTCCTGCTCTACACTGTATTTAATTTATTTTTTGGTTTGAGCATTGAAATTTTGGTTTTTTCACATCTTAGATGAAGCCAAAGAGTTTTGGAGTAGAGGACAGGTTCATTTTTACCTAAGTGTCGAAGTGCAGTAGAAGCTGCCAAGTGTCATCCTCAGAGCATGGTCCCTTTTTGCCCCTTTTGTTCTTTCCATTTCAATTTTGGCCTAAGTAATAGATTCAAGCGGAAGCATCCAAGTCTCATTTTATATGAGACAAAGATGGACAATTGGTGACTTTTGAAGACTTTGTTTTGGCTTTCTAGAGAACCACAGATCGTGCCACGTACCTAGTAGCAGTTAAGCAAAATGCACCACGTGTCAGCACCCGTGTATCTTAGAGGCACCCATGTTTTCTATTTTGATAAAGACCTTCGATGAGCTAAGCAATAGAAAAAATGAAAAGTTCCAGGTGGCAGTTGTAGAGGCCCTGAATTACCCTTTTAAAGAAGTAGTGGAAGCCACCATGTGTTGATTGTCGAGAGCCTTTGTTTCAATGCCTGGGTCTAATGCTTTCCATTCAATGCATAAAGGCATCATTCATTTTGCTAAGTATCGAAGTGTAGCAGAGGCTACCAAGTGTCACCTTCTGGGTCCCTTTCTACTCCATCCCTAAAGAAAGTGAAAGGCACCACATACCCCCAACAGGAGAAGCGGAAGATGCCATGTATCTTACCAGAAGCAGCAGAGGTCACCACGTATCAACTTTTCAGAGATCACCTTCGAACCTATTCACCAAATGAAGATTGTGGTGGGTCTCACATGATATTTCAAAGTACCGATGAAGCACCGAGTGTCAACGAGTGAAGACTGCCATGTGCATCCATCCTTTCTTAAGGACTGCCAAGGTAAAGAACGCACTGAGTTATGTTTCAGTAAAGCTGTAAAGTATCAAGGAAGTGGAATGTCACAAGTGTCAAAGGTGGAGCATTCCTCAATAGAATATAAAGAAAGTGGAAGTGGCCAAGTGTCATCCTCTAGTGCTTTCTAGATCAAAAGGAGAGAAATGTCATAGATTGACTAAGTGTCCTCGTGTTCGCCTATCTGTTGCAACATAGAGCGAGGGAAAATAGGTGGAAGTTATTCCTGGTAGATAGAATAGTGCACTAGGTAGTTCTTTGGGGCTTACGAGTATTGAAGGTGCCATCTATTTGTCCCCTAATAGTGGAGACAGAGTAGACAGTTGAGCGGCCAAAGAGGTGATGGAATGAGGAATTTCAGGCACGAAGAAAGGTACTAGACATGGAATGCCATGCCACAGTAGGGGTAGTTCCTAATAAGACCAGAATGTATCCAAGGCATTGAATGCACCATCCGTTTTGTCTCTTGCGAGTGAAGGATGGAGTGAAATTACATGGGAAAGGGGATGATCAAGGAGGCATCCGAAGCTATATAAGTAGAATTGTAAAATCTAAAAAAGTGGGGAATTCTGTAGTCTTAGATTTTCTATAATTTTGATCAATAATATCATTTGCTCTTGTCTTGATTTCTTGAAGTTATAAGGTTGATATAATCATGCATGTTTTTGTGCCCTTTATGTGGCTGGATGAATTAAGGAAATTTAAGCTCCATGCCTTGGTTGGTGTTATCTGTGTCATTTACATAGTAGTCTATGTTGTAGATTTTCTAGTGTTGTGATTGGAAATGTTATTTGCTTTTGTCTCATTTTCTAGAATTTGAAGCTCTACATAACTGTGTGTGACTTCTGCGCCTCTTATGTGAGTAAAGGATTATGTTAAAAAAATTGAACACTATGCCTTTGTTGACAATTCTTGTATCTCAGCAAAAGACTCCCAATTTTGAGCCTCTATTTCTGTTATTCCAATATTTTACATTGATCATGCACTTGTTTACTCTTAAACGTAATAGAATCCTATAATAGTCACTCTATACTCAGGTTAGGATTAGGATTACACTCAGGCGCATCACCATAGTTAGGTTTTAATTCCTACATTTTGCGTTTATGTTTAGTCTCCTATCCCTTTTCTCCAATACCTGATACAAAAGAAGAGACTAGCTTCTCTAAAATCTAGAGGTTGTTTCAAGCCACATCATCCCATAGCTTGAAACTTCCCATTGTTGTTGATTAAAATCAAGCGCAATTTTAAGGCATCAACATTAACCTTTCATCATGTTCTTGTGTGCTAAAATGACATTTTGGTCACTTTTTAGCCTATTTAGAGGATTTGCACGTACTGTTCCAAGAATAAAGTGTTTAAATAAGATTAATAATATAAATAATGTCAAAAAAAATTTAGGTAATGTTTAGGGATGGTCAGATACTGACAAACTTGTAGGTTCAATGCCCAAACTAAGCAAAATGACACTTTACAAGCACTTTTGGGCACTTATACAGCCTTAAAAGATCATTTCTCAACTAAAAATAGTTTTAAAGTGTCCCTTGGGATCCCTAAGATTATTTTTAGGATTTATAACAAGTTTTAGGTTAAACAGATACTTCATACATTCTCTTTCCTCCATTACTACCTTCACAAGCTCATAAAGGCAAAATTGAAGTGGATGGTACAACCATGAGAGAGAAAGAGTTAGGAGATGAAAATTTGGAAATTTTTATTAGTCCTAGTAGTGGATTTTTTTTGTATATTCATGGCCCCTCATTTATGAATAATCATTAAGAGCGACAACAAGTCACTATGACTTGTTCATCCAAGTAGGGTCTGGTTTTGCATCTATTTCTCCAATTCAGAATTTGATGGAGAAGAATGATTTTGAGGGATGTTTTTAGAGGTAAAATATATCCATCCCATGGTGGTTTCATCATCTGAATCATCTTTATGAAGTTTATTCAATGAGAGGAAGAGTGTCTTAATGTATAAGGTATTTCAGTCACTCCTATTGTAAGTTTTGGTTCTATGAGATATTGTCACTTTTAGGGGTTTCCAATATTCCATTGATCATATAAAATACTATCATTCTTCCAAAATTCAATTATTCTCTCTTTGAATATGGCTCCTTGTTGTTAGTCTTCAAAAAATGTCATATGCCTTGCTCTTTGAAAAGCATGGTACAGTTTATCAATGGTCTTCCATAGGTCTGAGTGCCATGTTTGATCTGAAGGGTAATAAGAAAATAATGTTTGATCTATTTTAGGAGATTTGAAGTTAAAGTTATTGAAGGATATAATCAAACCATACTCTCAAATAATATTGAAGTGTGTTCTATTTACCCACACGTCTACATACATGCAGGTGAACATATATGGAACCTAAGTTCTATGAGGAGTATGTTTAGGAAGTGTGAAGGGTGATTCATACCCCTATAAAACTATTTGAATCTTGAAAAACTCCACTATACTATCAAAGGAATATGAACCTTGTGCTAGACCTTCACTATCAACACACATACCTTATATATTGGTTGACTGTGTATACAATATGTATGAACTAGATAGGTAGGTTGAATATGCCATTATGCATTATCAAGAGGGCATATAAACTATTAAGAGGTGTTGGACAAGAGTACACAATTTTATACAACATAAGAGTGTCCAAGGCTCAAGAATTAGCTCTCTAAGTATCCTATACAAGCAAAAGGTTACCTATAGGCCCTAGATCTGTAGGTCTTCATTATAGAATAAAAGTTTATTATTATACAAATAAAAACAAGGAACAACACAAGTTTAACTCCATACATTGTAGATAGGAAGTATCATAAACCATTGAAATCATTTAACTGGATGTAAGTCAAGAAATGGTTAGAAGACATAGTTCATAATCATTAATGCATGTACACATGTTTGTGTATATAAACAGGAAGGCAAAGACCTAAGATTGTCATGAAGTAGTCAAATATACCTTGTAAGTATGGAGAAGGAAATCTTAATGATGGTTTTAATCCTTCAAATCATAATGATGGAGTGAGAAGACTAAGTTCAAGACTTCATGCTCAAACCTTCTCCTAATGAACACCTACAACCATGCTTTGGAAGGTGTGAGATAAAAGGTGCATACAATGAAAAGATAGTACCTTGAAAAGGTTGAACTGGTGTGAAAGTCTGGAAAACCTTAGTAAGATGACTGTTATATCCACGGATTTAAAACAAAGTTCTAAACCCCTAAGACACAACCAATACCCTTTTCCAATTGACACCTACAACCAAGATTGAAGAGAAGATCATATATGTAGTGATTGATTTGGGGCCTTGAAAACTAGATGAACAAATGTCAATAGTCATTTTTAAGTCAAATGAGCAGAGAGAAGGTTTAGAGGAGATGATCATATCAACATCTCAAAACCCCATATATATAACTCATAAGCACCTACAGGCTACAATCAAGAATGAGCTAATTCCAAGACTGATTAAGGAAAAAAATGTGTATGAATAACACTAAGGTTATCTCAGATAGATAAAAAAAGTCATAGGGTCACTTTAGGACAAAAGGAAACATGAGGAAAATGACTAAACAGATCTCTACCCCTACCTACACAATCAAAGTGGTATCTTTAGGTCTGCCTACATCACCAAGAGAGAATTGATTATTTTGAATAGATGAAGGAGGTAAGAATAAAGGTGAATCATATGAGAAATGTTTCACAATGATTATAGAACCTCAAAAAACCTCAAGTTCACCCAAAAGTGAAACAAATACTAGAAACCCTATTTAGGCCAGTAAAGCCTAATCCTCACACACAAGCAAACCCAAGTGCAGTCATGAGAGAGGAAGGATTGGTGAGGGTGGTATGAAGGTATGATGATATTTTAAGGTAAAAATAAATATATATACCCTCAAGAGTCATTAAAAATAAGGCAAATCAAGAAAAGTGCCAATTTTGGTCGTAAGACTTCTTCAAACTCCCTTCACACATAACTGTCATTCAAAAAGTAGTCTTATCTTGATTAGTAAGATCATGAAATAAATGCATGGAGTGAATTGGTTTTTTAAGGAGGTATAATGGTTTCTACAATCCATTATAGTGGAATCAGTTGACAGTTAAGGTCCATCACCTTCATGAACAAATATTAAGAGCTTAGACCCCTCTCAAATGGCTTGCTTGTAACCTGAGGAACACCTTCTCACACTCATATTATTATTGAGGTTTTGCATGTGAACCAATGGTATTTCAAGGTGATGGATGGGTACCCTAAAAAAAATATTGTAGTAGTAGGAGAGAGAAAGAGGTTTTGTTCTTTATGAACAATCCTATAAAATAAAACATGCCTAAAACCCTGATAGTGACTACTCAAGAGAAATGGGCTTCTAAATCACATGTAATGACCTATTTTAATCCTTAAACCTGTTGGATGTTTTTATGACTCCAATTAGGTTATCTAAATTTACTTTTTCATACTTGTAGATGTACATACTACAATAAATGCACTATTTTACATGATTTTTATTATTTTATAGGGGTTTTGAGCTAGAGCTTCAATAGAGTGTGCTAGAAGTTTTGATTATGTAGGAAGGAAAATTAGAAAATGTTCACCCCAAATTCATGCACATTATGACACAATCTTAGGTTTTTGGCCAAGTATGCTACCACATAGAAAGAACACACACAAAACAAAATGTTACACTAAAGAAATTTATGTGTAGGACATGATGACCACTCATAGTGACTCATGCACAAGTCACTAACAAATAAGAGCTCCATGCAAGATTGAGGTTATGGGATTTATCAAGAGAGTTAATCTTTGAGGTGCACATGGATAAATCAAGGGAATATATTTTAGAAGCTTTTAAATGATAACTAGGCTAGATACATGCTGTAAAACAAGGGCAATGTATAAATATCTATAGATTAGGATAATTGGAAAAAATATACAATCATGATGTTGATTGATATTTTTGGGGTAAGGAAGAAGAAGCTAGAATATGATATCTTGTTATTTCTTGTAATATGAGTGTAACGCTTACTTGTACATGTTATGAATATATGAGATCTATGTAGTTGTGATGAATCTAATGCATAAGAATGATATGTATTTATATTTATCATAATAAATAATATGGTAATCTCTCTATGCCTTAAGTGAGGGCTTAAGTTCCATATTTAAGTGATCCATCATGGTGGTGAGTATTCTATTTATTGATCTTGTTGTGATAGTGTAGGATCTATTGGATGTGTGACAAACAAGTGTAATAATAAAGACATTTACATCGATCCAAAGATGATGGGGAATCATACATGGGTCACTACTAAACTAAGATCCAAACTTGGGGTACCAATTTCAATTCTTCATTTATTTATTTCAACAAATTATTTATTGATTGTGGATTTATTCACATGCATGTCTTTTATAGATCTATAGGATCATTGGAGTTATTGAAAGGGTTTTAGAATTTTATGTATCCCCCATTTTTTATTATTTTACTTTGATATGTATGTATGCACGTGCGTGCACACAAACGCACACACACATCAAAGTAGGGAATTATGTAAACACCTAATTTTGGTAAGGGATATTTGTTTGTAGTAAATTCACATTCTTCTACTTGGCACTTGTGTTCATCGATTATCAACGCATATTAGGATCTCATTGGTACATTTTCCTTGTGTCTAGTTGTTCCACACATTTCCCTCATCATTTACTTTTTCTCTCTGCTTTCTACCTCCTTTCCTCCTATTTACTTGGGTTTTTGAAAATTTGTCCAGAAACATACAATGTAAGTTATGGGGTGGGCCTTTGTGATCATTATTTTAGACTTGCAATATTATGTATTTGATTTTTTGGTGTACCATGTGCTATTTATTTTTCAATATTTCTCACCCATTATGTGTCAACTTGCATGCCAATAGGGTCCTAATTTAAATATGAGAAGTATATAAATAAACAAATGCATTAGTGCATATAAGACAATGAATCCATACATTAAGAGAGATATTATGAATGTACCAAAGCAATAAATTCAAGCATTTAGAGTAGTATACAAGTAAATCTAAAGTAATTTTTTTATACCATGCATTCATTCTAACACAAAAATTCATATATGATAGGATTTATATCATTGGCCCGTTTCATTGAACATGTACTATACTTGGTGTTGTTTTCAAAAAATTAAAAGTATATAGGGACATGATAATAATCAATCTAAGGATAACACAAGTCCCATAAATACATCCCAATGTTTTTAGGTGTTTTAGATGTCTCTGCCCTATTAGGGTTTTGAAGGAGATCAATTTCCTAGAAATCCGTGCAATTTTTTTATAAAACTAAGAAGGGTTTTCAAAGATTTGAAGTTGATTAATAGGATTTTTAAATAATTTTTTACATATATGTAAGTCACTAGGTTTGGCATCATGTTTTTCAAAAATAACATCATTCTTTGAAAAACATTTAGAAGAATATGGGGAGTAGTCTTTGTTCGCTACTATTTTTTTGGGTTTTGTTCACTTCCCTCTCTAAAGTTGCCATGTACTATCTATTTTTCATGATTATCTCCATATTTACACAAAATAAAAGATTCTTCTTAAACCCCATGTTGTCATTTATTAAAAAAAATATTATTTATGTAATTAGGTTTAATTTTATTTTTTAAATCATGATATACTTATTTCTAATGCCCCCCCCCCCCCCCCACACACACACATACACAATTTTGATGTAATTTGAATTAGATCAATTTATCTCTACTACAATTACAAATTTAAAAATATTATACGTTCAATTTGGGAGAAAGTAATTTATAAAAATATATAATTTACATAAATTATTATACAAAAATAATTTCTTCTAATGTTATTTTGAGTAAAGAGACCCCTTAATCAATTTTAAGTGACATTGTTACCCAAAATGCCTCAAACCTACTTATTTTATAATGGTGTTAAACATATTTTTGTTGATAGGGATTCACCTACTAGAATGAGCCCTTCATTTTATACCCAATAGATGGTCACCATTTGAAGTTGGAGGATGAATACAATATTTTATGTCTTGCTATTGACACGTGGTGTAGGTTAATTGACCTATGCCACATGACCGAATGTCTACCAATGAGGATGCATTAACTCTTTGGAGACTAGGTCACATATAGGGAATGACAAGCAACCAATAAATCCAAGTAATGAGATGAGGACTTTTTACCATGTTGACAAGTCTGTTATGCAGATATTTATTCATTTCATTTGATGGCATTAAACTCTTTTATGCTAGATTTTAATTTATATGTAAGGATGAATATGTTTGTTTGATGTCTTATTAAGCCAAACTAATGTTGCCATTAATGAGACATTGAAAAGATATAATTTATATATGGGCTCATCATCAATGAGATAAATTATGACAATTCATTTTGATAGCTCGATGTGCATAGGCTAGATATTGGGCATGTAGTCATTGTGAGGTGAGTTAAGCTTGAATCCATGTCTCTATGTGAATGCAATGAGTATATTTTGTTTGTCTCAATTTTGTTAATCAATATGTTTCTTCGTGTCATAAACTTATGTATAGATCTATAGGGTTGCGATTTTATTCTTTTCAAAGCCATGATTTGTGACTAGAAGGTATTCAGGGTTGGCATTAAATGAAGATAGATCCATATTATAAATATAACAAAGAATTGGCTTCTTGTAGATAGAGCTCTGTGAATGGTTTATGGCTCTTGTTAGAATTTTTGTAAAAAAAGGTTATGGGTGGAATGATTGTGTTGTTTTGATAGCGTGACATGCATAGATTAAAGACTGGGAATGCAATCATTGTGAGGTGTGTTAAGATTGAATTAGTGTCTCTACGTGAATGTGGTGAGCATATTTCGTTTGTCTCAGTTTTTTATTGATAGTCAATTTTTGTTTTTAATTAATTTATTTTTTTGTGCCATAAAAAAATTCTATACAATTCTACAGGGTCATGATTTCCTTCTTGCCAAAACCCTGTTTTGTCATTAGTAGGTGGTATGAATAACAAAAATAATTTGGTGTGCCTTGATTTTTTTTGTAGTACTTTATTTTTAGTTTTATAGTGTTTTTTGTGATGACATGAAATCAATGGCTTCTTGCAAATAGAGCTCTATAAATGGTTCATGAGTCTTCTTAGGATTTACGTAAAAATAGGTTGTGGGTATGAAATATTGTATTTTTTGATAGATTGACATGCATAGACCAAATACTTGGCATGAAGTCATTGTGAGGTCAATTAAGATCAAATTAGTGTCATTGTGTGAATGCAAAGATCATATTTAGTTTGTCTCAATTTTGTTGCTAACATTGATGTAATTTTTTTTATCAGTGCATTTATTTGTGTGATAAACTTTTGTATATATCTATAGGGTCACATTTTCATTCTTTCCAAAGCCCTATTTTTTCATTGGTAGATAATATCATGTTGCCCTGTTTTGATTTTTTTACAGTACTATAGTTTTTTGGATCAATATATTTCATGTCATAAACTTATTTACAAATTTGTAGTCATAATTTCATTATTTCCAAAGCCATTTTTGTCATTATTAAGTAAGATCATGTTGCTTTGTTTTTATTTTTTTATAATATTATGTTATTTGAGGGTGTATTATTATTGGTTTCTTCTAAATAAAGTTCAGTGAATAGTTTATGGATTATCTTAAGGTTTATGTAGACATAGGTTGTGGGGCTAAAATGTTGTGTTATTTTCATAGCTTGACCTCTATAGTCTATTTTTTTAATTATGCTGAGAGGCGATCTACAATGAGAGAGGAAGAAAGAGAGACCCTGATGTTGTGTCCGTATAAGAAAAAATGACTGACATCTTCTTTAAAAAAATCTATTATTATAAGATAAATAAAAATAAATCCGACATAATATTTACAAATCTAAATAAAATATATTTATATATATAAATAATAGACCCAAATACATAAATAAACAACAACAAAATAAAACATAAATAAAGAGCGCAGGAGTAGAGAAAGAGCATAGGAGCAGAGACAAATCTCAAGAGGGGAAAATCACAAAAAATAATTAAAGATATTTTTGATTATTATTAATATTTTTTTCTATTTAATAATTGTATCAAGTATGTTTTTTCATATGTCCAAATAAATTGTACAAGTCCCTTTATATTTCCAGATATAGTTTATAATTCTAAATTTTGTATATGTTGGATAATAATTTAGGCTAATTAGGTTACAATATAAACTTTATCTGGCATCATCTTGTCAGGGGATCTGTAGCTCTACCAATTAGAGCACAATTGATTACTTTCTTATATGCAATTAAACACGGAATTATACCAGAATGATAAAGTAGCTAGAAACTTGAGACAACAAAGAATTTGAGAGACAATACACACTCTTGTATTAAGTACTACTAGAAGAAAATACAATAAGGAAGATGCCACTTCTTCCTCCACCTCAAAGGCTTGCCACACCTCAAGACCTTCTTCCCTCTCTCTCTTGCTCAACACAACAACTCTAAAGCTTGAGTTGCTATTCCTCCTTGAATGCTTCAGCTGATCTCCTTGACCTTACACCTGTAGATCTCCTTGACCTTGCTTGCTTCAATGCCTTTACTTGCCTTAGAATTAATTACAATACATGCCTTATGGGTCTTTAAATAGGATCCCATGCTTACAAAAATAGAACTCTAACTACTAAAATTAGACACACAGCCCGCGACTTAAATTAGCCCCTTAGCATGCAAACACTCGGTTCAACTAACTAACTGTTCGTGCAATGAACAGTTCTGGACTGCACAGGCGACCGACACCGGTCCCTGCTGGTCTGGTGCTGCCGATGTCAGCCAACTCCCTACCGTCACCGGTCTCCTTCTCCACTGCACTTGACCAACGTCGGTCATACTGCCGACGCCGGTGGCTCTGGTTCTTCAGCATCCTTCCTTCTAGTGTCTGCAAACAGTTGAAGCTTTTAGCTCCACACCATAACAATCTCCCACTTGGAGATAAACAGTTGCAACCTGTACCTGTACCTGTACACCATCTATTTTGTTCTTTAGGCTCTGTATCCCTCTTCAATGTCACTCTTGAAGACCAACCACCACGTAAACTTGTGATGCAATCCCTGTATCTTATGCCACAAGAATTTTGCTGCTCCCAAATTCTCCATGACATACTTCTGAACCAACTCTACCCTTAGCTCAAAAAACTCCCTGTATATGAAACCCTACAACAAGTAACACAATACAGTAACAGGATAATGTAGCTAATATTATCCAACCTAGTAAAGATAAAATACAATGGTCAAACCTCCATTGTTCTGCAGCATAATCAAGACCATATACCATAGCCTTCTGTCTCATGTATCCATCCACTCTCTTCTCTAAAATAGGAATCCATCCCTCTATTTAGTGCTTCCTTCCAGCTGACAACACTACCAACAAATACCTGTTTGGTTCTCCAAGGACTCACACTCCTCATCCATGCCAAGCTCCCACTGTTTCTGGATTCTACCTGCATTGCTTCTTCCATCTTCCTAGTTCGTGACTATCAGTAAGCAATATAAAGAAGGTGAACAATGAATATGAGGTTCACATACCTTTTCTGACCTCTACATGGGTGTTTGAGACTTAGTAATTCACCCAACATCCGTTCCAGTGACTGATCTAGGCCATCTCCCAGTCTGCTTCCAACTGATGTCAGTTCCCTGCACTGCCCTGACTGTCGACGTCGTTTCCATGGCCGACGCCGGCGTCCCTTCCTGCCGACGTCAGTCCTTATGACCGACGTCGGACTTCTCCTGTCTAACCTACCGACCCTGCTGGTCTGCACATGATCGATGTCGGTATTTGGATGACTGATGTCGGTGCCAAGCTACCGACATCGGTGTCTGTGTGTTCCTGTAAGTGATGAAATTTTCATCTGTGAGCTCTTCTTGGATCAAACGTCTGTCCATGCTACCCTGCTCAGACTTATTCAGCCCTTGTGACTGATCTCTGTCCTTCATCTCCTTCATAAACACCAAGGCTTCTTTGTTCCTGTCAAAAGCATAAAATTTCCTCTTTCTGCAATGAATTGTATCTGTACTTTCTAAATTTGAACACATACCTTTTGAACCAAGAACTTCCATTCCCTTCTTATTCTTATGACCAAGCCTATTAGGCCACATCTTCGAATCTACACCAAAAGTAGAATCAGTAATACAAGTAGACAGATAAAGAGTATCTACTTTCTTACCTCTTGCTAAAACAAGTGCTCCCTTGGTAACCTTCCAAGAATCTGCTGTGAGGGTTATTGTGCATCCCTCATCTCCCAACTTTCCTACAGAAATCAGACTCTGCTTCAGAATCGAAACATGCATGACCTCTTTCAACACCCACGTGTTGTCAATCTACAATCTCAGCTGCACTTTCCCTTTGCCAACTATTTGACAAGGCGTACCATCCCTTAAATAAAGAACTCCAAAGTCTCTTTGTTCATACTCGTAGAACAAATCTCTATTTGGGGATGCATGAAAAGATGAACCAGAATCTAAAATCCATGATCCTACCTGACTATCTGAAGAAAGTATGAGAGCATCCTGCATCACAATATTTGCATCCTTTGCTTCTCCCATACCTGCATGTTGATTCTCTTTATCTCTCAACCAACACTCCTTCTTTGTATGTCCTTTCTTTCCATAAAACCAACAGGTAATACCTTTGGACTCGGATCTCCTTCCCGACCTTGATTTCCCTTACTCAACCTTCTCCCTTTGCCTTTCCCTACTTTTTGCACTTAGAGCATTCCCTGATGATTCACCTGTGCTTCTCCTACGTATTTATTCATTCAAGATCACACTCACAACATCATCAACTTTTAAGATTTTAGAAGCAGATGCAGAATTACTTACTGCCATAACCATACCGTCCCAACTTTCAGGCAAAGAACATAAAATCAAGAGAGCTTTTACCTCATCATCAAAAACAATATTGACTGAAGCTAATTGGTTTACCAAACCATGGAAATCACTGAGATGAGTATGTACCAATCCACCTTCCTGCATTTGCAAAGTAAATAGCTGCTTCATAAGATATACCTTATTAGAAGCCGAGGGCTTTTCGTATAAATTTGCCAAGGACTTTATCAACTCTTTCGTTGTCTTGCACTGTGATAAGCTGGAAATCACAGATGATGCAAGGCTCAACCTTATGGAACCGAGAGCCTTCCAATCAAGAACGTTCCATTCTTCATCCTTCATATCTGTGGGCTTGCATGCAACCCCACCCAACGGTAAGTACAAATCCTTCTGGTACAGATAGTCCTCAATCTGCATCCTCTAGTGTTGATAATTCTTGCCGTTAAACTTCTCCATTTGTAGTCTACTTTCTTCTACCATTGCTGAACTCCCACTCAATCAGAAAACCCTGTGAATGACCTGTAATCAAAAACAATACCCTGCTTCCTGTAAACTGTAGCTCTGATACCACTTGTCAGGGGATCTGTAGCTCTACCAATTAGAGCACAATTGATTACTTTCTTATATGCAATTAAACACAGAATTATACCAGAATGATAAAGTAGCTAGAAACTTGAGACAGCAAAGAATTTGAGAGACAATACACACTCTTGTATTAAGTACTACTAGAAGAAAATACAATAAGGAAGATGCCACTTCTTCCTCCACCTCAAAGGCTTGCCACACCTCAAGACCTTCTTCCCTCTCTCTCTTGCTCAACACAACAAATCTAAAGCCTGAGTTGCTATTCCTCCTTGAATGCTTCAGCTGATCTCCTTGACCTTACACCTGTAGATCTCCTTGACCTTGCTAGCTTCAATGCCTTTACTTGCCTTAGAATTAATTACAATACATGCCTTATGGGTCTTTAAATAGGATCCCATGCTTACAAAAATAGAACTCTAACTACTAAAATTAGACACACAGCCCGCGACTTAAATTAGCCCCTTAGCATGCAAACACTCGGTTCAACTAACTAACTGTTCGTGCAACGAACAGTTCTGGACCGCACAGGCGACCGACGCCGGTCCCTGCTGGTCTGGTGCTGCCGACGTCGGCCGACTCCCTGCCGTCGCCGGTCTCCTTCTCCACTGCACTTGACCGACGTCGGTCATACTGCCGACGCCGGTGGATTTGGTTCTTCAGCATCCTTCCTTCTAGTGTCTGCAAATAGTTGAAGCTTTTAGCTCCACACCATAACACATCTCAGAAGATCACTTTGTTTTGTGTTGGATTTGGATTGGTCTTTGAACCTACCTTGAAGCATGCAATAGTCACCATATAGCACTTGAAAACCCTCCAACATTACCTAAATTAAATAAAAATGGAAGAGAAGCAAACACAGAGAGAAGGTGCAGAAAAAATTAATCATCCAACCATAATTGAGAAAATTAAAAAGCTTTAAAAATATATTCAGTTTTATTCATTGTGTTTTGTTTGTTAGATATTTCTCAAGTTAACTCATATATTATTAGAGTTAGCTCAATAACAAACATTGTGAAATATTCTAGCATTTCTAATTTAGCTATAGTTTTCATTGCAACTCCAGTAAATTTCCATGCAACTGTCTATTTCAAATTTTAGGGGTGCCTAATGAGATAAATACCATACATGTAACTCAACCAACACTGAATAGATTGAGGTTTTTTATGTGACTGAAAAATACATTTAGTAATTTTGTCGTTGAAAATAATTGATAAACATAAATAGGATAATTGTAGAGTAAGGCAGAAATTTATCTGTTATAAGATGTATATATTTGTAACAATGTTTGGTTTTTATATATGCAACATTGTCTAGTTTTTATTCCTTTACTGCAATTGATTATAACGTATACAAGATAAATCCAATTTAATATATTTATAATATTTATGTATATTAATGTGTGATTATTGCAGATCAAACTTATCTATAGTTTGTTCTGTTTCATACCTATTCATATAATTTGAATAGATATAAAAACTTGCACCTATATATTGGATGAGTAATAATTTTTCCCACAAATTAATTCTATACTAATACTTATCTTTCCTATCATAAGATACATTGATAGAGGGGGGTGATTTATTATAAATACCTATCTTAGTTTAATAATATGTCTATGATAGAGGGTGGTGGAGAAGAGCCATAATAATGATTCAACAACACAAAAGCAAGAATCACTTATTTCTATGTTACCTATGTTCAGCGGTCACTTATGGATCTTATAGAGTATAGATAATATGACTCCATAATCAAAGATATCAATATTTGTGTCAAAATAAACGAATATTGATTAATATATTTGACATGTACAATTATAAGACTAAGATCACAATTTATGAGTATATAAGTGTATATATATGTGTGTTATGTAGTTAAATTTTAATATATTAGTTTGGTTAACTTCCACAAAATTTTAAATATCATTTTGATAAATTATTAATATACATAAATTTATTTGATGTTTTTATATATTTGTGAATTATTTTATTTGATGTTTTTATATATTTGTGAATTATTTTATTTGATGTTTCTATATATTTGTAAATTATGAATATGATTTATATATCTCACAATGATCAAATATAATATGTTCTTCATATTTGATGTAATATTATTTAATTTTTTATATTAAAGTAAAATTTTCATACTTATATTATTCTTATATACAATTGTGGCATGTATATTAGTTTAGCTTGCTTGATGCTTCGATATATTTGTGAATTGTGAATATCAATTAGATATCCCTACAATGATCAAATTCAATATGTTACTCCATAATATAATAAATATATTGCTTTTAAAAATTATGTAGATATGGCTCGACCAAAATTAAATTTTGCAAATGAAGAAGAATGAAAAAATATAAAAAAGAATAATAAAGAGAATATCAAAGCAATATCATAAATGAAGATAAAAAAAATGATAGATGCACAAAGAGAAGAAAAAAGAAAAACTCTAAATGATAGTGATAGACAAAGATTTCAAGAACACAGGGGTGAATTGACAACTAAATAATTAGAAGTAGAAAAGAGACAACCTACAAATAAGATGAAAGACATTTGGGCACAAACATTTTAAGATGAACAATATGTATTAAAAACAAGATTACAAAGACAAATGCGTTCAGATCAATTAAATGAGGTAGAAAGATAACAGAAACAATAACTTCATTATGAAGCATCTCAAAGGCACTACTGATGATCGATTCATAATGTTGACATCAATTCTGAAGAAGCAAACTCAATATCAATAGATCATATACTCCAAAAACTAGATAATACTTTTCAAGTTGTAATGGATTTTGATGTTACAAATAATGCACAAAATAAATATATACAAGAGCAAACAACATCTCAACCTACAAGAAGAAGATGAATGTAAAATAATGATTTAGAAGAAGAGTCAACTTTGCAACCTAAAAGAAGAAGAAAAATGCAAGATACATAAATTGAAAGAGATCAAAATATAACTGATCCCAATGGAATGGTTGAGAGAGATTTGAAAATATTTCAAATGATTTTTTGACATGGCTTAAATAACATTGCTTCACCAAGCATGTGCTATATTTTTCAAGAAAGCTATATTGGAATAAATGTTTCTCAAACCTCTGAAGTCCTTGTATGCAATAGATGTCAACAAGAACAAGGTCATCATCAATTTTTAACATCAAATAATATGGATCCTAGACCACAACCACTAGGACTTGAAAACTTAACATAAGTTGAAGAAATGTTAATAGCCTATGTCAACCCAATCCTACAAGTGACACATGCAACAGGGGAATTATATATATATATATATATATATATATATATATATATATATATATATATATATATATATATATATATATATATATATAAAGGACATACAATCAGTTTTATACAATAAGTAAAAGAAATTGCTAAGGTTCTCCCATATCAAATAAAAGACTTGCCCATGATTATAGTTCGATGAGGGGATTAACGTGGAACAAATTACAGCTCTACTGCCAATAGAGAGAAAGTATATAAGGAACTAATATATAAAATAGAACATGACTTGTTTTATTTAGATGTTCAGATTGATGACAATGCACTCAATGATCTTGCAACTGGCCATGATGAAAATATATTTAACCAAATGAACTCTATCCATATGCAATTTGATTCTAAGGCAAATGAAATTGTATCTGTGGATCCATTGATGGAGATGGATGAAATAAATATCATTGATCACATAAATCCAGTGGAATCTAAACCCCCAAATGCACCAAGGGAGATCAGATAACCTTGATTGGAAAAATGATTTTGAATGAAAAATTGTTGATAATTACTTCCATTCTATTATTCATGCTTGGAATTATCAGGTAGATCCACACCAACAAAACATACAGGTATGTCATCAATTATCAGGTAATTTATGTTTTATGCAACATATATATTTTATTAGTGTAACTAAAAAATTGTTATACATCATTAAATTTAGGCATGCCAAAATTTTATGCAACATCCATGTCTTTGAAATACAAGACAACTTACATAGGTGGATATGGAGCGTGATTATGAAAAGATACTTAATTATGTAGAATGACATACAATGTGTAGAGAGGGTGCTTGCCTACGTAAGAAAATAGGAAAAATGGTGTGTAGGTAAGGTTTTCAATCATATAAATAGTTATATAAAAATTATACATAATATTTGTAAAAGAACTAACAATTGAGTTATTATTTCTTCTAGGTATGGTGCACTGTGGCCATTAAATCTTAATGGATCAAAATTATATGAAGTTTTAGGCACATGACATAATTTTTTGAGCTTGTAAGAAATGATGATAGAGTCAATACATGCAATCACTATATATTAAAACTATGGATAAAAAATGTAGATTGGCAACCTGTTTTGTCCAAACATATTGTAGTCAAATGTATTACTAAGTATGCAACAGAGGTAGAGAAGTGTTCTGAAACTTATCATCAAATGTTGATGCAACTTGAAAACATTGAAAACCTTGATGAATTAGCAAGCAAAGCATATAGAAGACTTCTAACTAAGATAATTGTTGAAAGAGACATTGGGGCACAATAAACATGTCACATGTTATTGGAGCTTCTGTTAGTAGAGAGAAGTATAGTACTTTTGAACTTGAATGTTTCACATCAGGTTTTCAAACCTGTAGACAAAAATGAAGAAGATGATCATGAAGAACATACAATGTGTTTCATAAATGGATACAAGAATAGGCTGTTTTCCATGGAAAACACATCACTTATAGAGCCAGCTAGATCTTAGACATATAATCCAAGGAAAAAAAAGAAAACAAATGGGAAGCAAGGAGTATTGCAGCTATAGTGAGAGTATTTGCAAGGTTTTCCTTCATATCTGTGCGTGAAACAACTAAATGGATTGATTTATGTTGGTCAGATTTATTACTTTACAATCCATTTCATGATATATAAAGAGATATTGGAATTGATGATGAAATAACAAATTGGGATTCATTCAATTATAACTATTGGCATGTGGAGAGAAGAATAATTCCATAAGATGTTGAAAGTCACAGTGATACTGAAGATGGGGATAATCAACCTGTTCAATAAAACATAGTGGAACATGAGTGGGAAATCATATCCAGGCTACAATGTGTCCAAGTTATGGAAGTTAGTGAGATATATATGTTGGGAAGAAGAGATATTGATAGACAAGCATTATGGAATAATGAATATAGAGTTGAAGAATACACAAATAAATCGGTCAAATTCATAAGCACCATGAAAAATAATGGATTTCTTATAGATGATGATATAACAATAGAGATGAATTATGAAATCTTGGGTGCTAAAAAAAATCACCTGATATGGTTATGACACATTATCATGTAGGTCAAAATACTTTGCCCTTATGTATGACAATCCAAGGAACAACATGAATAGAAAAATCATATCTAATAGGTGCCATTAATCAAGCTCTTCAAGATACAACATTCACAGAGTGATCTCCACTTCTATTACTTGCACCAACTAGAGTTGCAACATTCAATATTGGTGCCTCAACTATCCATGCACAATTTTGAATCCCAATTTTGGATTTGTTTGAATTAAAAAGAATAAGACTTACAAGTTTCCAAGAGGATATCCTCCATATAAAATACATATTGATTGATGAAATGAGCTTCATTGGGCAAAAGTTGCTATAGAACATAGACTTTAGACTCCATCAAGCATTTCTTGAAAATGCAAACATGAGTTTTGGTGGTATATCTATTATTTTGGTTGGAGATTTGGGTCAAATTTCTCCTGTTAGTAATAGATCACCATATGATAGTAACAGATTAGCAAAAATATTGTGGGAAGAATTCAAAATAGTTGTTCCTTTGGATAAGATATTTAGATAGGAAGGAGAAAGTGATGACCAACAAAGGTTTCATTGGCTACTCACAAAACTAAGAGATGCAAATTCAACAATAGATGATTGGAAGCTATTGATGACTAGAACTAATGTTAGAATAGATAGTGCCACCAACGAAAAGTTTGACAATTATATAAATTTATTTTCTATAAATGATAATGTGTGTAACCACAATAAAATAAAATTATATTCATTGAAAATATTAGTTGCACGTAGCATTGAAAACAAAGTAAGAAGTGTCAATGCACCAATTGGAGGTCCAAATGATGAATTTGATGTGGAGTTATTGATTTCTATAGATGCAAGGGGCATGTTAACTTCCAATATTTGGATGGAAGTAGGTCTTGTAAATGGAGATTTAGGGTATATCAGAAGTATAATCTACAAACCTATGAGTGCCCCACCAAAACCACCAACATATGTTATGGTCAAGTTTGAAAGTTACTCAAGAATACTATTTGAAGATAAAACTCCCTATGTAGTTCTAATTTCAACAATACAAATGGGATGCATAACCCAACTACCCCTACAGTTGGCTTGGGCATTAATAATACAAAAATCATAAGGTTTGACCCTTTCAAAATCCATAATTGATATAAGTCAAAGAGAAAGAACAAGAATAACTTTTGTGGTTAAATCTCATGTAAATTCCTTGGAAGGACTAAGAATATTATCTTCATTTACATATGAAAGCTATGAAAATCTAAAAAATGGAAAATAACTTTTCAAATGGAAAGCTGAGGAAGAGAGATTGAAACTCTTAGATGAAAAATAATATCATGTAATTATAAAAAAATTTATGTACTTATTCATTATTTTACTTTTTATGTGATGTGTACTTATTCATTATTTGACATTTTATGTGATGTGTATGGTTCAGTTTGAAGAGTACTAAATAACTATTTAGTTTAAGAATTTTAGATTATGTAAATTAAAGTTTTAGGTGATTTAATGTAATGTGTATTATAGTTTTGTATGATTTAATGTAATGTATATTATACATTTCATGTCTTATGAAAAACTTCATCTTATTTGTTAAATAAATACATAAAATGCATAGTTGTTACTAGCATATCTATATTAGATAAATCTATATAAAAGATGTTGAGAGATATCATTCTCGAGGTGCCTATTCCACTTATGTCACAAATCCAATATAAGATAGGCACCTTGAGAATGATACCTCTCAGCATCTTTTACATAAATTTATCTAAGATAGGTATGTTAGTTAATATGTTTATTATAATAAACTTATATACAAGTCTATAGGGTCACAATTTTGTTCTTTCCAAAGCCCTCTTTTGTTACTAGAAGGTAAGATCTATCCTTTGTATATTGTATGTTGTTTGATGGTATGGATTTAGTATCTTCTTGTAAATAGAGTTACGTGAATGGTTTATAGCTCATCTAAGTGTTTATGTAAAAAATGATCACAAAGTACTAAATCAAAAAGAGCATCATATAAATCAGAGTTCATGTGCATCAATAAGGTCAAAAATAATATCACATACATCATGAATATATACAAGTCATGATACAAAAATACAAAGACATATGATAATTATCTCTGACTCTACCCGTGACGTGTCTGCTATGGTGGCCCACTAGGCCTTGGTGGTGGAAGAGGCGGCAATTGATGCACTGATGTCTTGAACCCAAAGTATGGTGTGTCCTCCTCAAGTATATGTGTGTGTGTGTGTGTCTAATATCAATATACTTGAAGATACAACTTCACCTAAGTCCCTCATCCCCATATATGTCTCTTATGTACACCTAGTATGTCCTTATAATATCAACATCTAGACATGGGTTTTGGCTATTGTCTTGATTACTCTCATATATGTGGACACTAGCCTCATCCTCTGCATCCACATCCATTCATGATCGATATTGACCCTGATCCTATCCCTATCCCACTATCTACACTACCAGTATAGGTATCAATTTTCTTGAGACACCTTAAGGCACTGTCAATCTCTTAGGTTTAAACTGGACCCACCATGCCACATATGCAATTGTCACTCTTGCATCTATTGGAGCCCCCTCATAAACCCATGAAACATGTGGTACCATTTCATAACTCAATATAGCCATGTTCCTATGTACAGGTTTCTATAGTATGATGATCTCTCTGGTCCCATGTGTAAAACATCTCAAACCATCTAGCATATCATGTTGCATATCAAACTGGCGATGCATCCGATCTAGTCTACACTCCTTAATAATGTGTGCTTACCTATTAGTAGTGAAGCATATGGTGGTCATTAATGTAGTATACCAACCATCACTCAGCCACTAAATCTGTAATGGTAGATAAGGTTGCCAAACAAAATCCCCATCTACTATGTCATCTATCACTTTGTGATACATGTAGATGTCCTATATGTACTCTTTATGGCTAGTTCTTGTTTAGACCCATGCATAAGCCATAGGCTCCTCTAGATCATGTACTCACCTCTGACCCATTGTATGTCTTATAACAATGTGCTTCTAGGCCCAGAACTAGAGTAACGTAGACATGTCAATGCTCTGACCACATTGATATGCAACTATGTGTAGATCTTGGTATAGTTATGCCAATATAGCTAGCCCCAAAGTAAAGACAACAGTCTCATTTAGCATGTCTCTAATTATCCCACCTAGGCCCATATGGAAAAATCATTCACTCTTGTCAGGTAGAATGATACCGCTAACAATGGCCATGAGTACTACTCCCTCTATATTAATATCCACTGGTGGCAAAGACTCCTTTGGTGGTGAGTTTTCTAGCTAAATATATGTGTATGTCTTGATCAAATCAATGTCCACTATCCCACTTTCCATGGGAATATCAAAACCATTGACCAAGTCATCTAATAAAGTTTATCACCATGTGGGGCCAATCTGGTATAATTCTCATCCTCTAATTGGTATCCCCAAAAAATTTCACACGTCCTCTAGTATAATAGTGGCTTCTTCAGTGGGTAGATGAAACATAGATGTCTTTGAGTCCCATTTCTCAACTAGTGCACTAACGTAGGGTTTACCCACTCTAATCAATGTCATGTAGGCAAAATGTAGTAGACACAAGGTCTCAAAGAATGTGCACATCCCCTTGGTCTAGATCTACCTCATCCATAAGTAATGTGAGTGGTGCTCACATGCGATAAAAAAAATGAGCCATTCCTACATGCACAGGTCATCAATTCTATCAAAAATCAAATGTAGCTAACATCACTATAAAGGTAAATCTAATTTATTCTTCATGTCAAAGTCTCATTCTAATAATTTAATATATTTTATGCCTATACCAATTGAACAGTTTCTCTTCAGTATAGGCCTAATCTCTTTTTCCTTGACCAATTTTCCATTTTCCCATGTTTTCACTATTTATCAAGGTGTTTTCCCATTTTTACCTTCTTCATGTTTTCTCTGATTAGGTATTTCCTACCCATTTTGGGATTTTTGCCATTTTATTTGATGTTTTCACTCTTCTTCACATTTTCACTGATTCAACATTTCCCACTTCAAAATTTGACCTTAGTGGTGTTTTAGAATTTTTGGCAAAGCCACCATTTTTCTATGGCATTTTTATTGATTCCATGACATTTTTCATTTCCTCTGGCATTTTCATCATTTTCAACATCAAAACAATTGATTCTATTTTTCATGAAATTGATAGATTTGCCATCACCCTAGCTAAACCTAGTAATAAATGCTATTAAATGAAAAAAATCACTAAGGAGGAACCTACTTACCAACTACTTGTCCTGTGGTGGTTACTTGTGCTCTTGAACTGGCCCAGTCCTTGAGGTGCCTCTGTCATGCATTTGGATCCATTCTTTATTACAACCTCTTGCACATGACTAGAGGTAAAATATTCAATAGGGGATGGTAATAATGAATGGATTTTACCCCCCAAGGGTGAATATATATCTTGAAGTTTGAATTTTTACCCCCCTTTTTCTCCTAATTTTCATTATGTTCTTCCTCGGAGGCCCATTTTTGGCCCATTGACCATTTTTCATCTTATTTTCTTCTACATTCTTATATTTGTGACGTATTTGCCTATATACCATTGTTCTCTTCATTTTGAGGGCCTGTACATTTTAAATCATTATCTAATTATTTCATTAAGGGGTAGGCAAGGCGCCTAAGGCTTATCAAAGTTCCCTCTAGGGTGTTAACCCAATCCCAGTGGCCCATAAATTTAACAAAATGTGAATGCATCATTTCTTCAATAAATTTTCAACTTATTCTTAACAATTTTTTAATTCTTTGAAAAGATGTTACTATGCCTTGTGCCTTGTAACACCTTCTCAAATAGGAGTAAAATGTAGACACTTCATTTTAACCACTTCTTTGTCTAAATTGTAATTAGAATGACTTTTTGCAATCACACATAAATTTAACTATAAATAATCAATTGATCCAATTTATCTTCACAACTATTGATTTAATATGAATCTACAACAAAACATTCTTAATTAGGGTAATTTACCATAATGCCAGAACAATTATACCAGGTCAACCCTAAATAAACTTGACCATTTACAAGTGTTATTCTGGGGAAATTAAATAAATATTTAATTGGAAAAATGACATTGCAAATACACCATTCTTTTAATTTTCAATTAATCAAATTGATTGATTAGCTTAAGCATTCCTATAATATAAAATTCCATGGATTTTTGGAAACTTCTATTTTATTAAAAATAAATTTGCAATATTACCTGACATTAGTGAAATCATTTAGAAAGTTAATGGAATAGGGAGTGAAGTGAAAATCAAGGTGGCTTATGACATGGCCACTTAAACACTCTCTTACACCTATGATAAGGCCTCTTACACACTCATATATGATATGGCCTATGACACACTCCAAGAGGACTAATGAATGCACTTTTCTTCCAAATATCTTTCACAGTCCCTCTCCACCATTGATCTTTATATTAGATCAATGGCTCACATTCAAACCAAAATTCTATAAATACAAGAGCCTTTGGCCATTATATACAAGCTCTCTTGAACTAAACTTACTATGCCAAAATTATACTAGAGCTTCACATTTCTTCATGCAATTCTCAAGCCAAATCAAGTGTAGACAAGGGAAAATATTGCCCATGTGTGTAGTCAACATTGCCAAAGACCTTTATTCTATAAGCCGAGCACAATCCTCTTTGAACCGATAAGTAAAGGAGTCTCTAAGGAATGTTGAATGTGTTTGTCTACTTTTCTACTTGATTCACCTCTTGTTTGACCTTGATCGATCATAATGGATAGGCTTAGAGTGTTATGATATGCAATTGTTTTTGTTTTATTCACTAACAATGAACTAACCCTCTTTGGATTCATATTCTACAAAGGGAAGGGTATTAATGAAGATTGACATTTGAGAATGTGAAAATTAGAAAAAAAGTGCAAGATTGTTTGGATTTGAATTTGTTGATGGTGACAAGGGAAAAATATGTGTGACATGTTTGAATGACGTTGCAGATGAATTTTATATCCAAGTTGAAAGTGGAAAAAATTATGTGGTATCAAAAGGAATTGGTAGAGAAATAATTAAGATATACAATCCTTTTGAACATTCATGTGAAATTGTATCACAATTATCATAAAAACTAAGTCCTTGTGTTGAATATGTTAAAGATATACCAATTTGTCAATTTAATTTCAAGAACATTTTTGATATTCCATAAATGCAAAATAGAGCTATGGTGGACATTATTTGTATCGTCATGTTAATTTCTCTTGGTTCAAAAATACATCGAAAGGAAGCCTTAGAAGGCAAAAAGCGAACATATAAAATCAAGGATATGTCATGAAACAACATTGCCATGACCTTGTGGGGTGAGCATTTGAGTTCAAAAATCATAGGAATAAGTGAACTTATTTATGGCCCAATTGTACCTATGCTTGTAATGAAATAAGACTAAACATTAAGTTTTAATAGAATAACTATTGAGACTAAGTCTAGTAGTAAATGCTTTATTAACCATATCATTGTAAAGGTTAAGAATTTGTGTTGTTGGCTAGCTTATACAAGCACAAATGTGCCTTCACCTTCATTAACAAACAAATGATCTTAGCCACTGGGGAACTTGACTGCTAAATCAACACTGTTTGAAATAAGACACTAGAAATTTGAAAGAAAGCGAATTAGGCTTTAGTGAAAGTAGTTGTGACAAAAGTTATTATGGATAACTTCTATTACATTGTTTTCCATCTTATTGTGGGTGAAAGGGTATGTAACAAAAAAGATTATGAAAAAAGGTAGTTGTTTAGCATTTTCCTAGATGTGGTGTGGACATTTCTAAGTGTGATTACACGTATTCTCTTGAGTTGAGAGTAAGTGATAAAAAAATCAAACTAAAGCCATTGGTTACCTTGATGAAGTAGTAAAGTCAATTATGGGTATTGCAACAAAGGATTTACAATTTATTATTATTGATGATGAGGCTACACAAGAGTTAATTAATTTCGTTATACAACATGAATTCATATTTACAATATCAATCAAGATAAAAAACTATAATGTGGGGAATAACATTAAATATGTTATTTTTGATGTTGATAACCTCCAACAAAATGTCCATATAAGTTGAAATGATGTCATTTTAGTTTTTATTTTTTCAAAGTCGATTGGATCATCTAGATATTTATTTTTAAAATCGCATATTATGTGCCACATTATTGTGATTGTAATGGTTGGCAATAATTTTTTTCTTTCATTTTGTATTTAATTTGGACTTTTATTATACTGTAAAAGACTATAATCATGTTTGGATGTCAAAAAAAGGTATAAATAATTAATCTTATTGATTATAGTTAATGAATATGAAAAAAACTGGTCTTTATTTTATTATGGTTTGAGAATATATTAAATGTTAAATTTCATTTTATTTTTCTTTTAATATGTTTTTAAAAATTATAGCATTATCAATGTCATATCTTGCTTTCCATGGATATATTTCAAAGGCACTTACTTGAGACTAGTATTATAGAGCGTGATGAATGATGTTAGTATTTGTTTATTTATGTGCAATCAAGGATGATACATTTTGTTTTATGTATTATGGAACAAGTAATCATTGTTTCCTTGTTTTGTATATTTGTGTAATGTAATTAAGGGTATTAATTGTCATTCATATAAATAAATGTTATGCAATTATGAGAAATATTTGACATTGTATATTATCATGTTTCTGCTATTTTTTAGTATGTGAATTTTATATCACAAATTGAATTTCTTTTTGTTCATTTGTTATGACGCAGGTGCACAAACCCCTTGGTGCAAGGGAGGGTATTATCAGAGAGAAGGAACAAGATGTAGACTATGGGTAGTAGATAGATAATCCTATGGAAGGGGGTATAATCATTCTAGCTATACGAAAAATATGGATATATGCTTTGCCTATCTTAGCACAAGTAATGACCAATTGGTTTGAATGATTATTTATATGTTTATTAGTACTTCATATTTTACATTGGACATTGTTAGAGTATGCATTGACTCTAGAGATTTCCAATAGTCATAATAATTGATTTGAACCATGTATGTAACGGTTGCCTTAAAACCTTCTTCAAGAACTAGTTATTTTTTATTATCAACAAGTAATCATCATCCTTCTTTGTGTCTTTTATAGCAGGGATTTTCATAATAGGTCATTGGGTTGAAGACTCACTGAACCTATACAAATTATCAAATAATTATTTGACATTATCATTTTTATATTTTAACTTATTTAATCGATGACTAAGTATTAATAAATGTAAGTTTTTTATATAAGTCAACAAATGTATATGAATTAATGTCATCTCATGATATCCACTTTGAATGGTTCACACCCTAGAAATATAATCTAAAAAGAATTGTCACAAGAAAGAAGGCACTGGACATATGTGTAAGTCACCAATACGTTTCATGATTTCGTGATTTTCTCTTAATCACACCTTGTGATTAAGTTGTCTTATATAAAAAATATTTTATTATGACCCACATAATGAATAATCAAAGATTGAAAATTATAATTTATTAATAATAATATTTAAATAAAATTGTAAATAAATAATATTAGTCTAATAAATTCAAAAGTTATTTATTGATTAACAATGATGTCCTATCAAATGAAATTACCGATTATTAATTTGATAATGCTTCAGATGTCCTATCATTGAAAGGTGATGTTAATTGGAAAAAATCATTAAAATTCAGAGGCTAATATGACAAATCAGAAAAACTGATGGTTTGAATATTTTAATTTTTGTATGAAATTGAATCTCTCTCGGCCAATTTTTTTATTTTATTTTAGGGAAAGACTATTGAATGAAAATTAATAGCATTTAATATTTAAAAGATAAAGATAGTTTATAAATTATTAAATAAGGGTCATGTTGTAATTATAGTACATGTTTTGAATAATGTAGATGATTAAAGATGTTATATGTATTGGATTGGGGAAATACAATTTTATTTGTAGTGAGAATATCATTGAGACAAATACAAATATTTTTTGCATTTTAGTGTATAAGATATGAATATTATCATTGAAAACAACACATAATGCAAACTAACAGCAAAACTTACTAAAAATACTATCATTGACAAAACGTTGAAGTATCATTTTTTATTGCATGAGTTTTACCTGAGTAGGTTGTTTGTAAATGTAATTGTAATTTTCGATGAGATCTATTAAAATTAGAGTGTAATGGGAAAAAAATTCTATTTCAAAATTTGTTAAAATAAATTCGAAATCATATATTTGTAAAGATTAAAAAGTAATAATATATTGTAGTTGTGATTTTTTGTATAAATCTATCAAAACTATTGATATCATTTTAAAAATACATTCCATAATACTTGTTTGTTGTTTTCAGTGATAATGAGTGGGGGCCTTTTTCCCTTTAAGCTTTATGCAGCATACATAAACATTTCAATCTCGAGAGTATGAAATATGTAAAATTTCATGAAATGTATTTCCTATTACAAACGCAATGTAAATGAAGTGATCAAATAATATACATATACCTTACAAATGGAATACTAAAGATCTCTTATGTTGAGTAATGATTACATGTACAATATTATTGTTGTGTAAGTATTCCATTCAAAAAGAAATATCTATTACTATTTGAATTCTTTTGCAGTATGATCTTTTGCTTAAATTTTGTGTTTGCATAAGTTGAAAGTGTAAAACTAGAAAAAGATTGTTAAAATGAATTGCAAATTATTGTTAATTAATCGGCTAAGTGACCGTGGGTTTTGATTGAGGTACTATTGTCAATTTGTACTTTCATTTTATGAAACCCTGCTTATTTTTGTTGTACAAAACCCTGTTTGATCAACCCAAATCTTTTTTGGAACAATTGGTAATTTCTTTGTGTATATATACACCATTGTATAATAGTAGTATACATTATGTAACAATATATATTTATATTATAATTATATTATTATATTATATTAAGTAAAATATTAAATATATAATATTAGTATATTAGAAGGGATATTTGTAAATCCACTCGAAATATATTATAACGAATGTGTACATGATCCTTTGTTCTCTTTTTAATGTTTAATTATTAAACAATATTTTATATATTAATATGATTCTAATTTAAATTCAATTTATCAATTAATATACCATCATTACAAATCATGCATTAATAAATACAATAAATATTTCATATATTCATTAAACATTCACATATATTCTAGATAGATTAAATGATTTATTAAAATATTTATAAATATATAAAACTTTAATAAAATATAAAAATTAAAATTAAAATCAAAATGAAACTTAACAATTTTTGCTTTTCAACTTAAAAAAATCAAACGCTTGAGTGCACTAAATTCTAATATCTGTGCTCGTCGCATGCAACCAAAATTATGTTCACTGTAAAAAAAATTGAAGTCTATGTCATATGCAACCAAATTAAAATTTACATGACAATTTTCAATTGGTTGTGAATCGTTGTATAGAACCAAAAACATAACCAGCTTTAACACAAAACTGCTGAGACATTTTAAAAGTGTAATTTGTTGGTGTTAAGCCACACTCGGATCGAAGATGCACTGGTCCAAGAGGGACCAATAGATCAGTGGTAGAGCACTCCAGCAGCGTATGGAAGGTCCTAGGTTCGAGTCCTTAGCTGGTCCATGTCTCAACATGGTCTCAGAGCCAAGCTCAGGTAGGAGCCCCAAGCACACGAGAGGTGTGGCTTAAGGGGGGGTATTGGTGTTAAGCCACACTTAAACCGAAGATGTACTAGTCCAAGAGGGGCCAGTAGCTCAGTGGTAGAGCACTCCAGCAGCGTATGGAAGGTCCTAGGTTCGAGTCCTAGCTAGTTCATGTCTCAACATAATTCACCTACATTTTCATTAAATAAAAGTTTTTTTCATTGAATCTTGTTCACAAAAATTAATTGAAGTTTAAAAGATAACAATAAAAATATTAAATTACTCATAGATTTTTCTAAACATTATGCAATAATTATAATTTTTGATTGCAAGCGAAATTATATTGGTGAATTTAGAACTTCCATAAAAATTATGTAGCTGAAGCGAAAGCTATAGTACCAGCACGTACTAATAATAATAAGCAGCAGTTCCAAATTTATATGCCCAACAAAAACATCCCATTACATGAGGCATTTTATAAATAACTATGCATATATTTTTGTTTGGAAATAAAAAATAAATTAAATATATATAATATTATTTTCTGAATATCCAGCAATGGCTATATCTACTGTTTCTGAACATTGTTATCGCCCCTGCTCTTTATTTCCATATATTACTTGTGCTGATGGAAGTTATCAAAAAAATTCATTCATTCATAACCTTCAAAGAACATTTATGAAAAAAATATAATGTCAAACAAAGAAAATTAAAGTTAATTATATCCAATAACATATAATTGTTATTTAAATATATTATGTGGGCAAATAAAAGTTAGTCTACTGCCTTCCCTGTACTACCTAGCAGAGAAAAAAATATGGGAAAAGTTAGAAATTTCTATAACAATCTCAAAATGCTATATATATTGGAGAAATACAAAAAAAATTCTCAGAATTTGAATTCGTTGGTAGAAAAAACTTGCTTTTCCCCAAAGCAAGATCACAATAGTACGAGACAACGACCTCTTACACAAACGCCCAGGGCCATGCTCTCACCCAGACGCTGAAACAGAGATCATTGTTTTCTTTCTGTAAAAATGGCAGCCCACACATGGAATCATATATGGACATGTACGAAAAGTCTCCCATGGTAGGCCTATTCTGAACCATTGACTCGCTGCTCCATCTTAAGGCGTCCTCCAATTTTAGATATAGGCAGAGAGAGGTGGTGGAAAATGCACTTAAAGGAATTTAATGCTCGGAGAGAGGCGGTAGAAGACACGTTTAAGGGAATTTAATGTACATGAACGACCTAACAGCTCATCAAGATGCCGACAATTCCATCAACTCGCTAGATCATCCCTCATACAAAAATGGATTAAAGACATGTTGACGCTGTGGATTGCACCCTTGAAAGAAGGTTGGGCTTCTCTCTTCCACGCAGCATAATGGAGACTCCCCTCTTCTTGTGGGTCTGGCAAAACTGAGGGGAGAATCTCTAGATAAGGGCTAGCTCCCTTTGATGCATTTCTATGGTTCTGAATTTTCTATTGCTAACAATAAGGGGGGATGAAAAGAGAGAAGGATTACTGACAATAGAACCTAAACTAAAGCAGTGATACACCAAAATAGTTGATCTACTTAGCTTTGACATACACTTTACACCAAGAACACGCTGATATACACTTCATTTGATATGAGAAACTCTTCTGCATCAGTGAGCTAGGGGTCCTCTAGAGATACAGGGAGGAAGAACTACCAAAGGTGTTCCAAAACACACTATGGCACCCTGTTCACATGCGCCTATACTTTGTCGTGGACACTTATGGCTGACATGCAAAAGAAGAACTCATAATACACTAGACATGCTAGAATCATTCTGTGAAAGCATGAAAGAAAATGACTTAACACAAGACAAAACCATAGACATATGCAAAAGTGCAAACTCAAATGGAGGTAAAAATGTTATGTCTTGATTCAAGGTAAAATCCTGCAAGGCTTCACCATACACGCTGAGAGATACATTTCTCCAATGAGAGTTTTCAATATATAGAGAAAGAAAGAGGATTTTTGCACCTTCTGGAAAAAGCTGCCCATGTTGCGTTGAACGCCTAGGGAGGAGAAAAATTGGTTATGCTGGTGTCATCCTTCTAGAAAGCCCTGAAATAACCATGATGTAGATTTTGCCAATATAGACTTTAGCACCTAACTTGTATTAAAAATCACTGCAAAAGCATGGGTTTTACTCGACTATCTGCTCATTAATGTAAAATAAGGAAAAAATAGGCCGCACTTTCATTATTTGCGCTCCTTGATGACCACTTGGCGGAGATTGTTTCAACCGCTGGAATAACTCCTCTGTCGATGCTTTTTTTTGCAACCTGGGCTGTTCTATTTTCCCCTGCACTTGGCTGGGTGCGTCTTTTAGAACATTCCAAATGTTGTCATATGTGTGTGTGGTCGTGTTCTGGATTCTCTATTTTGTTCCCTCTTTCCTTGCTATATTTTGTCTCTTTCTGGAAATCTGAGCTCTCGATGCTATCTTCTTGTCCTTTACTGGCTCCTTGGGCTCCTTTCTCAGCGGGTTGCTAAGTTCACTTGCAGCCTTCGCCTATGAGTTCTTTCGAGCTCTCTTCAACTTTTAACATGCCCAGGGCCATTTTTAAACATTTGAGAATCAACAGCTATTCCATCACCATAAAGTTGATGTTTGCAGGCCCGTCACCATTCGAAAGCCAATGGCTATTTCACCGCCTTAAATTTTATGTTTTTGCACCCGTCACCAGACGTTTGAACCTCCAACGGCTAGTTCACTATGTTGAATTTGACGTCTTCGGTCCCGTCACCCCTTTGGCAAATTCTTTAGCTTTTCGCAATTGAACCTTCCTTGGATTTTCTTCGGACAAAAGTCCAAAGGAATCCCTTGTCTTATCTTTTCTTTGGATTTCCTTCAGACAAAAAAATTGAAAGAATCCTTTGTCCTTTGCTCTTTGATGAATCTGCTCACTGCCTTCCGTGAGAGCCCTTTGGGTCTTGAAATGCCCCTTCAGAACTTCTGATTTGGTCCCTACTTGGTCGCCAAGAGTCCCTAAGAAGGGCACCTGCCCTTCGGGCTTCTTCAGGCTCCCTTGGTTCTCAATTCTTTCAGACAAAATGTCCGAAGGAATTCCTTCAGAGATTTTGCCCAAAGGAAATCTTTTCTTTGGAGTCTCAGCCCTTTCTCTCTTCTTGAATTCCTTCAGACATTTTTCTCGAAGGAAATGTGCCTTTGGATTTTCCCTTGGATTTTCTTCGGACAAAATGTCCGAAGAAAGCCTTTGTCTTTTACCTTGTATTTTTTGAAGGACCTTTGCCTTTGTTTGCCGTGGATTTCCTTCAGACAAAAGTCCAAAGGAGTTTTTTGCCTTTCGCTCTTTGATGAATCCGCTTACTGTCTTTCGCGAGGGCCCTTTGGGTCTTAGAATGCCCCTTCAAAACTTCTGATTTGGTCCTTCTCGACCAAAGTGCCCTTCGAAGAAATTATGTTGCCCTTTTTACGAATTGCTTAGGCCATTTTGGGTTTTTTAATTATGACTTTGAACCTTTCGATTAAACTTGAACCCTTTTTCAGAGTTCAATGGTTCAACGGTTCAATAGTTCAATACTCTATAGTTTGCAAGGAGTCATGTTCACTCAATTCCCTTGTGAATTTAATGTATCGTTGAACCTACTGTTTGAACCTACCACTTGAACCTACAATGGTTCAACGGTTCAATATTTCAATATTTCTAAGTTCAAAGTTCAAAGCTCCTAGAAAGATCATGTGACTATTGGTCAGTTTGTGTAGTTCATTTCATATCATTAAACCCCGACGTTGAACCATTTTTTCCAATTTTTAGGAAATGTGCCTTCAAATTTTGGTCTCTTTCCTTGTGAATTTCTTCGAACAAAATGTCTGAAGAAATTCCTTTAGGCACTTTGTCTTTAGAGCTTTGTAAAAGACTTATATCTCTTTAAAGTTGGCCCATTCCCTTGCCAAAAAGGCTTGTGCAATTGACAGCCCAAAGTGAAAAAAAAAACTTGTAGATCAACTCGAGACATCTACAAGACTCAAGTCATTTGGTTCTTTACAGAAATAGGCCTATTCAAAAAGGGGGAAAGCACAATTGCAGAAAGGTGGATACATCAAAGACTGACTGCTCAAGATAGTAGCGAAGGAAGGAGACTAACTTTTTGGCCTACAGGACCAAAAATGGTTAACAAATTGGCAATTCCCAGGGGAAGCATGCTTGCTATGCTTAGAAAGACTAGTAACCTCAAAGTCTATTGGGCACGGAGTCAAATGGCAGCTTGAAAAGGTTAGCAACAACCTTCTAAAGACCTATGAACCAACAAAGCTTTACCTTAAACACAAAGGAAAACACATAGACAACAATGGCTAAAACTACACAGACGTGTGCAATAGCACTTAGGGAAAATGAAAAACACACAACTAAAAGCAAACTATTATGTACAGCTAACTAAGGACATTTGCCTCCCTCCTAGATCAAAGGAAAAACTTCTTAAGTCTCCTTCATGGCAAGAAAACTTATGGTGCCAGACAAGTGGCTAAAAAGAAAGGAGACTTGGCGACTTGCTCTTCTCGTCTGCCACCTTGATTGGCTTGTATCCAAATGAATCAAGGTCAAACATGCTTCCAACATATATGTATTCATCTTGCTCTTGGAAGCTTGTCTAATGCTAGTCCTTCATGTTAGTGTGTTTCATCAAGAAATCAATAGTTGTTAGCTTATCACCATAAGCCCCTTGATATGCATCATGGATTGACTTGTCCCCTTCTGCTTCATTAAAAACCCTGTCAAACTGATCCTCTACTTCGTCATGGCTTTCTTGAAGAATGGTGACTGTTGTGATGTCTGAAATGAGATCACAAACTGATTGTTCATCCCACAAAACATCACCTTCTTGTTCAAGGTTCTCTTCTTCAAAGCTTTCCTCGAAATAGATAGGCCTCTCCTTTTCTTGCTCAAAAACTAGAGTCTCTAATTGTTCAAAGACATCCTGTTGATTCTCCTCCAACTTGGGTTCCATGGCATGCTCATTTTCTTCATCAAATCAATAAGGAAGTTCATCAAACAAGGGATGAGAGAGCTCACCATGCTTACTTTCCTCTTCATATTGTTGGAACATCCGCATTTATGCATGACTTGTGTCTTCTCCATTGTTGATGATGTCTTCAAAAGGAGCATCCATGATGATTTCCTCCTCATTGTCATCCATGATAGCCTCTTGGGCAGCTGCAAATTGGATCCTCTCTTCTTCATATGCCTCTTTCAAAACAGGTTCCTCCTTGATGACTTCAAAAATATCATCTTCAAATTCACCAACCTCTTGAAAGGATAAATCTGAAAGCTTGTTGCCCCTTTGCATACTTATTTGAGTCCTAATGCTGCCTTCTCCACCCTTAGCCATCTCATAGCCTCCTTGAAGAAAAGTGTAACCTGCCCCAATGACTTCAAACAAATCATTCAAAACATGATCAAGAATCTATCCATGCTCCTCCATGATGTCTTGCAAAGTGAGAAAAGAGTCAAAGATCATCTCTTCCTTGTCGAGGATAGAGGCAAAAACCTGTGACCTATCTTCTTGTTCACCAACGGGGGTACCTATGGCAGTCTCCTCCTCATCTGCACTCATGAAGTCTCCCTAATCAGTCATGAACTAAGCATACTCCTCTTCACTTGCTTCCCTCAAGATGGATTCCTCAACACGGAAACATTCTTCATTTACCAGGCAAGGAGGTGGAACATAAGGATTGCCAAAATCAGGTTGGGAATAGAAAGTAGGGGATCTTTTTGAAAGCTCATGAGAAAATGGGGGCAGACCTTGGACCAAAATCACTTGATTTTCTTCTCTCCACTTGACCAACATTTCATCAATATCAAAATTAGCTTGAGGATTGGTAGAAGGGGTGTCTTTTGGTGTAGGCTCCTCTCTAAGATATGAAACTTCCATCTCTCTTTCACTAAGCAATCTCACCTTTGCCTCTAATTCCTCAATTTGCTTAGCTAGATTTTCTTGAAAGAGCCTTTCTTGGAGCTCATAGGAATCATCATGGAAATGGGGAGTGCATGAAGGCTACCATGGAGTACAAGAAGCTTCTTGAGGAAGGGTGGGAGGGACTTGAGAAAGACTAGCCTTATTTTGTACCTCACACTCTCGAACAATACCTTTCTCCTCCTTGCTACTCCATAACTCAACTACTTTACTCCAACTCATGATCTTAGGACTGGAAGTCTCCTTTTGGGGTGATGGGGTTGCCATGTGAGAGGGTAGTGAGGGTTTGGATTCCACTTCCCTTGCTGCCAACATAGACTGTTGCATCTGAAGATTTGCTAATTCAATCTGCTTATCAAGATTGACTTTAAACACAAAATTTACTTTTCAAAACTCTCCTCAACATGATTGGGGAAAGGACTTTGACAACCTGACTTGGCTCATGAGTAGGGGCTACATATGGCTGATATGAAACTTGGGGCAGTGGGTATGTAGGTTGATAGACTTGGTAAGGCTGCCTCTCATGAATACTCAGCTTCTCTTCCAAAGATGCAATTAAACCACTCACATCTAGCATCTCATTTGTTAGCCTTTGCCAATTGGCTCTTTCAATATGAGTCCATTCACTCTTAACTAGATCTAATGCATTTCTCACTTGATAGATGAAATGATCAATAATTTCTTGGCCACATCCCCTTCTAGTGTCAAATTCCACTACATACTTTTCATACCTTAGTAGTGCTTGTTTGAAGGTGAAAATGGGCTGATTGGCAAAAAGATTAGGTTGAGTAGAAGTAACACATTGAGAAGATTGGGCATAAGACTGATATATCTCAAGATAGGGTTGAGACTGGTCATATTGGACTTGGTAAGGATCAACACAAAGTTGGTAAGGATCATAGCCAGGATGGCCAAGGACTTGCTCAAACTGAAGAGGAAGAGGCAAAGCCCACAATGTTTCACCAACCTACAAAGGGCAAAACTCATAACCATATGCATCCTTGTTGCTTGAGGTAATTCCATGAATAACCTGAGCTTGATCAAATTTATATGAAGGAACACAAGGCCCATGCTTCTCAGCAATGGAATTATACATACCAAAGTGATTTCTTGATGGTAGCAAGACTGCTTAACCAGCTGATTCAACTCAGAGTCACCATTTGGTGTTGATTGAATGCCTCCAAAGGTTGACTTGTTGAAGAACACACCAATAATTCTTCAACCTCTTAGACAAAATGTCCCATCAGGTGTGATAAAAATTGTTGACGCGGTGGATTGCACCCTTGAAAGAAGGCTGGGCTTCTCTCTTCCACGTGGCACAATGGAGACTCCCCTCTTGCTATGGGTCTAGAAAAACTAAGGGGAGAATCTCTAGATAAGGGATAGCTCCCTTTGATGCATCTCTATGGTCCTAGATTTTTTACTACTAACAATGGGAGGGGATGAAAAAAGAGAAGGATTACTAAAAATAAAACCTAAACTAAAGTAGTGATACACCAAAATGGTTGATCTACTTAGCTTTGACATACACTTTACACCAAGAACAAGCTGATATACACTTCATTTGATATGAGAAACTCTTCTGCATCAGTGAGCTAGGGGTCCTCTGGAGATATATGGAGGAAGAACTACCAGAGGTGTTCTAAGACACACTATGGCATCCTATTCACATGTGCCTATCCTCTGTTGTGGACACTTTTGGCTGACCTACAAAAGAAGAACTCACAATACACTAGACATGCTGGAATCATTCTGTGAAAGCATGAAAGAAAATGACTTAACACAAGACAAAACCATAGACATATGCAAAAGTGCAAACTCAAATGGAGGTAAAAATGCTGTCTTGATTCAAGGTAAAATCCTGCAAGGCTTCGCCATATTAGCTGAGAGATACATATTTCTAATGAGAGTTTTTAATATATAGAGAAAGAAAGAGGCTTTTGGCACCTTTTGGAAAAAGCTACCCATGCTGCGTTGAACACCTAGGGAGGAGAAAAATTGGTTATGCCGGTGTCATCCTTCTAGAAAGCCCTAAAATAACCATGATGTAGATGTCACCAGTCTGGACTTTAGTGCCTAACCTGTATTAAAAATCACCGCAAAATCATGGGTTTTACACGATTGTCTGCTCATTAATGTAAAACAAAGAAAAAATAGGTCATGCTTTCACTACTTTCACTCCTTGATGACCACTTGGTAGAGACTATCTCAATCGCTGGAATAACTCCTCTACCGACACTTTCTTTTGCCACTTGGGCTATTCTATTTGCCCCTACGCTTGGCTGGGTGTGTCTTTTGGAACATTCCAAATGTTTTCATATGTGTGCGTGGCCGTGTTCTAGATTTTCTATTTTGTTTCCTCTTTCCTTGCTATATTTTGTCTCTTTTTGGCAATTTGAGCTCTCAGGGCTATCTTCTCATCTTTTCTTGGCTCCTTGGGCTCCTTTCTCAGTGGGTCACTGAGTTCACCTGCAACCTTCGCTTATGAATTCTTTCGGGCTCTCTTCAACTGTTAACATGTGCAGGCCCATTTTTAAGCATTTGAGAATCAACGGCTATTTCATCACCGTAAAGTTGACATCTGCAGGCCCATCACCATTCGAAAGCCAATGACTATTTCACCACCTTAAATTTGACATTTGCGTACCCATCATCGGATGTTTGAACCTCCAACAGCTAGTTCGCTATGTTGAATTTGATGTCTTCAGGCCCATCACCCCTTTGGTAATTTCTTTGTCTTTTCACAATTGAACCTTCCTTGGATTTCCTTCAAACAAAAGTTTGAAGGAATCCCTTGTCTTGTCTTTTCTTTGGATTTCCTTTGGACAAAAAATCCGAAGGAATCCTTTACCCTTCGCTCTTTGATGAATCTGATCACTACCTTTTGTAAGGGCCATTTGGTTCTTGAAATGCCCCTCCAGAACTTCTGATTTGGTCCCTTCTTGGTCACCGAGAGTCCCCCGCAAGGGCACCTGCCCTTCGGGCTCCTTTGGGCTTCCTTGGTTCTCAATTTCTTTAGACAAAATGTCCAAAGGAATTCCTTCATATATTTTACCCGAAGGAAACCTTTTCTTTGGAGTCTCAACCCTTTCTCTCTTCTTGAATTCCTTCAGAAAAAATGTCTAAAGGAATTCCTTCAGACATTTTGCTCGAAGGAAATGTGCCTTTGGATTTTCCCTTGGATTTTCTTCAGACAAAATGTCTGAAGAAATCCTTTGTCTTTTACCTTGTATTTTTTGAAGGACCTTTGCCTTTGTTTACCATGGATTTCCTTTGAATAAAAGTCTGAAGGAATTCTTTTCCTTTCACTCTTTGATGAATCTGCTTACTACCTTCTGTGAGGGCCCTTTGGGTCTTGGAATGCCCATTCAAAACTTTTGATTTGGTCCTTCTCGATCAAAGTGCCCTTCGAAGAAATTTTGTTGCCCTTTTTGCAAATTGTTTAGGCCATTTCAAGTTTTTTAATTATGACTTTGAACCATTCGATTGAACCTGAACCCTTTTTTGGAGTTCAATGGTTCAACGGTTCAATAGTTCAATACTCTATGTTCTGCAAGGAGTCGTGTTCACTCCATTCCCTTATGAATTTAATGTATCATTGAACCTATTGTTTGAACCTACCACTTGAACCTACCGCTTGAACCTACAATGGTTCAACGGTTCAATATTTCAATATTTCTAAGTTCAAAGCTCCTAGAAAGATCACGTGACTATTGGTCGGTCTGTATAGTTCATTTCATATCATTGAACCCCGACGTTGAACCACTTTTTTTAATTTTTAGGAAATGTGCCTTCAAATTTTGGTCTCTTTCCTTATGAATTTCTTCACACAAAATGTCCGAAGAAATCCCTTCGGGCACTTTGTCTTTAGAGATTTGTAAAAGACTTATATCTCTTTGAAGTTGGCCCATTCCCTTGTCGAAAAGGCTTGTGCAATTGACTACCCAAAGAGAAAAAAAGAAACCTGTGGATCAACCCGAGACATCTACAAGACTCAAGTCATTTGGTTCTTTACAAAAATAGGCCTGTTCAAAATGGGGGAAAGCACAATTGCAAAAAGGTGGATACATCAAAGACTGACTACTCAAGATAGTAGGGAAGGAAGGAGATTGGCTTTTTGGCCTGCAAGACCAAAAATGGTCAACAAGACATATACAAATTTTATACAAACCAACATTAAAAACTAATCAACATCTCTTCAGTTTTTGTCTCATGTAAGACAAATCCAAAGCACTCTAATAGAGACACCTTCGGCGTAATAAGCCTCCACATAAATATTTTATTAATTGGACTCCTCCTCGAGGCCATCCTCTCTAATCAATAACCTAGAAAATTATACAACACAACGTCGATGCATAGCCAAAATTAATATCGTAGTAAGGCCATGCCATTATCTCACTATTCATTGATTTGGCCCAATGCTAATGTCAGAGAGGAGACATGTTTCAGCTGTACCTCACAACAACATACACCCTTAAGATTTTGGTCTCATTGAAAGGATGGTTCAAGATATATTGTGCCAATTAAACTATATATTGTGCCAATGTCAATGAAACTCTATATTTAAATTGTTGATGAAAGATGATACTTCTATATCATTCATTCAGTTATTTGTCACAATATAACGATCTGATCATATTATGTATGTAATACTGTTCACGTGGATTCATTCACTTGGGTGAGACTTGCCCTATATGGATATGTGATATGGATACTATATTGATTCATTGTGGCCATACCCATATCTAACGAATCAAAGTCAAATAATTGGTCAACTCATTAGGCCCATTACTCAAATATTATAGGTACAAACCCTATGCACTCTTCTCCCCTCTTAGATATAGATAGGGATAGGTGAGTGCCCATATATAGATAGAGGCCCTCAATTAATATATCAAATTACTAGAGTTTATGTTTATATATAGGGGCCTCCATCCTCTGTAGATATATATAGGGGTGGGAAAGTGCCCATACATAAATAGGGGACCTATATTGGTTTACAAATTGAGTGCTCCATTGACCGTATATATCTAATTGTGCCCTCACCTATATATATTTATTGATATCAAATATATAGCATTAGTTATTAGAGATTGATGTATGAGTGATGCACTGACAATTTCCCTTAGATTGTTCTGTCTATTTAGGATATGGATAAGGCATATATAACATAGTGGGCACACTAGTAAGTGGTGGCTATCCCCTCTCTATCTATATATGGGCACCCTTATATATAAACTAACCATTTATAGTTGAGGTTGAGAGAGAGATCCCATAATAAATGAGGGGCACTCGATTGATGATTGACCCTATATATCTATTTGGCGAGGGCACCAAATAGAGATTGTGGAGGGTGGGGGCTTTATGTAAATATCTATATATAGGGGGGATTGGGGGACCCACATTCTAGTGAGCGATGAAGAAAGTTTTCTTTCTATTTATATAGGGCATAGATAATATATTGATGAATTAAGGGACGAGACCACACTTGATTAATTCCTTGAATTGAGGGATGATAGTAGATAGATAAGGGTGACTATGTGATCACAAAATTGTCGAATGGCACCCATACCCATCTTGAGGAGTTGAGGATTTGCTAGGTTGTATTGTATCATATTACATAAATTTAAGATAGTATATCAATCACTCTATTCTATTTTTGAAGAAAGCCGATGCCTATTAAGAAGAACACCAATGATTACCATGAAAAATAAGGGAGTGACAAGGAATTTTTAGGGTTATTTTATAAATTTAATATATTATATAGTTATGTTAAATTTTGACAAGTAATTTTTAAGGTTATTTTATAATATTTTGAATAGTGGTAAAGTTACACACAATCTAAATTTGTGAATTTATTAATATTAAATAATATCACTTTGTAAGTCATTTTTATAAATTTTTCATACATATTTTATTTATTAATATATTTTTATTTAATAAATACGATAAAATATATATGTTTTGTTATGCACACCTTAAAGTGGCATTAAACATGTCAAAATCTAAAAAAAAAATTGGATATGAAAAAAGACATGTTTATATAGTGTTTTATTGTTTCTAACAATTTTTTATAATCTATTTAATTTTTTTTGAATAATTTTAATTTATAATTTTATCCTAAATTTTGATTGCTGAAAAGTGTAACCCTTCAACATGCTTTTATCCATCAAGTTATACTCGATTATAAAAAATTCCAACCACTTAATCAAATGAAGTGACAACTATGTTAGCCCCTTCATTGTCGATAGGTCAGATTTTAAAACCTAACATGACCTTTTTTGTTTGTGTATCTACATAAAATTCTTTTTGTTTATGATTTTAACCTCATAGCCCAATGGTTCTTTTAAGGATTATATTATTTACTGCGATAATTGACACCACTTGTCTGTGTTTCATGTCGCATTATGGTATTAGTGCATTGTCGATGGTAATAGTTTCGTCAAGGTTATCCATTTTCAATTAAATAAATTTTTTGAATAAATGTAAAGAGAAGTTGAGCAACATATACATTATGATGGTTTCCTAGAAAAGACAAAACTTGTAAAAAATAATTAATTTGGTATTCTAGGCATGGTAATGAGACATAAGTATTGTATGACATATGAGCACCATGGTACAACATTTTTCAACATATACAAATATTGTAAAAATTTAATGCACATTTCAAAAGTACAGGTAAAAAACTATAAGTATGAATATTAATGCAAATGTATTTTTTAAACAATGTGAATCTCCTAATTCAAGCTTGTGAAATATTATTTGATGTTCAAAATAACATGCCTAAAATACACCAAAGTTTATATATGTATGGAAGTTAAATGGACAAATGCAATAAAATGCATTCAATAAGTCATACATTGTAGTAGAAGAAATGAAAACACATAATGTTGAAGTATATTTATATAACATTGAGTTGTAGAAAACGTTTTTTTTTTTTTTTTTTTTTCATAACTAAAAAACAATAAAAAAACACAATTATAATTATGGAAAAGCACTTAAGAAATATAAATTTAAAAAGCTAAAATTGCTTTAACATCCCTTCATGAAGTATAATATAGATTTTCATTGGGAAGGATTGACATTCTCTTTATAAAGTCTCCCTCTTTTTTTTCTTTTGCCAACATATGGAGTCCTTCTTATAATACTTCTTGGAGTGAGAACATTAGGGGAGGGAATTCTATTAAAGTATGGAGAGCACCCAAAGGATGACATCTCTTTATTGGAGTTTCTATTGTTCTCCCTCCTCTGAATTTGATGACACTATAGCTTCAAGAAAGAATACACCTCTAGGGTTCCAATCTAAGTTAATGTATGAGGGTTTAGGTATCATGGGTTTGTCTTGAAAGAGATCCACCACCAAAAAATATAAGCGGTTTTGTATCAAATGTTACCTTACAAATGCCATTAAAGTATCCTCAACCACATCTTATTTGATAGAATTAGGGGCTTTTATTTCTTCTGACATGGTGGGGAGGGGTTGAGCTTTCTTTTTCTACTACATCTTTGTTTTTTCCTTAGTGTTTGTTCCTTGGCTTTGGTTTTTCCTCACTAGCATAGTGTTGCAAGCCATAAAGAGGTTATGTTTGATTTTGTTCATACGAGGGGGTCTAGCATGTTATTATTTTTTAGACCATGGACATGATTTTCTAAGGTGCCCATACTCATGACAACCCTCACACCTAAAATTGATTTGTTTATAGTCTACTTTTTAAACCCTAGCTTGATCCTCTAGGATGAGTTCAATACCTTGAACCAAGGGTATACTCATATTCATATTGATATAAAGTCCCTCATTGAATCACTTAGTTTTGGACAAAGTATCTACATCAATCATGACTATAGAACCCAAATTTTCTCATATCTTCTTTAAAGTGTACTTATTCAAAATATAAAAAGGAGTCCATAAAGTTTGAACCAAAATGAGATAGAAAAGGTTTCTTCCTTTGAGACATCAAGCCCCCTTTTCCATTTGGTCATGAAGAGCCTTGAGTTCTTGAAAAAACATGGCCCTTCTAGTAAGATCTTATGTCTCTCTTGTATCAAAGTGAAAGGAAATCATGAAGAAACCCTTTTGGAGAAAAGAGGGATATATACTTAAAATTTTATAGTTATATTTCACGAATAGAATAAAATCACCCTCCATCACCCAAATATCATTGAAATTGTAGATGATAGACTTTGTCTCTAGGTTGAAGTTGTTTGTTTGTCCTAAATGATTTTCATGTGCACGAGCAGGTTTTGTATGCATATAGTTGCTAATTACACTTACTCATAGCATAGAAACCCAAGCATGTAAATGACAAAGGTAAAGTGTGAGATTGTTGAGAAAATGTTGCCATCTTAACTTACAATTGTCATGAATTACTGAGGAGGAGAATTTTTCTCTAAGTCAGGTTCATCAATTGAGGATCATGTAAAACTGCAATATGATGACCCTAATTTTTGCTACTTTTCCTTGTGGTGGATGTAGCACTAACATCATTCTCTTCACCACCGAATTTGGATGAAATTATTAACCAATGTAGTGTAAACACCATCATTCTTTCTGGATTCTCCAACCTATGTAGAAACACATTTTAGTTTTAGAATTTGTACAAGAAATATATGATGAATAAAATAGAGCCTAATAGAGTCAAGTATCATAGGCTTGTGATAGCTGCCTCTAATAAATTACATATTTTCTCTCCCTTGAACAATAAAACAAATATAAATTGATGTGATACAACATAAGTATGGGTTTGTGGAAATCTAAACTAGTTAAGTGTGATTCAATTCAAATAGGCTTGCTCAATACACAAAAGAGGATGTTAAAAGCAGGTTGGTGAGGTGTTATTACTTTTCTACCTCGAATAAGGTGTAGGCATAATGTGGACTGGGCACTATTTATTAAAGTTTAAATGTGTTGCATTTGGCTCCCACTATTACTTGGTCGGGGATTTTAATTATCACCTATCAATTTGACTTTTAAAAAGGCTTTATAATAACACCTTGCATGGTAATAGTTATGTTGGCATCGTAGCGACACATCACACCCTAAAAATATAGAATTAAATATTTGACACTCTAAGCTAACTATCAATTTAAAGAAGTTGATGTGGAGACCATTTAGGTGCCACATATGTGTGAATTTAGGGTGCACCACTACTGGTGTCTCTCTCTTAGCATGCCCTGAAGTTACTCTTTGAGAATCTTAAGAAGATAAGTGTTAATTTATTTGTTTAACATGGTCTGAATCAATCAATCATGTTACAAGTGAATAGTATAATGTACACCATGACGATTGGCTACAAATTGGACAACATGTTCTGATAACCTTGTGTACTGAACATAGCTAATAAAAGGAGCTACAAAAATTGAAATAGTAATAAGGTATGGGATGTATGGCTGAAATCACTCATTCCTCTGAATATGACAAATATTATCTCTATATAAACTATACAATTTTTTTAAAAATAAAAATTTGATATGATTGAAATGAAATAAATTAAATGAATATAGAACTCCCTATTAGGATCAAAATTTCCCTATCTTAGATCCCATACCACTATTGTTTGCTATCATCGTGTAGGTCAAATGTACCTTATTAATAAGTCTTATGTTATGTCTGTAGGGTAGAGAATTCCTCCACCAAGTCATCGTCCTTATCACCAAGTGCAATTATTCACGTGACTAGTTTATTAAAAGGATGTAAATTTTCCATTCAAGGGCTCAAATTCCAACCACCATTGATTTGCCATCCAGTTGAATGTGAGTTAAATGTATCGGAACAAATTTCACATCAAATACCTCTTAAAATCACAACTAGAATCATCGTCAAATATGGTTAACCTCCCAAAAATCATGGATAAACATTATTTCATAGTACATTTAAACGGCCAATGAATACTAAAATTATATTTGAGCCCATAGTCACCACCAAATCTGGTTAATCGCTCAAAAGTCATGGATAAACATTATTAAAATAAATGGATTGCCTTTGCCACCTTACTTTATAATTTGGTTAAATTGTTGAGAAGAGCAATCTAGTGATGTCGTATATGTGATTTTACTCCACCACATCTTGATGGAATTCATTTTAAAATCAAAATCAACTGCATTTATTTTGCTTTTTGTTTGGGGTTTCTTTGTTGCCTGCCATTGTCTGTGGGTAATGTTGGCCATGGGTGGAGCAACATCAACGGGTATAATATAATTTGATTGCTTTTATTGTGATAAACATTTGAAGTTTTTTTAATCATTACCGTCTTTTTCATTTTGTTACAGGGTCACATTTTTACATTTGTGGGTTAAACCTTTTTGGTTTATATTTCTCAGTTCATGAAAATGTTACGTATTTTTTCATGTTTATAGCTTCTCAAGAATTTGTTGTTTACACATCTTCTTGTGAATGTTTGTTGGCGTCTTTCATTCTACAAAATTACTGTGTTTTTTTCCTCTATGGCCCAGACTCTATTTTTCATGTTGTTCATGACACAACAATAGTTCATGGAATCCTTCAATAGTTTGCAACATTTTCAAGTATGTCTAAACGATAAAAACTCATATCGTTTGTATTCTCTTCTCTCACGAGTTTAAGGTTAACATATATAATTATGAAAACAATGTAATTTTGGATTAATGATACTGAGTTAACATATTAAAATATGGGTTTTGAATGCCATGTTTTAAGTTAGTATAATTAAAATTGTACATTAAAATATGTGTTTTATATATTATTGGTTTTAAAGTAAGTAAATTGATAAAATATAATTAATTAAAAAGTCTAAATTTAATTTCAAATTAGAATAAAATGATCGTTATAATTATCTCTTCTAAATTAATAATACAAAAAATGATTATTTGTACTTTACTCCTTTTAAATATATTTACTCCTTTTAAATATATTTAAATTCATATAAATGTGGGCCACTATATCACATGCCAATTTGCATAAATCTATTTATATCATATTTTTATTTAGGAAATGCATTTAAGTGTCACTTGATTTAGGGAAGAGATAAAGGCCAATTAAAAATTATCATTTTGTTGTTCAATTTCCACCAGCCTCATAATTTTTTTTTTTAATTTTTAGAATTTAAATTTAGAGAATAAAATAATTATATATATATATATATATATTTGTTAATATTAATTTGAAAATATACATATAATTTTCATGTTCCATTTAATTTATAGATTCAAATTTTCAATTGTAATTTTGAATGAAATATTTAATTTATATATTCATCTTTTTAAATGTGGTTGTGAATGAAATATATGAATCAGATTTTATTTATATTTATTTGTTAAATATATTTTTTATTCATATTTTAATTTATATTTACTTTTTTAATTATGGTTTTGAATAAAATTTGTATTTATTTGTTAAATATATTTTTTATTCACATTTTAATTTGTATTTATCTTTTTAATTATGATTTTGAATGAAATATGTATATCAGACTTTATTTGTATTTATTTATTGAATATATATTTTTATTCACATTTGAATTGTATTTACCTTTTCAATTATAATTTTGAATAAAATATATGAATCAAACTTTAATCTATATTAATATACAAGTATATTTAATTTACATTCTAATTTATATTCATATTTGATTAAGTATGATAAAGTTTTTTTTTTCCAGTCACAATTATTTTATAAATAATTCAAATTAATATATTATTAAATATTGGTTTCAAATAATTTTATATGTTCCAATTTATTTTGATTCTTTATTTTTTAATAAAAAATAAATAATTTTGTAAATCTTTATCTTTTTATATAATATTTAAATTTTATTTATATCTTAAAATATTTGATTAAGTATGATAAAGTTTTTTTCCTAGTCACAATCATTTTATAAATAATTCAAATTAATATATTATTAAATATTGGTATCAAATAATTTTATATGTTCCAATTTATTTTGATTCTTTATTTTTTAATAAATAATTTTGTAAATCTTTATCTTTTTATATAATATTTAAATTTTATTTATATCTTAAAAAATTAACTGTAAAATACTCTTTCAGAAATTAAAAATTAAAACTATCCATTCTTAATTATAAAATTAAGTTACAATTTAATTTAATTCATTCTTTGTTATTTAAAGAATAAAATTTTATTTTATTTTCTCTTTATCAAAAAATATATTTGATAAAGAGAGTAATAAAATATATGTAAACAAATTAAAATCATGAATTTGTTTTACATCATTATGTAGGTTTGTTTTGTAAAATTAAATAAAAAATTATGGGTTTATTTAATTTTTAAATTGTATTCTATTTTCTTAGAAATAAGATCACTCTTTTGAAAATGTTTAGATTGTTATACGGAATAGTTTTTGTTAGTTTTTATTTTTTTATTTTTATTTGTTTCCTTCTTTTAACTTGTTATGTATTATATGTTTTTGATAACTATCAACCAATTTATAAAAAAAAATTAAATATTTTCAAATTATTTATTGTTTGTTATAACAAAATATTATTGTGTAATTAAATTGAATTTTATTTTATTATTTTAAATTTAGATAAACTTATTTACAAAATGTTATATATAATATCATAGCTCACTTTTAATTGATTGCATGTATTTTACATTTATTGTCTTGTTTATTTTCTCTTTAACATCTCTTAATTATATTAAAAAAAGAATCAATTTAAAATTCCTTTATTTTTTAATCATTTGTAAAATACTTATTTTTGTCTATCAATGTTTATATTGTACTTATCCCACCCTTTTATTACATTATTAGATATTACAAAAGGGACATTGTGATACATAAATATGACAAATATGACAAATATAACCATGGGCCAACTCCTCCCCCTTCTTCAATAAAAAACAAAAAATTGAACATGGACAACTCCTCCCCCTTCTTCAATAAAAAAACAAAATATTGAACATGGACAAATCCTCCAAAGTAAACTTACAAAGCCATTGGGTCCCAAACAATTTTTTTTTTAAAAAAAATCAACGAACCAGAGAACAAAGAAAACAAAACAAAAAGAACAATTAGGAAAGTATTCAATAATCTCTGAAGACAGACACAACCAAGACAACTCAAACTAGGGTAGTAGCGGCCAAGACCACCTTCACAACCATATCTTCCATTTTCATGTCTATGTTCTCAATAGAGAGTTCATTAGATAAAAAAACCCTTGCCAAAATAACCATTTAGAAGAATTCTCAAAGAGCCACGACCGCTACGCCACCCATTGCTTCCATCATAATTACAATTAATCAACCACTCAAAATCTTACAAAGCCTTAACTGCTATAAACAATTTTATGGACAAGTAAATGTAACATTTAATGGCAAGTTTACACAATTTTGTCCAGCTCTTAAAACTTGTCTTAAAATATGTATTTTTTTAAAGAAAATATATAAAAAGAGTGAAAAAGAGTGATATTTTTTTTTTTTGGCGGGGGGGGGGGGGGGGGGGGGGGGGGGGGCAGGGGCGGGGGTTGGAAACGGAAATATACAACGTTAGTTTAGGGTTGGGAGTGAAGTAAACTTCGGGGTGGCAGTGGTAGGGTTTCAATGTTTAATATACCAATGGCGGACATTCAGTTGATATCGATTAAAATCTATTGTGAACTTTAATTGTATCATAAAATATATTTAAAATAGAAAAGAGAATAAATCAAATATTTAAAAATATAGACCTCATGAATGCTTTATAAAATCTATGGGGTACATACCGAATCATTCAATTATTTTTCAAACTAGAAAATACACCAGACATAAGATAGAAGAAATAGAGAAATGAGTGAAAAACAAGTTTATGGCGGACATTCAGTGGATGTCGATTAAAATCTATTGTGAATTTTAATTGTATCATAAAATATATTTAAAATAGAAAAGAGAACAAATAAAATATTTAAAAATATAAACCTCATGAATGCTTTATAAAATCCACGGGGTACATACCGAATCATTCAATTATTTTTCAAATTAGAAAATACCCAAGACATAAGATAGAAAAAATAGAGAAATGAGTGAGAAATAAGTTTATGAACAAGGTTTGTAGCAGCAACATTTTCGATTTGTCACATAAAAATCACGATTATTTGTTGGGAAATTTTTAGGAATACTAAATCATTTATTTATTTTCAAATTAGAAAACATGTCAGACATAAAATAGAAGAAACAGAGAAATGAGTGAGAAACAAGTTCATGGACAAGGTCTATAGCAATAACACTTTAGACTTGTCACTTAGGAATCACAACTTTCTGTTGGGAAATCAGCACTGGGACACACCATGTCATTCATTTATTTTCAAACTAGAAAACACGCCAACATAGAAGAAACAGAGAAACGAATGAGGAACTAGTTCATGGACAAGGTCTGTAGCAGTAACACTTTCGGCTTAACACGTGTAAATCGCAACTTCCTGTTGGGAAATTCTCAGTTCGACAGACATTTTTGCAGTTGGTGTTACTGACACAATACCCCTTAAACTTGCGGCTCGGGGTCTTACACATTCGCCCCTCCGCTGCTTCCATCTCTGCAATGCATTTATTCCAACCAAACCATAAACCAGATGCATAATAAACCAAGATCTAACATTTATTCCAACCAAACCATAAACTAGATGCATAATAAACTAAGATCTAACACAGAAATTCATAACAATCAATGCGAATGCACATACCAAGGCTTATAAAAAAGCAAGAACAAAACCATAAACACAAAGCCCAGACTTCTCGTGCTCGCTGCCATTCTATTGCACATTTGTAGAAAGAGAAGGAAGCATATTTCCACATTTATATAGAACTAGCAGAGCCTGAAGTTACTCTTTGGGAAGATTTAGGGTTTAGGTATTAAATTATTTGTTTAACTTGGTCTGAATCAATCAATCAGCATTGCCAGTGAATAGTACGATGTACACCACGACGAGTGTCTCCAAATTGGACAGCAGGCTTTGGTAACCTTTTGTACTGAACACAGTTGGCTGAGAGGAGCTGCAAAAACTGAAATAGTAACAGGGTTTGGGACGTATGGCAGGAATCTCTCTGTCATTTGAATTTGACAGATCCTATCTCTAAGTAAGCTAAACAAATTTTCAAAAAATAGAAAGACGACGTGGTTTTTGATATATGATAATTGTACTCCACCAAATTGAAATCTTTGGTAACCTTTTGTACTGAACACAGCCGGCTGAGAGGAGCTGCAAAAACTGAAATAGTAACAGGGTTTGGGACGTATGGCAGGAATCTCTCTGTCATTTGAATTTGACAGATCCTATCTCTAAGTAAGCTAAACAAATTTTCAAAAAATAGAAAGACGACGTGGTTTTTGATATATGATAATTGTACTCCACCAAATTGAAATCTTTGGTAACCTTTTGTACTGAACACAGCTGGCTGAGAGGAGCTGCAAAAACTGAAATAGTAACAGGGTTTGGGACGTATGGCAAGAATCTCTCTGTCATTTGAATTTGACAGATCCTATCTCTAAGTAAGCTAAACAAATTTTCAAAAAATAGAAAGACGACGTGGTTTTTGATATATGATAATTGTACTCCACCAAATCTCAATGAATTTCAAATCAAGTCAATTGTATTTATTTTGTTTGGGTTTTCTTTGTTGTCTGTCATTGTTTTGCCATCTACCATCGTCTGAACCTTGGTTAGCCATCGGTGGAGTAACGAATGCAACAGAGGTAAAAGATTAAGGTATGATACAATTTCCTTGCTTTTAGTTTAGTTTGTTTAGGTTTTCTTTGTTGTTTATCATTGTTCAATTATCCATCATCGTTTGAAGTTTCATTAGTTATGGGTGGAGGTATGTAAATAAATCTAAAGAGTATAAGATAATTAGTTGTTTTTATTATAATAAATATTTGAATTTTTTTTTATATAGTTGTTTTCGTTTTGTTGCATAGTCATTTTTTTACGTTCGTAGGTTACACTTTTTTAATTCATATTTTATATGTTAGTAGGTTATACCTTTCTAATTCATATTTTTATGTTCATAGAATTGTGAGAATGTTTATTGATGGATTTCATTCTACAAATTGATTAATGGGTTTTGTTCCTCATAACTCTTGAGTTTCATTTTCATATAATTCGTGATGAAGTATAGATTATTCTTTTGGTAGCTTATGGAATCCTTTAATGGTTTGGGAACTTTCCTGTTTGTTGTAATAGATGCATGGACTTTATAAAGAAAAATTAAACATTTATAAATAATTAAAGTTGTATTAATAAAATTATTTTAATATCATAGATTCATATTCAAATAAAAAGCCATGCATACTAATTGGAGTAGAGGAGAATGACGGGCTACAGCGTGTGGAAGTCGCGGCCGAGCTAGGGCAGTCGTGCCTTAGCCTATTCAAAGCGGTGGGTTGTTGTGCGCAGGTGTAGATTGGGGGAGCGAGGGAGTGGCGAAATGTTGAGGCATCAGGCAGAGGCATCGCAAGGTCACGCTGGACCAAGGAGGGCGTGATCATGGCTCAACAAGAGCCTTTAAAAACCGCGCTTGGTAAAAGTTTTAGTGCAGCTGTGGGCATGAACAAGCAGGAGCAGCAAGGTAAAACAGTAGGTCAGGAGTTTTCTTCCCAGAATCCAGGAGCAATGGAATGGAGCTTCCCTGGGGGATCCAAGATTATGAAGATTAATGGTTGCCTGGAGAAATGCAAGGAACGACCTAAACTGGTAATTCATTTCGATATGATTTCGGATGATGTGGAATATTATTCCAAGCATTCTTTGTATTGCAAGTTTTTGGGTCTGAAAATTTCCCTTCAATTTCTGGAGGGTTGGGCCAAGAGAGTGTGGGAACCAGAGGGAGAAATGGAGGTCACGTTATTGGCAAATAACTACTTCATGGTCACGTTTGTATGCCTGGCTGACCGCAACAGATTTTTTGAGGGAGGGCCATACTTTTACAATCAAGTCGGACTTTTTGTTAAACCTTGGCATGTTGGGTTTAATCCTTCTGAGGAATTACCAACTCGAGTTCTGGTATGGGTTAGGCTCCCCAGACTTCCTATTGAATGTTGTCGTGAGGACGTTCTCCTGATGCTAGCTTCAACGCTTGGAAGGCCAGTGGGGTCTTCAACTCAAACTTTAGGTAAGAAAGTCATGACTTTTGCCAGAAATTGTGTGGAAATTGATTTGAGAAAACCACTGCCTGATGCGCTGGAGATAAGTGCGGGTTCACACTCCTAGGTGCAACAATTGGACTATGAGACCCTTCCCTTTAGGTGTCACCTTTGCCATGAGTATGAACACTTAGTGCACAGATGTCTGAAGGCTAAGCCAATGGAGCTACATCCCCAACTGCCACCTAACAGCATTCCAAGCACTGATAAAGGGAAGAAATTGGGGGTTGGGGAGAGCAGGGATGCTGAAGGTTTTCTACAGGTGAAAGCTCGAAGCTGTAACAGGGGCCAAAAGAGGACCCTTAGGGAGCAACAACATGATGACTCTTTCATTAGGTTTGAAATCTTGGACGGATTGGGCCAGCAAGAAGTAATTCTAAGATTAATGAGTGTGGAGCAGTTTGTGGGAGGTTCAGTACCAGAGATTAATTCAGCCAATCTTTCGATGGTTTTTCAAGAAGAGTCAGCCAATCTTTCGTTGTTAGGGAATTAGTTAGATGTCAAGTACCTGATATTCTCTTTCTTCAAGAAATGAAAGTTTTTGTGGATGATATGAGGAATATTGCACCTAAGTTATGGAGGTATGGTTCATGGCAGTGCATTGGAGCTCATGGATCTTCGGGGGGCGTGGCTTGTTTCTCGAATCTGTGTAAAATCCAACCTGTGTCCTGGATTTCCTTTAAATCCTCTTTATCTATGGTGGCTTCATGTATTGAGTCAGGTGAATCAATCCTTTTTTCCAATGTTTATGCTCCTACATATTTCCAAGGTAAACTTCTTGTTTGGAAAAAACATCCACTTTCTTTGTCAATTATTTCCTTATTTGCCTTGGATTGTGGCAGGAGACTTTAATGTTATTCTTGATTTAACGGAGAAGAGAGGAGGTAATGCATGGCTGGAGCCTTCTTCTCCCCTGCTCTGAGATAATATTGAGGCACTCAATTTAGTGGATATCAAGCCGGTTAATGGATGTTTTACCTGGAACAATCGAAGAGTGGGAGACAAGTGCATTGCGGAGCGTATAGATAGATTCATGACCTCCTGTTATTGGGTGGGGGGTTCGTGGTCTTCCTACCTTGATATTCTTGATTGGAGGGGCTCAAACCACAGGCCAATAAAATTAGTCATTTGTTCTACCCGTGAGCCTCTGAAGGCGCCATTCAAGTTTCAACTTATGTGGTTCAGGGACCTGGACTGTTTGGACGAGTGGCAGATTGGTGGAGGAGGGGCAGGTTGTTGTAGGAACAACAATGTATACTTTTATTAAGCTTCTCCAATTCGTTAAGTATTAACTCAAAAAGTGGAACTAACAAAGTTTTGGGAATATTTTCCAAAAGAAAAATGAGGCGCAGATGGAGCTGAATGTCATTATCAGAATCATTCAGGATGAGGGAATGACTGAGGTTTTGCTGAGGGAGGAAGCCAAGGCCTTAAAAGCTTTGGAGGAATGGGAACTAAGGGAGGAAATCTTTTGGAAACAAAAGGCCCGAATCGAATGGCTTAGAGAAGGGGATAAGAATGCAACCTTCTTCTTCAATTCGGTTCGGGCTAGACAGCATGGCATGGGGATTACTTCTTTGGTGTTGGACAGTGGGGAGACTATTTCTTCTATGCAGGGTATCATTAATGAGGTAGTGCAATATTTTGCTTCGTTATTTAAGGAGGAAGCACAGGGGGACTTGACTGAAGAGGTCCAGATCCTATCTTGTATTCCCTCTTTGGTGACCAGGGATATGAATAAGCATTTGATGAGGGATATATCTTTGGAGGAGTTAAGGAGGATATTCTTTATGATGTAGAAAGGAAAGGTGCCTGGTCCAAATGGATTCTCGATTGATTTATTTCAGGAATTTTGGGAAATTATTAAATGTGACATCCTGGCTGTTGTTCAAGAATCCCAGAGAAATAAACAAATGCTTCGGGCTTTGAACTCCACCTTCCTGGCTCTCATTCCTAAGGGTGGAGGGGCCGATAGGCTGAATCTTTTTAGGCCCATTTCTCTCTGCAATGTCACTTATAAAATTATTTCTAAGCTGATCGCTGAGAGGTTAAAAAAGTGGCTGCCTGTGCTTATCTCGAAGGAGCAAGGTGGCTTTGTAGAGGGCCAGCAGATTTTAGATGGGGTGGTGATGACTACTGAGACTATCCATTCCATGACCCAGTCCAATGAGAAGGTGATGTTTATCAAGCTAGATATGTCAAAGGCCTATGATAGAGTTCAGTGGTCCTTCCTCCAGAAGGTCTTGGGCACCTTTGGTTTTGCAGAGGATTGGATTCATTGGGTTTTGAGTTGTGTGAACTTGACCTCCTTTTTAGTTCTGATTAATGGTGAGCACTCTAATCTCTTTGGGGCTTCTCATGGATTGAGGCAAGGCGATCCTCTTTATCCTTACTTATTTCTTCTATTGGCGGAAGGCTTGGGTCGATTGATCAAAAGAAATGTGGGTGATGGTGTTATTTAGGGTTGGCAGTGGGGAGAGTAAATCCATGTACAATCCCATCTCCAGTTTGTGGACGATGTGGCTTTGATGGGTAGGGCTACTATTAGGGAGGCGTCTAACATACGCAAGAGCTTGGATGTTTACCTTGCTACCTCCAGACAGAGAATTAATGAGGGCAAATCATCTATTTTTTCTTTAACACTCCTCTGGCCATACAGCGAACAGTGGCTCTTATCCTCAGGTTCCAAATTGGGAGTCTCCCACTGCTTTATCTCGAGATTCCTATCTCTGTTGGCCGGCTGGCTAAGGAGTCATGGCGGGCGATCCTGGACAAATTTCAAGACAAGGTGAATCATTGGACCCACCGTTGGTTATCCTTTGTGAGTCGGGTTCAACTAATTCAATCAGTGGTGCAGGCTCTTCCTATTTACAAGTGTATGATCCAGGTGGCACTGATGAGCTTTGTTAAGGACTTGGTCTCCTTAACAAGACAATTTTTATGCGCTGGAAATTTATCTTCGACCAAGTGGAGCCTAATTAAGTGGGAGACGGTTTGCAGCCCAAAGAGGTTTGGCGGGCTTGGATTACGATAGTCTGTGCTATCTGGTACTGCTTTGGCTGCCAAACTATACTGGCATTGGTGCGTGGAACAAGATTGGCTGTGGGCTAGAGTGTTGTCCCACAAGTATTTTTTTGGGATTCCTAGGAGGGATATTCCACGGTATGATTTGGTTGGTAAAGGCTGGGTGATTTGGGTGACTCTCAAGAAAGGAGCCACATTGATTAAGAGGGGTCTTTTCTGGATATGCAAGAGTGGGGTGGAGGTCCAGTTTTGGCATGACTCGTGGGACGGTTTCTCTCTTATAATTAGCCAATATCCCTAGCTGAGTACTCTGGCCCGGAGGTTTTGTGAAGCTGACTGGAAAAGGGTGTGCAACTTTAAATCCCTTTCTTTTCAGGGGTAGGTGGCAGTTGCCAGATGGAAGTCCCCAGAAGAGTCGCTGATTCTTGGTTTGGAGGTAGAGTGCGCGGCCCTACAGAATATTCTGTCCCAATGTAGTTGCAATGCACTTATGGACATTGATGTGTTAACCTGGTCCCCGAACCCCAAGGGGAGGTATACGATGTCCTATGGCTATCAGGGGTTGATTTTCCAGTAGTATGAGGATAGAGGGGAAGTTCAGTGGTAGAAGAAAGTTTGGAATGGTTTCTCGTGGCTGAAGTGTAACTGTTTTACATGGACTTTAGTGTGGAACAGATGTTTGACATGGCACAATATTCGAAAGTGAGGGTTTGCTAGTCCTTCGAGGTGTGTGCTCTGCAATAGAGAGGAGGAAGACTCCTCTCACATTTTCTTTCAATGTTCCTTCACTCTTCAATTGTGGCACTTCTGGTGGGACGCATGGTGGTGTCAGTGCATCCACACTGTCTCTTTGGCAGATTTTTGGTCTAGAGTGGGCTGTCCCCCTTCTTCGACTTCCTTCTTGCAGAATGCGTGGTATGCTGGCCCTGTTTTCCTGCTTTGGTAAGTTTGGCTAAAAAGAAATCAAAGGATTTTTAAGGGTGAAAAATTGGTGACTTAGCAGGTTTGAAGCAGAATTAAGGGAATGATCCAGGAATCTATTGAAGCAAAGAGCGAGGTTATGCCGCCATTGAAGAAAGGGGACGCTGAGGTGCTAGAATGATTTGGCATAAGAGAGTTATCTCCGTTCTTGGCTTGTGTCAGACGTGGTACATAGGGGTAGCGAAAAGTTCAATGGTTGGGGAAGTGGACGCCTCCACCTGTTGGGCTTTTGAAAATTAATACGAATGGGTCGTCCAGGGGCAACCCAGGGGTGGCTGGGATTGGTGGGATTGCTAGGGAATTTTTGAGATCTGTGGTTTTTATTTTCTCGACATATCAGGGAGTGCAGACGATTAATAAGATGGAAGATTTGGTTATCCTATATGCTTTGAGGAGAGCTTATGCTTTGGGTTGGAGGAGGGTGCTCTGCGAAGTTGATTCTCATGTCCTGATTAACTTGATCCTGGAAAGAAATTTTTTTGATGTGCTCTAGCAATTGGCCATGATAGTGCAGTAGATTTTACAGGGGAGTTCTTGCATGGAGTCGATATCCTATGCCCACATTCCACGGGAGTGGAATAGGGCCACTGATTGTTTGGCAAAATGGGCGTCGAAAGAGGGAGAAGGTTGCAAGGCAGATGAATGGGAGTAGCTGTCTGGCGAGTTACGTCAGGAACTGGAACCCATTCTTGCTGGAGATATTGGTGGAGTTGAGGTTTGAGGTTATTGTTTTTGGTTTGCTTGTCTTATGCACTGTTTGGACGTTTTTGTAATCAGATGTTTTAAGTTTAATAAAGTTTTTACCCTTTTTTTTTAAAAAAAAAAGCCATGCATACAAGTAATAATATTAAAATTCTAACTAATAACATGAACAAATTAATACTTTGCTCTTTTTAAATATATCTAATTTTGTGTGTGGATCACTATACATGACAATTTACTTAAAATATATACATAAAATGTTATGTTTAATTTAAAAAAGAGATGAAAGGCACTTAAAAGATTATCATTTTATTGTTGAACTTTCATCATGGTTTTATTTATTTATAAATTTTAGATTGAGAGAATAAAATAATAATATATATAGTTATTATTATTAATTAAAAATATTTTTTTTATGTATTTTTTATTTAATTCATATATTTATTTTTTATTCAATTTTAATCTTGAAGGGAATATACAAATCATTTGAACTTGTTTTATGCTAATATATTTATTAGTTGAGTATGTTCTTTAATTCAAATTTCTATTTATATATAATAATATATGATTAAATTTTTTTCTTTGCACAATAATTTTATAGATAATTCAAATCTATATATTATTATATATTGATTTTAAACAAATCCATAAATTTATTTGATTCTTCATTTCTAAAACTTTCATTCTTTTATATAATATCTAAAATTTATTTGTATTTAAAAAAAATAAAAATGAAATATTTCTTCACAAATTAAAAATTAGAATTATCATTTTATATTATTTGAAAAATAGATTTTATTTTTTTAATAATATCAATCCAAACTAATTATTAATATTAAATAAAAATATTTAATTAAAAAAACCATAAAATATATCTAGATAAATTAATACCATGAATTTGTCTTACACTTAATTTTCAATTTTATTTTATACAACTTAAATAAACTCAATCTGCTTGACCTAATTTTTAATTTGTATTTTATTTTTCAAAAATAGTACCACTCTTTTGAAAACCTTTGGATGGTTAGGAGGAGTCTCTTTTACACCCCCATTTTTCTAACTCTCACTTTTTAAGTTTTACCCTTTTTTTAATTTATTTTATATTATCTATTTTTTATGATTATTTATAAATTTACACAATTAAATATTTTTTAAAAATTTATATTATTATTTATTATATCAAAATATTATTTTTATATTTATAATATTTTACATTTAAAAATAAATATTTTATAATTTAATTTGAATCATTTTTCTCTAAATTTTTTTATAAATGCCTTTTAAGAAAAAAGATTAGTGATCAATTTTATCAATATCATTGCCCAAAATGCTTCAAACCTACTTAATCAACACATTGCATATTAACAATCCTAATCTGAATCATTAAAACTTTAAAATATTAAATAATTTTTAATAATCTGAATCATCAAATCTTTAAAATAATAAAATAAAGTTTTAAATAATTTTATTAAAAACTGAATGATCATATAAATAATTTTTAATCTCGAAAAGACAAACATTTTTCCTTTTTTTTTTAAGGTTAATTATTTAATACTGTGTACTCCAGATTCATAACAGCGACAATTGACAAGGACTCCATTGATGCGGATCAATCTACTTACCACACCCACCTTATAAATGATATACATAAAGAAACAACAAAGCAAAAGTTAAAAAATATAGACCTCATGAATGCTGTGTAAAATCCACAAGACAACGAAAAATAGAAACACCAAATCATTCATTTATTTTCAAACTAGAAAGCCCGCCAGACATAAGACAGAAGAAACAGAGAAATGAGTGAGGAACAAGTTCATGGGCAAGGTCTGTAACAGTAGCACTTTCGGCTTGCCGCATGGAAATCGCAACCTCCGGATGGGAAATTCTCAGTGCGACAGACATTTTTGCAGTTGTTGTCGCTGACACAGTACCCCTTAAACTTGTGGCTCTGGGACTTACACGTTCGCCCCTCCGCTGCTTCCATCTCTGCAATACGTTCATTCCCACCGAACCATAAACCATATGCATAATAAATTAAGATTTAACAAAGAAATCCATAAGTATCAGTATGAATATGAATATGAAAATGGATTTGAATGTGAATGCACATACCCAGGCCAATAAAAAGCAGCAGCAAGACCAGAAACACAAGCCCCGCACTTCTCCTCGCTGCCATTCTACTCTCTTGTATTGCACACTTTAGAAAGAAGAGGAAGCATATTGCCACATTTATATAGAACTGGGAAGCCTTAGGGTTTCGGTATTAATGTATTTTCTTACCGCGGTCTGAATCAATCAATCAGCGTTGCCAGAGTTCATAGTACTACGTGCACCCCAACGAGTGGCTAGCGGCTACGAATTTAAGGGACACAGCTGGGTGACAGGAGCTGTAAAGCCTGCAATGGTAAGAGGGTGGATGGGATGTATGTATGCACGTGACTCTACAAAGCTCGCTTAAACGCCTTTAATCCTCGAATTTTCTATGCCGTTAAATCAGCCCAGGCCTAACCAAGGCTCCTACGCTAATATCGATTGAGGTACTTCCTTCCAGAGGGTACGTTTTTTATCTTCTTGTCTGCAGTGTAGCAGACATCTAGTCATCTCAATGTGACAGATCTTATCTTTATCGAGGCTGCCTATACAAATTTTTAAAAAAAGAATAAAACAAGCAGTTGCCCCAAAGGTGCAAGTTTTTTTAAAATTAATAATAAGGGATAAGGGGGCTTCATCACTCTTATAAAAGGCTAGTATATCAAAGCAATAGGGATAAAAGAATCTTTCACAAAAATAGATGGAGACATAAAGAAAGCTAAAAAGCCAAATAATGATAAAGTATATAAGAAAGAAGACGAAAAAAATTAAAGTCTAGAAGCTACATATCCCAAATCAATCCAAGAGTTTTAGAGGGAAGCATCATCATGGATTCACTCTCGAGACATCGGATGATGCCAACTCCAAAAGCCTTAGTCATCAGTCACCTGAATATCCTACATGCATTGAGACTACAAAATTATACACTTCAAAAGTTAGACCACTAAATCCCTCAACGATAATTTGAACAAAAGGAAAGTGGTCAAAGGGAAGTCTTTTCCAATTAATCCGTTGCATTCTTTATTAGGAGGAAGGTGGGCAGTTCCAAAGTTAGTAAATAAATTTGTTGGAGAGTTCGTTTCACGATAGTTGTGGGAGAAAGAAATGTCAGTAAAAAAAAAGAATGACGTGGAGAATATTTTTAATGATTGAATTGTGTTGCCACTTATCAAATCTTCTCATTTTAATAGTGTTGATAATCAAGAGAGAATCACCTTCTATGGATAATTTTTTGAAATTTGAATCGATAGCAGTTCTCAAACCTCTGAAAAGAGCTAGAACTTCAACTGAATTGTTTGAAGACTATGGAATGTTGAAGGCAAAACATGAAAGCACTTATCTGAAATAATATCTAAAGATTCCTCCTCCACCAGAAAGACTTGGGTTGCCTTTGGACACCTCGTCGAAATTTAGCTTGAAATTGTTAGGTTGTGGAGCTAAAAGCTTCACTGATGCAGACATGGAGAAGGCCATTGGAGGAGTTGCCGGAGTGTCACAGACACCGGCGTCGGTCAGGCCAACCGACGTCGGCAGGATAAGGCAGGAGAGCAACCGACGTCGGTCAGAGATCGATCGACATCGGCGACCCCCAGGCAGACAGGGACCGACGTCGATCGCCTGTGTGGTTTGACTGCGAGTATATTACGGGCAGTTGGTTGATGAACCAAGTGTTTGCATGATTAGAGCTAATTATAGACTGGGAGTTGCGGATCTAATTATTGTTTGGATGAGATCTATATAATAGACTCATGGTTGTATTGTAAAATTGTGCTAGAGAGTAAGAGAGCATTATTATAAGCTCCTTCTGTGTGTGAGGTAGAGCAATGGTGTGTTCCTCCTAGTGCCACAGTACCAAGGTGGGTGTTGGATTGAAGAATCAGCAGGGTTCTTCAGGAGTGTATGATCTTGGTCATCAGGTGAGCATGGATTTTATAGGAGATCTACATGGTAAGTAAGATCATTGATATGCAGGTGTGTGTGTGTGTGTGCAAGGTCAAGGTTCACAGGTGTGCAGAACCAGCTTAATCTGTAGGTGGAAGATCAGATAGGACAACAACACAACAGGGAGCAGTATCAGGAGAGATCTACTTGGAGTACAGGTGTGTACTCAGAGCAAAGAGGAAGGCAAGGAAGATCCTTCCATAAGTAAGGTCTATTGAGGTGCAGGTTGTTGCAGGTTCAGGGGAGATCTACTTGAAGTACGTTTGAGTACTTGTGGAGTGCGTGGAACACTTGTGGTGTGCGTGGAGCATAGGTATAAGGTGAACACCAACTTAGTGTTTGAGTTGGGTGTGGGACCTAAGAGAGAGCTTTGAGGAGAGAATTACTGTTCACTTGAGGTGTGGGAAGCCTCTGAAGAGGTGGTGGAGAAGAAGTGGCATCTTCTTTATTGTATTCTTTTCTGTATGAGTATTAATACAAGTTGTGTATTGTCTCTCATATCTTGTGTTATTTATGGATTCTAGTTACTTGTTGATTCTGGTTATTTCTGCATATTAAGTTGCTTCTATTTGGTAATCAATTGTGTGCTTTCAGTGTTTCAGTAGGGTTGGTAGTCAGGACAGGCGCAGGAACTGATGTCGGTCGGATGTAGACTGTGTAGTGGCCGAGGTCGATCACTGTAACAAATTTTGGGTGCACAACAAGCTCTCAAGGAGTCTCAAACACCCATACGGAGGACTGAAGACGTAAGTAGGCCTCAAATTTGTTGTTCCTCTTCTTTATACTAGTTGCTGACTGCAGATCAGGAAGGATCCAGGAAACAGTGGGAGCGTGGCATGGAGAGATTGCAAAACTAGATGGGAGATTTGGTAGGGTTGCCAGCCAGTATGTTAGCACTGCAAGACGAATGGATTCCTTAGTTGAAGAATAGAGTGAACGGATATGTGAGATGGAAGACCAAGTTATACGGTCTTGAGGCGCTGCAGGATAGTGGTACAGGTTTTGACAGGTGGAGGACGAAGCATGGCTTCAGTCAATGTCAGGTAACTACTGTGGTTTGTCTTACCAAGGGGATGATGAGTCATGACATCATTCTGTTACTGTATGTGGATTGTATGTTTGCTAGCAGGGTTTGTACATATAGGGTTTTGTTGAGCTAAGGGTAAGATTAGTTCAGTGGTTTGCTATGAAGAATTTGGAGCAGTGAAATTCTTCAGCATGGGAGACATGGGAGATCACAAGGTGATTTTGTTTCCAGTGGGAGCTGATGTGAATCAGGTGTTGGCGAGACGTAGGATGCAGAATCAGAGTGCACCAAGAACTGGACAGTTCAGTGTCCGAAATCACATGAGGTCTAGCATAGACCTGAGTTTTCCCAAGCAGTGGGAGTTGTCAGAGAGTTAGGAGCCAATTCAGAGAAGTGGATTCTTAGATATTTGAGAGAGACCAGCAGCAGGGATTCATGCTATTCAGGGTCAGGACTTCACTACATGGGATTGTAGGTTCGGATGTGGCAGGGTACTCAAATGACAGGAGGTACACCACAGGTTGTGTGGTGGGTTGTCTTCAAGATTGAGCTTGAAGAGGGATACAAACCAAGAAACAGATTAGACGGGGTATAGGTACAGGTACAGTGCAACTGTTTATCTCCAAGTGGGAGATTGTTAGGTTGTGGAGCTAAAAGCTTCACTGATGCAGACATGGAAAAGGCCATTGGAGGAGTTGCCAGAGTGTCACAGACATCGGCATCGGTCAGGCCAATCGATGTCGACAGGATAAGGCAGGAGAGCAACCGACGTCAATCAGAGATCGACTGGCGTCAGTGACCCCCAGGCAGACAGGGACCGACGTCAGTCGCCTGTGTGGTTCGACTGCGAGTATATTACGGGCAGTTGGTTGACGAACCAAGTGTTTGCATGATTAGAGATAATTATAGACTGGGAGCTGCGGATCTAATTATTGTATTAGGTGTCTAATTATTGTTTGGATGAGATCTATATAATAGACTCATGGTTGTATTGTAAACTTGTGCTAGAGAGTAAGAGAGCATTATTATAAGCTCCTTCTGTGTGTGAGGTAGAGCAATGGTGTGTTCCTCCTAGTGCCACAGTACCAAGGTGGGTGCTGCATTGGAGAATCAACAGGGTTCTTCAGGAGTGTATGATCTTGGTCATCAGGTGAGCATGGCTTTTATAGGAGATCTACATGGTAAGTAAGATCATTGATATGCAGGTGTGTGTGTGTGTGCAATGTCAAGGTTCACAGGTGTGCAGAACCAGCTTGATCTGTAGGTGGAAGATCAGATAAGACAACAACACAATAGGGAGCAGTATCAGGAGAGATCTACTTGGAGTACAGGTGTGTACTCAGAGCAAAGAGGAAGGCAAGGAAGATCCTTCCATAAGTAAGGTCTATTGAGGTGCAGGTTATTGCAGGTTCAGGGGAGATCTACTTGAAGTACGTTTGAGTACTTGTGGAGTGCGTGGAGCACTTGTGGTGTGCGTGGAGCACAAGTATAAGGTGAACACCAACTTAGTGTTTGAGTTGGGTGTTGGGACCTAAGAGAGTGAGCTTTGAGGAGAGAATTACTGTTCACTTGAGGTGTGGGAAGCCTCTGAAGAGGTGGTGGAGAAGAAGTGGCATCTTCTTTATTGTATTGTTTTTTGTATGAGTATTAATACAAGTTGTGTATTATCTCTCATATCTTGTGTTATTTTTGGATTCTAGTTACTTGTTGATTCTAGTTATTTCCGCATATTAAGTTGCTTGTATTTGGTAATCAATTGTGTGCTTCTGGTGTTTCATATCCCCAACAGAAATAAATTTCACTTAGAGGCTTCCAAGAGGGAAATAAATCTCTGTTAATTTAGGGAGGGAGGATGAAGTTATTTTTCAATAACTTCCATTTGCAGAGAATATGAGATCCTCTCTAGTGATTGTCTTCTTAAGAGTTAACACTTTATGCTGAAAGACCTCTTGAAGGAGTACCCTAATTTTAAGAGTTATGAAATCTTCAAAGAGGGATAGGTTCCTAAAGATTATATCATTTCTTTCTTTCTATAACCTCCAAATAATCAGATATGGAGCCAGTATCTTGATTTTAAGAGTTAGGTAATATTCAAAGAGGGGCAGGGTCCTAAAGACTATATTATTTCTTTCTTTCCATAACCTCCAAATAATCAAATATGGAGCCATAAACCAAATACTTTTGACTTGATCCCATTCTCCTGTCTGGTTAATCAAAAACCCTAAATAATGATTGTTAACCAAAGTCTGTTCATTTTCTTAAAGAACCAAGACCACATTCTCCAAGCAAATGAGCAATGAAGGAGGACATGGTTTGTGGTTTCAAAATTATCTTTACATAAGATGCACCAGGAGGGCCCTTGAAAACCAATCATTTAGATTTTATCCCAAAAAAGAGATTTTTTCTTCATGGCAAACCACAAATTTACATTAACTTTAGGAAGACCCCAACGAATCCAAAAAAAATCCACATGACATAAATGTGTATTAAAATGAGAGATCAACTTATTGTAACCTTATTTCACTAAATTTTTTTTGGAAGGATCTCCAAATAATTTCGATCCATTAGTCTCCACTAAATTGCTAATATGGTGAGAGTTCAAGAAGAAGTTGATAGAAATAAGATCAAAAGAATGGTTGGTAGTAGAAAGACTTGGATTTTTCCATCTTCTCTAAGGGCCCTGAACACTTTGGGTTTCATCCCAATAATTGTAAAGTAGTACTCCCCATAGGTTTAAAAATACTCATCTAAAATGTTAAATGAATGATTATTAGAGAGAGGGCCCACACTAGACTAGGTATCCTTCTAGAAGTTAATAGATATATCATTTAATATCCTAATAGAGGGAGTTAGTTATAAGGTCTCTACATTTCCCAAGGAAGTTCTATATGTGAGATCAATACATCCAATGCGATATACTTAAATACGGCCCAAATCATCTATGTTATTAAGATACTTTCTTCGAAGCAAGATGTTCAAAGTGTTCTCTTTGTCTGAGGTATAGATTATCCATATAATTTTTGCTTCTAAAGCTATATTCATCTTGAATAAATATATGATTCCAACCCCACATTTTTATCCAGGCAAGCAAACCTCTTCCCTTTTCATTAAGGCAATTTCCTTAGACTTAGACTAACCATTCTACATATTTTTTCTCATAATGTTAGTTAATCTAGATTTGACACGAACTGAAACTTCCAAGCTGAACATCATATAAAATGGAATTTCTTGGAGAACAACATGAATTAATTGAATGTTGCCTACCCAAGAGAGTCATTTTCCTTTTGAAGAAGCCAATTTATTCTAGAAGGTTAGGATCATGTTGTCCCAAAATTCTTTTTCGATCGACCATGAAAGAGGGCAATCCTTAAGTATTTGCTAAGAAGAGAACCTAAATAAAATCCAAGAATTTGTTTTATCTTATTTGGTTTATGATGTGAAGTGTGGAGGAAGAAAATTGTAGATTTTAAAATGTTAATCTCTTGACCTGAAGCACATTGATACCAATCTAAAATTTTCTTTAAACAACATTCTAGTTTCCTGAATGCGAGTAGATTTTACCATAATTATTTCATTCAAAAACTGACCAAAGGAGAAATTTATGTTGGAAGGGATGTAATTTTTTAATTTAGTTAAAATTATGTTTTATAAAATGATAGAGTGTAAATAAAAAAGTGTACCTCACTCAAAGCCATGATGGTTTATCCCGTCTCACCTTTTGTGCACAAAGCATTAAGAAAAAGTACTATGATATTTTTAGTCAAGGTGAGGGTGGTAAATTAGGTGGTGTGTTCATTTATATGGTGTGTAAATGAGCTATGTAGGGAGGAAGCATTTCATTTCATGGTGAGCTTAAGTAATGAGGAAGTGGTGGAGAAGGGCAAGGCCATGCAAAACATGAAAGCAGTGAAATATTTTAAGGTGCATTGGGAAATGATGGTGAGAGGCAATGATAGGGTATTTTAGGAGATGTAATCAAAGAATCCTAGGCAAATACACATGCAAATTTTCATGACATGTCACATCTCTCAATGCAATTTGTAGTTTCACCAAACTATTTTAGTTACCCAATACATTATTAAAGCAGGTGTCATCTCTCAATGAAAATAGGTGTCAAATATCTAATGGCTCCTCTAAAAATATAAAGAATGAATCACGTTTCAATTTAGATGACTCCAAAACTAATTAGACAAAAAAATTAGATTATTTAATCATATAAAATTAAATTAAATAACTTTAAAGCCAATTAGACAAAAAATGGAAAGGCTTCCTCAATGAAAGATACCTCTATATAATTTAATCAACCAATGCAAGATGTTATATGCAAATAAATATTTCAAGGATTTTTTTCATTATCATTCTTAGTGACACTAATAGCAGCCATTATATTCATAATAATAATGCTCATTTCTTTTTATTTGGTGAATGAAGGAAAGGAAAAATAACCACCAAGACCACAAGCATTGCCAATTTTGTGTAGTTTGTTGGACCTGGGTTTGAACCCCTACAATCTATGAATCTCTCTCCAAATGCTATGGTAGTTTGATGTATCTAAAATTAGGTGCCACCCCAGATTTTATAGCTTCTTTTATGGAGGTTGTAACTGTTAGACTGATGATTTTTTATTCCAATTTCTATAACAAACTATGTGCTTTGAAGTTCTTAAAATAAATTTTAGTCAACCTTTAAAACTAAGAAACTAAACTACTTATGATGGTAGTATTGGTAACATTTATGTTTATGGTGGACTCATATATATAGTGTCAGTTATTTCATGTCATTCCAGGTGTACAACTCCAATTTAAAAAATATATATTATATGATATTGAAAACATGTACATTACAACAATCACATTGAATGAAAACTTCAAACTTTAGAATTTGCCTTATGAGATATGTAATCTAGACATTTCAACAAATAAACAGAGGTGCTCCTACCACATAGACAATATCCAACACATTATACCTGTCAACCATTACTATTATAAAAATCAAGGGTGAAACATGTTAGATAAGTACTTTATCAGACACATTTTAGTTCTTGTGTACAATTAATATATTTGTGACTTATCCCCTTTGTATTGCATTGCATTACATTTTTTTGTGTTCATTTTTCAGTTGGGTGGTTCACTTCCACTTGTTTCATTGTTAGTATTTATATGTGATAGTTTTTATGAATTATGTGCATGGCAAGGTGGTGTTAAACAAAGAGAGACAAAATATTATAGACTTTGTCAAGATTCGAGTCGTATATCTTTAATTTCATAGGAAAATTTTATCATTAATGTCAAAACATTATTTACAGGTGGAGTCACACTACTCGAATGGGGAAATAATTTAATAGACTAATTAATGATATATTTATCTGCAAGAGGGAGAAATAGTTTTGAGTCAAAGTTGTTTTTGTTCCATACTTTGGTCGAGGCTATCAATTTTAAAATATGGATTTAAAATTGGCTAAAGTTAAAGCTTCGATCAATTTGCATAACATCTTCCATCTAGGCTTCACTACAACTTTCCTAGAATATCACATTGTTACACTAAGAACGTATTCAATTGTGCATTACATTTTCCAATATCAATACAATATTCATGTACAACCACAACTACTAAAGACAATGTTACTTTGAGTAATTCAACAACAATAAAGAGTAATTTATAAACAGTGTAAATACTATGAAGAGTGTACAGTGCTTAAGAAAAGAATACAAGCAGTTGGTTTAATTAGAACCTGACTATTGTAATTTGTTAAGAAGGCAATTGGGAATTATGACTGCATATGTGAACATCAGATCAATAACTTTGACTTGGATCAAGGGTGTAAACAGTTAACATACACAATCAAATAAATATTTAGATCATATATGTAACAGATTTGTACTATTGTTGGGAAACAAGACATCCTATTCATTGACTCGTAATAATTAATAATCCAATATTCTAGCACATTTTAGTGGTACTTTTACTTTTATCCAAATTGGTGTCATTTATTATATGTAGCTAAGGCGAATGAAAAAGGGGGAGAGATGTCACATTTGTGTAAAGAAGAGGCTACATTAAATAATAAAAAATTCACTAATAACCAAATGATCTCTTCAAGCCTATCCTTAAAAAGATAGAAAAGAAGACACTTGAGAAACCATAATAAAGTCCAATTGAACAAAAAATAAAAACAAGAATCTTGATCTTGTACCATTACAATAGTGGTTTGTTTCACATGATATTATCATTATAGAATTGACTCATTAGAATAAACATTATTTTACACAAATAAAATTTCATAATCTTCTTTAACTAACAATAAAATCTTTAGTACTTCTTGTGTGTTAAATTCTACACAAACATTTATCCTTTTTACTACCAAAGGCACAACTAAAATAGTACACTGGTAATTATGATATAAGTTGTCCACAAACTAATGAAGATTGAAATGAGGTAGCACCAGACAATTATGTACATGAAGCCTTGATATCCACCCAAGACTATTATTTGATTCCCTCTATGTGAATTAAGGTATCTGAAGTAGATGTCTCCACCTTTCTTGTTTCAAATGCATGCTCTTCCACTGATAGAATTTGTAAGTTTTGTTAAGAATGATCTACACAAGAAAAAATGAGTGGATCAGTATTGGATAAATACAATTACGTAGATGTATGTGTATATATCTAGAGAGAGATGTACATATATACAAATGTTTTGGTTGTAAATTAATTTGAAAGTGATTTGTATTTGTTTCTTTTCAAATTCATATTGTTGAGACAGATAATTTAGAAAATCAAATGCTAGTATGAAAGTAATCTTTCTTAAAGAAATTGTAAATTGCTTCAAGATATTGTTTCTTGATGTTAGTTCAAAAACAAAAGCTTGAACATTGCATAAATCATTTGCCAAAAAAGGAATCATAAATAAAATTCTAGTTATAGAAACACATTACAACCATCTACACTACTATACACATACGTAAATAAATCATAACAAGATTCTACATGAATCTAGATTTTTATAACCTGTTGTCATATTATTTGATTAGATAATCCAACATTCAATGCAAAATCTTCAAACCAAGCAACCCACACTGCCCGAACAAATGCAAAATTGAATGGTAGATCATACCCACCTTGTAAAAACTCATTCTCTATCTATCGCATAGTTAATGCCAAGCCTCGATGCAAGTGAAGCAGGAAATAAAATAAAAAAATTATCCAATCAACTTGCACCAAATATTATTATTTATGTACCCCATTAAAAAACATGTTATTTCACTTTGCGAAAGGCTTGTATATTTTTTTTGCATGCTAATCAATGGAATTTGGTTGGCTAACAAATTTGGCAATAATTTCAAGATAAAGCTAAATGGTTCCAAAAGTATTCTTTTGGGACTAAGTTAAAGTGTAAACAAATGCAAGTCTATGAATTATTCATCTTAGTAGTTTCAAAAATGAATTTACGAGCAAACTATTCAATAATAATAGTTTATTGCCTATGTAATTTTATATACATCCAGTATTGATCCATGTGTTTATTTTATTTTTTTGTGGGTTATCTAAAATGAACTGAGGTAGGAAATTCAAGTTTTTAAATGCCTCACCTTTGGAATTAAATCTAATATTGTGGATGTTATAACATAATTTGTAGTGGAGGCAACTTGCATAATAATAATAGATAAGTCAATGCTTGAGAAATGCATATGCAGAGAAGAGACATTGTGATATACTTGGTAAAGAGAAAGAACAAAATATTTTCATTTTGTTTTGAGGATGATATGGCATGTAAGTTTATATTACAAAGGAGATCATACAGTTGTAGTTTTTATCAGTGACATATCTTTATGCATCAATAATATAGACATGTCTAGAAAATAGTAGCAATAAACATGAATACTAACAAAAAGCAACTCAAACATGTTAAATAGGGCCAATTCAGTCAGATAATCTAAAATTTTATAGCAAAATGATCATTAATACTTTGTGTTTATCTTTTATGTTAGTTTGGCTCAGTCATTTGCACTTGTTTGCAAGCCATGTTTAGATATGCTTGCCTAGGCTAAATTTGTCAAGGTTTTTATGGGTTTATGAAACATGAAAATAGTATACTATAACTTTTTTTTAATCATGGATCCTTAACCAAAAGACTAAATTGAAGTCTTAGGGGTAGTATCCTAATTATTTATACATGCAGAAGCCTCTCATGTTAGTTAGATTTATTAAAGCTCATATGTTGAAATTTGACCTATATTTCTTGATGGTCATCTCCCCATTTCCAACCTCCAACATATTTGGGTTTGTTTCTCACAAGACAAGGCCAAGATTTATTTGAAGTGCAAGTTGGACTTTACAACATATATAACATTGATTGATCTTGTTGACATTAGATGTAATATTGCAATGAAATTAAAAAAATTATAAAAAAATTATATAATTTTTCAATTTAGTCATTGCTAGAAAGAAATGACTTTATCTAAAGAAAACTAGTGTATTACATGTTGCATTTGTCCAATATGTCTCTTGTAGCTCTCCAACTATTTGGCAGTTATCATATTTAAAGTATGTATTTGTTGCCCATTCATCAAACAATAGTAAGTCTTTAGCTATAATGGTGATAAGAGTAGAGACCGATCCTTGATTTTTATGTTTTCTTGCAGCTTCATCTATACCTGAGACTGTGATCATGAAATCTAGTTACTAGATTAGTGTGGTAATATTTTAGCATAGATAGCATCAAAACTACAGATGCAGGGGAAATATTTAAATTAATCCTCAACCTGGATGGCAAACCCCTAACCCCACACTAAACAGACAAAATCCAAATCTTGAACAAATCTTCTTTGGAAAAAATTAAAACTAATCCATGCCTTACAGCGCAAAATGAAATATGGTATATAAAATAAAAGAGACCATACAATATTTTTTTGATTTTTTGATGAATCAAAGTCGCATTGATACATAGTTAAAATCATTATAGAGTAACTTTATATTTGAATTATTATTGAATCTTCTGGCCAATCAGATTCCATTGATTAGTGCATTAAAAATATATAAAAAACTTTTACAAAATGAAATAACATGTTTTTTAATGGGGTAGATAAAATAATATTATTTGGTGCAAGCTAATTGGCTGAATTTTTTTTATGTTATTTCCCACTTCACTTGGATTGAGGTTGGGTATTAACTATGTGGCAGACAAAAGACAAGTTTATACAAGGTGTGATTCTACATTCAATGCTGCATTTGTCTAGGTAGTGTGGATTGCCTAAATATTTTGCATTGAATGCCAGATTAGTTCCTCAAAGAACAAGATAGTAGGTTATAAATGTCTAGATGCCTATAGAAGCTTGTTGTGGCTTGTTGGGTTTGGTGAAGTGAGAAGGGTTTGAGAGAATCTAAGCAATATTTATGCAAGTATTTTTTTCTATTAAATGAATAGTATTTGTCTTGTTTTTTAAGAGACAAATAAGACTTTATGCTAGAGTTGAATGCTCGTTCTCACCTATTCCATAAGATAAAGGAGCATTTATAGGTTGTTTGTAATTGTGAATATGGAGTAAGCATAGTGAAAAGCCTTGATTAATGCTAAAATGTATGCCCTCTTCCAAGAATATATACATTCAGATGCAATTAAATCCAACATATTTAAAGCAAGCTAAAAATATTGAATCTTGATGACATAATTATAGATGAAGGTATAGAATATGCATTGCATGATTGGCATTACAAAAATTTAAAAATTTATAAGATTGTGCAATCACATTTTATGTTTTTGAAAAAATCAAGTGTTATATTCATGACAATGGATCTTGTGTTTGTACCAAATATGAAATCTTGCTAGTCCAAATAGCAAGAACCAATTACATAAGCATGTATGATTTCAAAAAGGGTTTTGAAAAAATACAAACATGTTTCTAGTGTAATTATTGTCTTCATTAAATTAAAATTAAGCAATAGAAACATTAAACCATTCTAGTTCAAAATGCAAACAATTTGTAATAAAGTGTTTAAATATTTAGTGGGTTGCTAAAACACCTACACAGTTGTTGTGTGACTTCTCTCTTTAGAAGGTTGTTACGGTTTGCTAGGCATAAATGTATAGCATTGTGGATTGTTGTGAGACTTTCCTATAGCTGAAGTTATTTCTAGCATTTTTTTGTAGTTGAATCATGGCAGGTTTGGGAATGTTTATAGAACCAAACCAATGAATATTGTGAATTTTGCCATGGAAGTCTTGCTTTTTGCAAGGCACAAGTTATGTGCAATAATAGTATATATAAATAAAATCAAGGCAAAAACCCAAAAAAAACATAGAATTTTAATGACTTTTCTTTGATAAAGGCTTGGGATCTAAAATATCTACAATTCAACAACTATAATAGCCATTTAATTTTGTAGTGGCTTTATAGAGTATAATTGTGTACATTCAACATTCATACTCTACATGCACCCATATATAATGGTGATTGTTAATAAATCTAATCTATAATCTAGTTACATTTAAAGATCCATGATTTCAAATCCTAACCAAGGAATTAAAGTTCATAAGTTTTAAATCTTAGTATGTATTATGAATCAGTTCCATTATCAATCATTTGCAATCCCATACCTAAACCTTGATCCTTTTTTTTCCAAACTATGAGGCAAGGCAGAGCCTACAATATCATGAATACCTTACCTTGAAAGACAGTGATGAAAACATCCATGTGATTGATTCCATCTATTATCCTGAGCATCATATTGGCCTCTCGCATCAACATTCTAGTAGTTTTCAGAAGCAACATTTCTTGTATCAAAGTTGCCTACATTAGCTTTACATAAGTAATCGAAATTAAGGCTAACATTCTATAATGTTAACACTATCTTCAAGTCAAGAATTTTACAAAAGAAAAAAAGAAAAAAATGAAATCTCACCACCCTTATATTCATATTCAGGTAGAGGCGTAACATGATCATTCGACAATGGTGGTTGATAACTGAAAAAGTATAAGTGTGTTTACTAAATTTAGATAAATTGCAAAAGGAATTTTCACAAAGATACAAGAAAAAATTATATATTCTAAAAATATATCTTGCACATAAAAATAAACTAATACTTATAGGAAAAATAAAAGAGCTTCCGGCTTATCATGTAAATGATATGTCAAGCTGTGTTGTGGATAAAGAAATAGTAATTATCAAGACGTGCCTTGTTGTTTTTAACCCAAAAAGGATCTTTTTAACCCTGAAGTTTCTAATATATAAAATAGAACCAAAAACATTGTATTACCCCCAATTAATTAAGATGAAAAATAAGAGACAGATTTGCCATATGTGTGGCAAAATACTTTCTTCAAGAGGCTGCCACATATAAGTTATAGGTGTAGAACTAATTGATGTGTTCTGGTAAAGGTTGGGAATCATCCTCTACAATGCAAAATATATAGTCTTGGATACGACACATAAGCATGCGGTTATGATTTAATTGTGTGTCATTTAAATTTTATAATTATTGAGCATACTTGCTTAGAATCATGAGTCAGATTAATTCCCTAAAGTGAGTGCCAAAAGTGTCATTATTGGTACATGGGTGTCATGGTTGGGTACCTAACTAGCTAATATTGGTCCTAAGACCTATTATTAAGTTGGGAACCACTATTGATTTGGATAACTTCCTATTACATAAAATCCAATATTCTTCATGTCAAGGGATCTAAACCTAGTTAGTTGGAGGAAGGACCTAAACATGCATGCACCAACTCTTTATTAGTATGTCATCTTTCCATATATAATAGTTGAATAAAAATAAAATGATTACTTTACAAACCTATTTTCACATAAGTAGATAAATGCAAAGGAAAAAGGCTCTGATGTATAAATATAAATCATGTACCAAGTGTATATTATTAAGGGGTGAAGTCGTGTGATTGGTATGCCTTCACATTGTTATAGCAGTAAAGAATACAAAGCATTAGAATAGGATATGATATAGTGCCTATAACACATAAATGGCTAGATATATGCAACATTATTGATATAATTTAGTGTATAATAGATATAGTGCAAGGAGAGAGTGACAATGTATGAGAGTTTCATTCCTTGACCAAGATCTCTCTACACATAGGTTGGCCAACCAAGAGGTGTGTTGGTTAGACCACAACCATCCTAGTACCGAACCATAATAACCAAGACATGATTAAGTATACTAATCTTATTGACATAAATATTGAGACACATCATCGATGACACCAATTACATAACATAATAATTGATAGCAATAATGTCAATTACACACATGCAAATAACAGAGCATATGCAGGATACAGTTTCCAAATTAATATTCTTCACTCATAATTAGTAAGTTAAATAGATTTTACAAATATGAAATTGAGTCATATCCAGGTAAGGTCAAGCACATGTAAAGTGCCCAAGAACTAGGTATGCGAATACTCCTCAGTTAGTCAACTGTACATGTGATAAAAAAGGGAACAAGTGGACTGAATAGAGTGGAATGGAAAGATAATAACAAGGATAGAGATATTTATAAAGAGAGATGATCACTACAAGTGGGTCTCATAATTTCCTACGTCCACCATGGATGAGGAAAATTTTTCAAAAACTTTAGCTATGAGAACCACTTGGCTCCTGTTAGTAGAGTACCTACACCACCGGCCAAGTACATAGTGGTTTGATTCTATCATTAGTGTAAGCCAAAACATAAAACTCAAAATCCTTGGACAATATTTGTTGAAAAATAAGAAGTTTAGACTCAAGATGAGTGATTAAAGGCTCATCCTCCAAATGAGAGTGCACGTATAACTTAAGTTGTCTCACATTAACAATATCATGAATGCCAAGTTGAGCTATAAATATAAGCATTACAGGTTGATGTCGAGAACATGGAGAAAAGTGTAGGGTCCTTATTTAATGGGTTGCATATTTTTACTTATTTGATGTGAAAACATTCTTATCCAAATGAATACAAACAAAATCATCAAACATATAAAGTATGATAAAATTCCATCACGGTCATAGAGTGCATTGAATTTGATCTGAATCTATAGGAAAATGTCTTTGACTTTGTGAATCTTGTCTAAATTTTGAAAAAAGGAAGAAGCTTTATCTGGCTCTTTTTGTTGATGATACAAATATAAAAATATGAGAGTAACTAAAATTTTTCAAGGTACCAAAGGTCAAAATCAAGGATAGACTTCGAAAGGGGAGTCCCCCATAGAGAAACAGGTATCTAGGTTGGAATTGTGTTGAATTATGTCTAGATAATTATCCCACTAATATTTTTCTAATGATAAATGATTAAAGTGAAGCCCCTACATTGAGGTGGTCAATAACCCTAGATAGAGATATAGGGGTAGGGGAGTGTTGACTATCTACTATAGATTCCCATAAGGTATGGGGTATGGGGTAGGGCATTGAGCAATGTGATTTGGTATAAAGTAGCCAATATATTATGGGTTGGGTTTATTATGCACTCAACCAATTTGATCCCATAAATATAAAGGTGGTCCATTACTCAACTAAACCTCTATATTTCCATCGATTTAAACATAATACAAAGTGGAGAAGCATCATTGACAACCAAAGAACTACCACAGTGATTGCCAAAAGTGACTCATGAAGAGTGAGTTACTCTCAAAAATGATAGTAAGTCTCAATTCAAAATTGCTCCAAACATGCTTAAGGAACAAGTCAATAGTAAGTCAACAGTCATTGGAGCATCAAACTATCTTTGTAAATTGCATTAATAATGTCATTCTCAAAACTTGATACACAACCATAAGATGCAATCATTAAGTTGTTAAGTATTAAAGAAAGCAAAAATAAAATCCATGGAAATGGATTTTCATGATCTTGAAAGTACTAATAATGGATAATATAATCATCTAACAACAACAAGAGCACAAATGGATGAAATTCTCAATTTTCTACTATATAGAAAGCCAATATAGGTAGATTTGAAGATGTTGAAGACATTAACAAGGAGGAGATAGCAACAAAATTTATATTTGAGACTTAAAATTAGCATGTTGACTATATTTTACAAAGATTAGGATGAGATTTGGTTGGATAAGTTGTGCACTCAATAGTAGTAAGATTTGCATGGTGCTAATAATTAGAAGGTTTCCATGGAATGTTTAGTTGGGCATACATCATACCAAATGGCTCATCTACTATGAAATAATGTCATAATATAATTGATATTTTTGTATTCCTATAGTGCTAAGGTGGGTAGGCCTCCATGTTAATCAAGTAACCATTCTTCTTCTGTACCTCAATGCTTCATGTTAAAGGAAATGTAGTTGATTGTAGATATTGGGAATAAAATTTACTCTTTTCTTGATTTTTTAGATTGCATAGAAGGCCACATATTATTACCCCATCAAATCCCCACATGATGAAATTGTTTCCCAAAACAAAACCCAAAAAAACAAAGATCTTTCCAACCCTAACTAAAGTGATACAAAGCCCTAGATTTCAAATATTGAGTCCCAAATCAAGAAAACACAACACAAATCATGGGGATCTCTGGGCTAGTAAACATTTAAACCAACTAATCCATTCCCTACAATGAAAAATGAAATATGGTATACAAAATAAATGAGACCACACAATGAATCGAAGTTACATTGATACATAGTTAAAATCATTACGAGGTTTAAGATCTTACTTTAAAACTCTCTATAAAGGATTTGCAGTATGAAGAGGCTCTCTACACAAGATATTTTCTTCTGCTCAACCTACCAAAATAATAGAATATTCCCACCCAAACCCATCACCTTCTTTCTAACCCTTCTCACTTCACTAGACCCAACAAACCATAACAAGCTTCTACAAACATCTAGATCTTTATAAATTTCTACCATTTTATTTAATGAAGTATTATGGCATTCAATATGAAATCTTTAAACTAGGCAGCCCACACTGCCTGAATAAATATAGCATTGAATTGTAGATCATACCCACCTTGTACGAACTCATCATCTGTCTACCACATGGTTAATGCCTAGCCTCAATCTAAGTGAAGCGGGTAATAACATAAAAATAATTAGCCAATCAACTTACACCAAATATTATTATTTTATCTACCCCATTAAAAAAACATGTTATTTCACTTTGTAAAAGGCTTTTTTATTGCATGTTAATCATTGTAATCTAACTGGTCAACACACTAAATGGTTCCAAAAGTATTCCTTTGGGACTAATAACACACTATTTAAATTTATAATGTTTTTAAAATATAACTGACTTGTAGCTATATCCATGCCTTCACATTTTGGGATTCAGGTTTGTTAAAATGAGATAACGTATGGCACAAAATCTTGGAGTGTCAACGACACTGAGTTAATTCTAAATTAGGAAGCTTCTTCCTTGTAAAAATCTAACTTAAAAAAAGAGTTATGAATTTGAATATTTTGAATTTGAATTAAAAATGCTTATTATTTAGTACAATGGAATTTCCCTTGTTTATATTTAGTTCCACATTCATAATTAGCCCTTGTGGTCATATGAAAACTTGACCAAAGGTGCAAGTTATGTTAGAAGGGATGTAATTTTTTACTTGAGATAAAGTAGAGTTTTATAAAGTGAGAGAGTGTAAATCAACAAGTGTACCTCACTTAAAACATGAAGATTGACCTCGCCTCACATTTTGTGCACGAAGTATTAAGAAACAATAATCTAATATTTCTAGTGGAGGTGAATGTGGTAAATTAGGTGGTGTGTTCCTTTATCTGGTGTGGTAATGAATTGTTTAGGGAGGAAGCATTTCTTTTCATTATGAGCTTAAGCAATGGGAAAGTGATGGAGAAGGGCAAGGCCATACAGAACATGAAAGTAGTGAAATAATTTAAGGTGAGTTGGGAAATGATGGTGACAGGAAATAATAGGGTATATTAGGTGATGAAATAAAAGAATCTTAGGCAAATACATGTGTAAAGTTCGATGACATGTCACATCTCGCAATTTAATTTATAGTTTCACTAAACTATTTTAATTACTCAATACATTATTAAAACAAGTATCACCTCTCAATAAAAATAGGTTACAGATATTCAATTACTCTTCTAAAATATATATAGAATGCATCACATGTCAATTTAGATGACTCTATAACTAATTAGAAAAATAGATGGCTTATTTAGCCATATAAAACAAAATTAAATAATTTTAAAACCATTTAGAAGAAAAATGGAAAGGCATCCTCAATGAAAGACACTTTTATATAATCTAATCAATCAATGCAAGATATTATATGCAAACAAATATTTCCAAGCTTTTTTCATTATCATTCTCAATAATGTTAATAGCAATAATTGTATTTGTAATAATAGTGTTCATTTATTATTATTCAGTGAATCAAGGAAAGGAAAAATAACCACTAGGACCACAAACATTACCAATGGATTTGAATCCCCACAATCTTTGCATACTCTCTCTAAGTGTTATGCCAGTTTGATGTATTTGATATTAGGCACCACCCCAAATTTTATAGCTTCCTTTATGGAGATTACAATTTCTATATTAATGATTTTGTATTCCAAATTTTTAACAAATTGTGTGCTTTGAAATTTTTAAAATAAATTTTACTCAACCTTTAAAACGAAATAAACTAAAGTGCACCTGAGTTGGCCTAATGGTGAACAACATGTGCTCCCAAAATGGAGGTCATAGGTTCTAATCTTATAGGGGACAAGGTATGCACAGCTTCATGAAAAGTATGCACACCGAATGAAGAAATGCATGGTGTTATTATGGATATCCTTGGTCAAGATTTATTTTATGAAGGGTGTTAGAAGCAAGGTTAATTATGAAATGGTGGTGTTTTTTGCATCGAATCTCATGTTTTTGATGTCTGAATCTGAAGTGGTGGTGAAGGTTGTGGTGTTCTATTTTCGTTTGAAGTTCTGCATTGGTCTTGTTAAGAAGATTCTACTTCATGACTTAACCCCTCTACCAAATATATCATTTTTTGGGTAGGATGGTTTAGTGGTTGTTCTGGCTTCTACCTTTAGGCCTCTCAAGATGAGGTTTATGATCCTCTTAGGGTTTGTGGAGGATTTAAAAAGGAAGGTGCTTTTACCAGATATGAAGATTGGGAAATTTGTTTCACTACCTCTGATAATGCAGCTTAAAAGTCCAATTTTGAAGTTGGTCTAGTTGAGGGCTTATTGACATGAGCAACAGAGGGTGGAGACAGTTAGAAAATTGGTGAGATGGGTGCTTAAAGGTAAAGTGGTGGTGCTACTATGGTATAACAAATCACTTATGGAGGAAACAGGTCTAGACACCCCAGAGGTTTTCAACCACTCAGTGTCATCTTTGTCTAAGGGTAATGTGTTGAAGGATCCTGATAATGAAGTAGTTGTTATTACTATGGAGGAACAAGATGGTGATGAATGGGAAATTATTCACCTGGTTGACATGAATGATGAGGTCCTTATAGGTTTAAATTTCTAATGCTAGTTTGTGTCAAATCTTGGTCCTATCTATTTTTTGGTTATCAGTTCTTTTTTGTTTTTGCTCTTTGTTGTCTTTTGCAAAGTGCCTGTGTTGTTTTGGGGCTCTTGGCTGGAAGTGGTTATTGTTGGTTTTTTTTTTTTTTTGGTTGTTTGGTTGGATTTCAAGTTATTCTTTGTAAAACTTTTATTTGTGGGTTTGGAGCCCTATACAAACCTTGTATCAATCTAAAAAAAACTAAAAAAACTAAATTACTAATGATGATAGTATTGGTGACATTTATGTTTTTGGTGGACCCATTTATATAGTGTTGGTGCATTTCATGTCATTTCATTTATACAAATCCAATTTGAAAAAAATATTATATGATATTAAAAACATGTACATTACTAAAATCACATGGAATGGAAACTTCAAACTATAGAATTTGCCTTTTGAGAAAGTAATCTAGATGCTTCAACAAATAAATAGAGGTGATCCTACCACATAGACAATGCCCAACACATTATACCTATCAACCACTACTATTACAAAAAATAGGGGTGAGACATGCATATTCCAGGGAAAATTTTAGTGGTCCATATTAAAAAAACTTAGAGGTTACTAGGAAAGGTAGCGAATCAGGTCGAAAGGTGTATAATAGTGTAGGCAAATTAGAAGGTGGTACATAGCAAATGTAATACTATGCAGTCGCTCAACTACATTATGTATTCATCTGACTACCTTATGTAATCACCTAAATGCATTATGTAATCACCTGACTATGTCATGCATTCACCTGACTGCATTTTATAGTCATCTGACTACACAATGCAGTCATCCAACTACATGATGTAGTTGTCTGATTGCAAGATGTGGTCATCCAACTACATGAAGTAGTCATCAAACTACATGGCATATCTATTTAATTTCATCCTAAATTTATTCTAATATGTCATGTAGTCATCTAATTACATCCTAAAATCATCTAATAATGTCTTGTGATTATTCGACTGCATGGCTTAGTCATCTAGCTATATGGCACAGTTGGGTGACTGCATGGCATAGTCATTTGAATGCATACTATAGTTGTCACCAAAATAGCCCCTTCCAATCACCTATTTAAGGCATCCATGTACCCCATTTACCACTTTTTGACTTCTTGCTCTAGTTATCCTTGCTCTCCACTCTCTCACCCAAATTTGTAAACAAATGTTTTTGCTCTAGCTATCCTTTCTCTCCATCCATGGTTTCCCAAACCTCTTATGGTATAGTTTTTGATATCAAATCCTTCAAATAATGATATAAAAATATCATGTGTGCTTAGATCATATGACTTCTTGAGCAGGACAATACATACATGGATTGGATCGACCAGTGCAACTTTAAAGGTATTGTCTACATGTCGTAATATAAAAAAACTCATCTTCTAAATTCTTTGTTATTAAATTTCAACAATTCCACATAAAAATTTACTCTTTGCTTGAGCTCCCATTTTGTTTAGCAGGGATGTCGTACAAGGATGCAAAGAGGTCACAATAAAGGCAATGTTAACTGATGACAAAAAGAAATATTTAGAGTTTGTTTATGCACTACAACTCATTTTATAATTCATCAATTATTTAGGCTTGTTTTGCATTTATTAGTCATAATTTTATTAATGTGTTAATGTGTTTTTTCATTATAGTTCCCCAATGTCATAGTGGAAGGGGACTTAAATTTGAAGTGATGAAAAATCCTTTTCTACTTGGAATGATTGAACTATTCTAGGCTAGATTTATATTTTAGGGAAGGCTTTTAGACATTCCTTATTCATAAGTTTGGTTCAGTTCAACATAAATAAACATGGAAAGACGAGAGCTGAATACACAAGAATATTTATAAAACCACTGAATATATTATTTCATACTCACTGATTAATTGATTCAGGACATATTAAAAATATATAGGAATATGATTCTTATAATTTATCCACTAATTTATCTCACCCAAGATCCTAAGATTAAGCAAACATTATTTATGATATATTTTTATAACCTATAACAATATATCTTAAGGATATAATATATTCAAACCTATTATCATAATATTTTTATATAATAATATTTTGATTAACCAATTACTAATTACTAACCAAACTAATATTTACCTCTTGGTAAATACCAGTCTACAAATACTCAAACTCACTAATGTAAAAGTTAATTCCTAACATTGCTCCCCATAGTTTTTACATGGTGCAAAAACATTCACACTCTTATCTATAGTATGCTCACCCATTGTAGCATGCCCTATTTGGCTCATGACTTTGATATAAAGAGAGCCTCACTTCTCTCATGGCTTTACAGGTTTACCACAAACCTTAACATGAATAAGAACACCATCTACCTCCAAGAATTGGCACGAATAGAATTGTATGACATCACATACTCTTAGGTTTGCATACTACTAATGCAATCTTGCTGCACATGACCACTATTATGTGAAGTAACACATCCTACATTAAATTTACATGACCATAATAGATGAGTCATCAAGGGTCATATCTATAAAGAAGTAAGGCAGTCATAGGATCTATGTAGTAAATGCTCTCTAAACTATTGCCAAAACATTGTTCACCTACTGTGGTTTTCTGGATCTCTACCACAAACCCTTTCAAGATCCATGAACTAACTTACATTGGTGTTGTTTGTCCTTTCATAATGTTTTCACATCAAAGAATCATGTTTGGAATTTGTACATAAATTATATATCTTGAACAGGAATATTTTTTAATTCTTATTCTGAAAAATACACAATGGAAATAAACACACACCACATTATATATGTCACCAAAACATTGGTATGACCCCGTCATTGGTGACTAACAAGAGGTTGTTGAAAGACCTCCATCCTCTATGTATCGTCCAACCTCTAGTCAAGGATACTGCTTACTCAGTTGGTATATCGATGTACCTCAAGTACATGAATTTTTTAAGGGAAATCCCTCTCATAATGCAAACATCGTGTATAAGCAAAAATGTGTTGTTGCAGTCTTGAGGCGATTTGGACTAGATTTAGCATGGAAATCTAATCTAATATGGGATGAATCACACTAATCAAAAGATAAAATAAAACAAGCCGCAAAGGAGTGCATAATATATAGTTGGCAAATTAGTCCAAAAAAGTGAGTTTATGCTGAAAAGGGATCTAATGATTCAATGTTGATCAAAATATAACACGAAGAAGATGGTGTGACTTTAGGTGTATGATGTATTAAAAATTATATTGTGCTATGAAAATTTGTTAAAAACTAAGTCAGACCTGGACACGTGCATGACATATTTGAAAATGATGTGGTGGTGGCTTAGAGCTATGAGATGAGAATGAAGCTCAAAGAACTTTTTGAATAGCTTGGATCTGATGGATACTTATTAGGTCATTGTAGAAGACTATGCACAAACCACATAAAGAAGGATCTACAACAAATTTTATATGCTCAAAATCTAGTAGATGTTAATACACCAAGGTACATCCATTAATCATAAAAGAAGGATTTGTGAATGCATGGAGATGGAACAGAATATTGAATGACACTAAATTTTATCAACATAACACAAAAGGAAGTAATACATCGATACTCATGCTGATATACAAGAATTATGCTTTTATGGTAGATTATTTGAAGCTCCATGTGGTACAAGATAAAAAAATGTGTTATGCATTCATCACCATCAAATTTTAGTCTCATACGCAATAATTTGAATGATCTACACATGATTACAGATTAGAAGAAATATAAACATTTTATTCCTTTTTCATCGTAAAGGGTGAAGTACAGACTAACTGTGCAGCCTACTCACAGATCAAGACAGAGCTAAATTACTAGCAAGACTCTCAGGTAAATTAGCTAATAATTTATATTGCTTTGATATTAGATGATAAGTCTGATTTAGTTTAACATAATTAAACATGGAAAGACCAAAGTCGAATACACAGGAATGTTTCTAAAACCACTAAATATATTATTTTATACTCACTAATTAATTCATTCGAGACATCTTACAAATATATAGGAATATGATTCCTATAATTTTTCTGCTAATTTATCTCACCCAAAATCCTAATATTAAGCAAACACTATTTATGATATATTGTTATAACCTATAACAATATATCTCAAGAATATAATATATTCAAACATATTATCCTAATATTATTATACAACAATATTCCAATTAACCAATTACTAACTACTAACCAAATTACTATTTACCTCTTGGTAAATACCAACCTGTAAATACTAAAACTCACTAATGTAAAAGCTAATTCCTAACACTTACTGGCTAGTTGTTTATATTGTACATACTCTTAGCGGTCAACAATTCGATTAGTGTTCATTATTTTCAAATAAAATTAGGGATGATGTGAATTATGCCATTCGAAATCAAAATTTTACATGTTCTTCTACCAACTTTATTATTGCATCATACAATGAGTCTTTTTACGACTTGTAAGCCACACTTGTTCCAATAGCTTTTCAACACTAAATGTTTATCGAATCACTCTCCCTGGATGACCAGGAGGTTAGGTTGCATTACACTATTATTATTTTCAAATAATTAAATAATTAATGATTTTTTAAGATAAAAATATTCTCATTATTTATTTTATAAAATATTATCTCAAGTTATTTCAAGAAGAAATGCAGCAATAAATGGTCTTCAACCCCTTAATGCAACCATGGATATAGACATGGAGGGCAACATAGAATCATCTTTAGTGTAGGCATTGCAAAGGATAAAATGCATGCAGAGTTCAATTGTGGCTCATGTTATTAGATAACCTTCCCCTTGTATCATTGGTATAACTTGATACACAATCTCAACATTGATTTAACTAACAAAAATAAGTTTATCATTGTCATTCTTAAAATATATTTTCTTTTTACAATGGCACAATCTGTAGTGCAACCAACATTGGTAGCAACTTCGAGAGTTCATTTTCAATCAATACATCAAGGTGCATGAATTTATTCAAAGTTTTTTTTTGGTCAAATAGATTACGATTAGAACATATAAATTAATAGTGCTAATAAAGGATTGATATTTTTAGATTTTTAATCCAATTTACAGGTCTTTCTTCCTCTCCTTCTCAAAGGAGAAATTTCTAATTCCAACCACCACCACCACCGCCCCACTCAATAAATATAGGAAGAGGGAAACATTTAACATTTCTAGTAGGGATTGGGGGCACATTGCAATTTTTGGCATTAGAGTTTCCAAACTTTTCAATCGACGGTCTTCATAGTATGTCAGGGATGGGAACCACTGCATTGCTTAAAAATATAGATCTTGATGAGGATTTTTTGGGGATTGATAGTGGTAAATTCATGCCATATTTAAATCCTCATGATATAATATAGGGAACCCATCCATCATAGAAATTGTAGCCTCAATCTACATCTAACATTCCACCTAACAAAGACACCCTTGAGGAGACTCTAAAACATGATGACCAACACATTTTTTCTAGTTTTTAATTTATTGGTAGATAGTACTAAGTCCTTTGTTAATGAATTTATTATTACTAACCTTGATGAATTGAAAACATGGGAGTATAGGGGAAAAGTATTGATATAGGAAATAAATGCGTGTTTTCACAACCACAACCAACATGATCAGTTGTATGCAATAGTTGAACATCAGCCTACAAAAATTGATGTTTTGTTCAACCAAATAGTTGAACTTACAATAAACCAATTAAAGGCTTCATTGATTATTAATAAAGATTGTAATAAAATTACAAATACATAACAAAACAATAAATCAAATAATATTTAGTACCTATGTCTAGTATTTTATACCCACGTACATCTTCTAATGGAGGAATATCTTTGATCGTATTATCATTGGATTCTACATGCAAAATGGTTGTAGACATTAAATATTATTTAACCTTAATAGTAATGAATAAATAATATTAATTTATAAATTAATCATACATGTGTTTTCCTTCTAGTTGAAATAAGATAATACATTTAACTATTTTTAAAATTTTTCTAATGTATTAACATTCTTCGATTGCATAATGAAGTTACGCAGTTAGATGATTGCATGGTGTAGTCATCTGACTACATGAGACAGTCATCTAACTCAATAACACAGCCATCTAGATGCATCCTACATTCATCTGACTATGCCATGTAGTCATCCAACTATTCCCTATAGTCATTTGACTTCATACTATATCCACCTGACTACATGGCATAGTTATCCACCTTCATAGCATAGAAGTCTAACTGCATGATGCAGTTGTTTGACACCTTCTTGTTATAATCTTTTGTCTTCTTCTTGTCATCCATCACCTGGTTACTATGACTTGACTGCTAGTTGAAGAAGCATGAAAATGGATACCATCACTTGAGATAGTTTATAGAGGACATATCACATGGTTCCAAGGAACTAAACTCAATTTTTGAAGAGGCCATGTGATGTGAAGCACCAGAGTCAATGACCCATGTAGGAAGAGTTGGAGGCACAACTATAACTAAGGCTTTGCCTTTATGTTTCCCCTTGTTATTCTCTTTTGCCTTTTCTTTGCCAAAGTCATTTACCTTAGTGGATTCATGGGTTGATGAAGATAGTTTGATAGAATCTAGAACACCTATGTTGTTCTAAATAACAAGGCTAGTAAGGTGGTTAATTTGTTTCTTCAAACTTTTACTCTCATTATGCTTACGTAAGCAATGCCCACATTTGATCCAATCTTTCTTAGGCTTATGACTGGAAGGGAGGTCACATTGATTGATTTGGAGGTGGAAATATTTTCACCCTTCTCAATATTTTTCTTGATTTGCTTTCTCTCTCTACTATCAGAAGCCTTATCTTTCTTAGCAAGCAATGCATGAGATTTAGATGACTTCACTATGCCCATTTGTATCAACTTATCTTGCTCTCGAATCAGGTTGATAACAAAGGTATCTAAAGAAGACATCTTCCATGCGATGTCAAGAGCAATCTTAATGGTATGAAAAGTGGATATAAATACAAAATATTCAGGACACAGTTTAAAGAGTATTGACAAAATAAGTTGTTTGTTTTTCTTGTCAATTCCACATGATTTTAACTACAATCTCAAAAGTCTGAACTTGGTGAAAAAATCTTGAAGAGTGTCAAAGTTATCTAGGATCAATTTAATGAGATCATTTTCTAGCTCATGTCCTCTCATCACATCCTGCACTTGAAAGAGCTTGGACAGTGTGGTCCACACTTCAATAATTGTTTTGGTAGATTCAATGTGAAAGAGTAAATCTAGGGAGATTGAAAGACACATTAGTCCATAGACTTTATCACAATGGTTAAACCATTTAATTTTTGCTCTAGTATTAGTAGGTTCAGTCTCAATGCCCATTATAATTTGATGGTTACCCTTGGATTACAAGATGATTTCCATTCATGATAATTAAATGGTGTAAGCAAACTAATAGAGAGTGAATCCATACTGCAAAAGTAAAGATTATTATAGTAAGTAAAGAAGCAACGCAAAAAATAAAGAATTCACAACACAATATAGTACCCCCTTAGAACTATCAGCAATGACCCCCCTTAAATGTTTTAAATATAAGCATGCTCATATAGACATCAGATTCAGTCGAAAATGCATCTTGAGCAGTAGGTGAATAAGTATAAGGAACTAGAGGGATGTCGAATTCAACTAATAATACATCCAAGAGTGTACAAAAAATATGAAAAATATTTGTAGATGTGGAAGGCCCACTAGAAGGTCCAATGTGTAAACCATAAAAAATAAACACTTTTCAAGAAAATGGCACTCAAAAAGGAGTTACCGATCAAAAGTTATGGCACTTACAAGTTCTTACTTCAACATATTCCTGGACCCTTTCCAAAAATGGAAAAAAAATTAATCTATTATCTTCATTACCCTTCACCTGAAATTTGATAGCTTCTGGAACATCACACACTTACTTGCTCTAGTTACTTTTCACCTGAAATTTGACAGCTTCTGGAACACCTCACACTTACTTGCTCTAGTTGCCTTTCACCTGAAATTTGATGGCTTCTAAAACATCACACACTTACTTGCTCTAGTCTTCCAACTAATTCAACTTTGGGTTTTCCAACTGCTTCGAATTAAAAAAAGTAATAAGTTATCAACCTTTCAAAACGTGAGTGGGTCTTGCTAGTGTAAATTAGGTTTATGAACCTGCATGACTTATTACTTATAAAGCAAGTAATGAGTAATAAGTAGTTGACCTTAAAAAACCCAAATGGGTATTCTCAATGTATTTCAGGTTCTTCAACCTACACAACTTCAAAGTTTTAAACAATTGCAACTTATTAAACAAGTAATGAGTAATTAAACTTGAAAAAATCGAATGGGTCTAGCAAGCAAGTAATCAAGGTTGAGAAACCTAACTACTTATAAGTTGTCACCCTGGAGAAGCCCGATTAATTATAAGTAGAAGCACTTGAGAAACCCAATTTGATCTATGAGTAAGTAGTCAAGTAGTCAGGGTTGAAAACCCTAATTACTTATAAGTTGTCACCATGGAGAAGTCTGATTACTTTCCTATAGTGTAAATTGAGTTCTTCAATAGTCGTAACTTAAAAAATAAGTAATGAGTAGTCGTACCTGAAAAACTTGAATTAGTCTTGGGATCAAGTAATGATGTTTTTGATAATTTAAAAGAAAAGTATAAGGGTCCCAAAAAAAATCATGATGTTAATGACCAAGCAAAGGATAACCCAGATGGAGGAAGTAAAGGAAGTATCTTGTTTGAATTTATTAAATTTTAGATATAAACTTATCATTAATGTATCAATTTTAATTAAATACAAATATTTTAATTCAGATATGGACCTATTATTAATTTATCAAATGAATATTAATTCTAATGTAGTTGGTGCTAAAAGTAACTATAAACAAACTATTAATTTGGAACATGTTAATCCGGCAAAATTAAGTTACTTGAATTTTTCTTATTTCAAATTGGATGAGTATATGTTATGATTTATTAGGTCAGTGCATAAAGTAACATGATTTGTTAAGTGCATAAAGTTAGGGGATAATAGGGGGTTTATCTCTGGACATGTTTTTAAGAAAATTGAAAAATATTAACTTTTGTAGATTATTTGAGATGGATACGCTTAAATTTTAAAAATGGTCTAAAACATGAATTATAGCATTTCGAGTCTAGTTTCCAAAACACTAATTTTTTTTTAATGATTAAGTATAAGTAGGTCAAACATCTAAAATTTAGAGTAACTCATGTTTTTTAGAAAAATAGAGTCGATAGTCATCCGTACAGTGCTATATTTTTAGAGCAAAGTTTTGTATTTTTTGAAACCTTTTAAGGAAAATTTAGATAAGATTATCTAGTTTGTGAACTATATTTTATTTTAAAAAATAATGAATATTTTTTAATTAATTTTACAAGTAAATAGATCTTAAAAATGATAAAAAATGGTTAAATGGTCATATGACCTCTATAAATACTTAAAAAAATGAAAATTAGTTTTTTTTTAATACATGTAGAATTAGGCATAGTTTGTGATCATATAATTTTTTTCGTATTTGGATCAAGGAAAACAAAAATACTTAAACATATATAGACATGTATATTTGCAGCATGTAATGACCTAAAAAAGTCATAGTTAGAAATCAACATAGATAAATACCTTAAAATAGTCTAAAAATTAAAAAAATCATATATTTGGAAAAAGTAGAGTATTCTCGTCATCGTGGTAATAATTTTATGAATTGGCTCATTGAAATTCATAGTGTATTTGACGATGAAAATTTATTTTTCTTATTTTATATCAAATATCTCGGATTCGAATGTGTGTTGACAAGTCTAAGCCTTTGGCTCATGAATCTGAGCCATTTCCAAGCCAAAAGGTTTGGTTTTTTCACATTCATAATTTTATATTTTTATTTTAAAGTGGAGTGTATCAATATATAAACTATCAAGAAAAGGATATAATTGATATAGTGATGTAATATTGGTTCGTTTGTACCTACAAATGTAATTTTGACTATATATAATATGATTTATGGTTCAACCAGGCCTAGTTTCATTAAAAATGAATCAAAGAGTCAATTGTTTCAATGGTGGAGGTACTTAGGGCCAATTTGGACCCCTTACATGTAACTATAACTATATGATGTGATTTAGAACTAAATTAGTTAAGATTTCCTAACATATGTAGCAAATGAGTGAATTGGTATAATTAGTGATGTAATTTGAGTGAAATTGAGCCTCGTTAACCTAATTTTGACTATAAATGATGTTATTTGGGGATATTAACCCTGATATCATAACAAATAAAAAATAGTCCATTGATTTAATTCAAATGCAATGGAGGGTAATTTGAGCCCCTTCAACCTAATTGTGACTATAAAATATGATTTGGGATTTAATTGACTCTAATTTCCTCAGAGAATGAAATAAATAATTATTTAGTTCAATGATAGATGCAAGTTTGACATGTATAGGACGTGGTTTGAGGCTTTATAAACTCCAATGTCATCATGTAATGAATGAAATAGTTGATTGGTTCAATTATGGAAGTAATTATGGTCAATACGAGCCTCTTGAACCTATATATGACTATACAATGTGATTTGAGGCTAAATTGACTTTGATTTCATCATAGATTAATATAATTAGTCAAATGGTGCAATCAGTGACATACTTTTGGAAATATTGAACCATATTCAAATGTAGTTTGAATTATATATGATGTGATTTGGAACGAAATTGACCCTAATGTCATCATATAATAAACCAAATAGTTTATTCATTCAATCAAGGAGGAAATTGAGGCCAATTTGAGCCCCTTCAACCTAATTGCAAGAGCAAGATATGATTTGGCACTAAATTAGCTTCGATTATGTTATAACTTGATCTAATTAGTCAATTAGTGTAATTACAGATATGGTTTGGGTCAAACTGAGCCATGTGAACCTATATTATGGGTTATAGTTTAGGGTTTAGGATTATAATTATTTGATGAAAGTTGGATGAAATTAAACCCCATGAATCTAATTTTGATTATATATGATGTAATTTAGGGGCCAATTGACCCCAATATCACAATAAAATAAAATAAATTATCTATCAATTAAATCATGAAGGAAATTGGGGCTAATTTGAGCCTAGGTTCAACCTAACTACAAGAGGGGGACATGATTTGGGGATAAATTAGTTATGAATTGATCTAATTAGTCAATTAGTGCAATTAAAGACGTGATTTGGGCCAAATTGAGCCCCATAAACCTAAATTATGACTCAATCAATTGTATAGGATGTAATATATGGCTTAATCAACCCTTTAATTATATCACGAATGCAAATACATAGGTAATTGGGGCCAATATGAACCCATTGAAACTAAATTCAAGTATAGGATGTGATTTAGGGTTAGAAATTAGCTCATATTTCCTCACATATAGATTCAATTAGTCGATTGTTACAATTAGTAATGCATGTTGGATGAAATTCAACCTCGTGCACCTTATTTTGACTATATAGAATGTAATTTGGGGGTCAATCAACCCCACTATCATAACACCCTAAACTAAATAGTCCACATATTCAATCATGAAGGAATTTGGGGCCAATTTGAGCCCCTTCAACCTAACTATAAGAAGAGGACATGATTTGGGACTAAATTAACATTAATTATGTCATGAATTGATTAAATAAGTTAATTGGTGTAATTAGAGACTCGATTTAGGCCATATTGATTCCCCTAAACCTAAATTATGGCTTAGGGTTTAAGGTTACAAATAGTTTATGCAATTTAGATAAAATTAAACCCCATGAACCTAATTTTGATTATATATGATGTGATTTGGGGGTCAATCAACCCATATATCATAAAAAAATAAAGTAAATAGTCCACCAATTTAATTACAAAGTAAATTAGGGCCAATTTTAGCCCCTTCAACTTTACTAGATAAGAGCAAGATGTGAATTGGGACTAGATTAGTCATGAATTGATCCAATTAGTCAATCAGTGTAATTATATATGTGATTTGGGCCAAAATGAACCCTATAAACCTAAATTATTGCTCAATTGATTTTATAGGATGCAACATATGGTTGAATCGACCCTAAAATTGTATCACAAGTGCAAATACAAAGGTAATTATATAGGATTGCATGACATAATAATATTGCATAGTTTAGATTACATCACATAATCATATAACATAGGATTGCATCACATAATATAATCATGTATCATAATAATATGATATATGATTATATAGATATACTAGATATCACGTATATACTATAATGTATACATGTTATAGTGCATACACATTATTGGCACAATAGACAAAATCTTTGTCAAACATTTATTTTTAGGGTGTTTTGATAATTTTGACCCCACTTACATTCTTTGAATCGTTTTGTGCTTTGCACGATAAATACAAAAGGAATCAAATTATTATTTGAGACCCAATCATCAAAAAGAATAAAATTATTTTTTATCTAGTCATGAGTGATGGTTCTCGTTTAAGGAAGAGGAAGAAATTAAAGCACAAAACACCAAAGCAATTAAAAGAATCAAGAAAAAAATCTATGGGATGTAAATGACCCATCAAAATAAAGCTTCCTTAATTTTGACTCTTCAATAGAGAAAATGACTTCATTTGGAAAGATAATGGTCAGTGGGTATTTATCTGGTAATGGGGATTCTACAAGCTAATTGGTAAGAACTTGTACTTGGATGGCTTTATGATTCACATATTCAATATAAAATTCACTAAGAAACATGATCCATTTTTTCATTCAGCATGTAAGAGATTCCTTAGATATAAGGTATTTTAATGGATCTACCTTAGCGATGAAGAAAATTTGATTATTCAACATATGATGTCACAATTTTTGAGATGCAAAGACTACTACCAAACATGTTTTCTCAATAGGTGAATAATTGTATTCATAGGCTACCAAAGTTCTACTTGAATTATAGATCATTCATTTCTTTCCATGATCATCATGCTGAGCTGAAAGTGCTCTCAAGGCATGCTAAGTAGTAGAGATGTAGAGAAAAATGACTTTATTGGTGTTAGAGGGACTAGGATTAGAGGATTAACCATATATTTTTTCAATTTTACAAAGGCTTATTAAAAATCCTAATTCCACTGAAATGTATTTCCCTTCTTCAAGAGATGTGTGTAAGGATTAAATGATCAACCAATTATGAGATGAATTAGTGTAGTGATTGTATTTTTCCCTATAATCACATAACTATTTAATATTGGATGGTGAAAGCATTTATGCTATGGCCTTAACTTTGGCCAGATCTAATTCAATACATATTTTGTAAATTAAGAACCAACAACTTTCTCGATGTGACATGAAATACACACTTCTTGGGATTTAATATGACCTTGTACTCTTGAAGACATTCAAAGATTCTAAAAAAAAATGTTGGATGTTCTACTCTTATTTTTGACTTGCCAAGGATGTCATCCACATAATCTTCCATAATATCATGCATCATGTCATGAAAGATAATATTCATGGCCCTATGATATGTAGCACCTGTATTCTTAAGGCAAAGAGGCATGACCTAATAAAAAAAATGTTACCCACATGGTGGTGAACATAGTTTTATACTGATCCTTAAGTGTTATTTTGATTTGGTTGTAGCCTAAAAATCCATCCATAAGTGATAACATCTCATATCTAGTTGTGGAATCAATTATCATGTCAATATCGGGTAAAGGAAAGTCATCATTTATGCAAGCTTTGTTGATATCATGGAAATAGGTGTAAATGTGAGTTCCTGAGGGTTTCTTTTTTATAGGAACAATGTTGGAGATCCACTTTGAATAATAAATGTGTCTGATGAACCTAACTTCTAAGATTTTTTTAGTTCTTTCTTGACCAAAAAGGTAATACACTGATGCATCTTTGGCAATTTTTTCTTGATGGGTTTGGCATCTGGGTACACTACAGGGGGATGAAAAACCAAGGATGGATCTAATCTAGACATGTCAAAATAGGAGCATGCAAATATATTAATGAATTATTTGAGGATAACAATGATGAGCTCATGTTCTTTGGTGAGAGAGGAACCAATATTAATGATGTGTGGATTATCCTCAGTACTAAGGTTGACATCAATGGTGTCTTCCACAAACAACTTGGAACCATCCTCTAACAAAGTAGGTACTAAAGGGAACTAATAGTATTCATCTGATTATGGCCCAATTGGTTTGTTTATCTCACCCATATAAGAAGGATCAGAGTCATTCATTTCAATCAACTACCATTCATTAAATGTCTGTGGAGATTCTCAGATCAATTATTCAAATGTGTGTTACTCCTCATAACTAAAACCTGAGCTAAAGATGATGTAGGGACTTCTAAGACTCTATGATTCCTTGTAGAGAGAGTGAACTTACCCATTCATTGGCACCTCAAAAAGGTTTCCACAAATGAACATGTCTTTATTTTTACTTATTTCACTGTCTAATATCACCTCAAAGAGGTTTTCACCAGAGGACATTAATTTTTTATTTTCTTGTATAATAGAATCCACCTGCTCTCTAAAGTAGGTAGTAGGGTCCAAATTGATTTCAAATTCCATGTGTCAATTACTTGTTAGATTCATATTCAAATACTAATTGTGCAAGTCATCATGAAAATGCATTATTATAAAATGGAATAATAATAAGAAAGTAATCATGATAAACACCGCTCTACTCCCTAAGACAACATCTGGATTTCCTCATTTCAACATTTCCTTTCGGTATAGAGTCATAAAAACACCATCAAATCTGAAAAAATGCTTATACAGTCACCACAACATCATCAAAGTTGTAAGGATGTTTATTCACTTGCTTGGAGGTAAGGGAAAACTCACATCCTTTACATTCTTTGTAATGGTATACATAAATCAAGTATATGATACCTTGCATCTTGATTGTCTATATAATACCTTTTATTACAGAATGTATAATGGCCTGCATATTAGTTTTTTGTATAATACCATTTACAATCTATGTAATGGTCTATTATTTTCCATATCTATACATAAAGCAAAGGAGCCAATATAGCATCAGAATGTATAACGGTATACTCTTGTTCATCTTATTACAGTCTATATAATGTCCTGCATCTTACTTGTCTATATAACACCCTTTAAATTTTGTGTAATGTTCTACTGTTGCCCATATTTAGTTTTATTGTAAGTGGTCCACTTACTCATTCAAGTCTACCACAATATCTTCTTGCAATCTATATTCTGATCAAAAGACACTCTCAATGACCTTAAATAAGGTACTTATTCCCAAGACTATTATGTACCTTCCTTATCAATTCCTAAAGTAATGAAATACTCATTCTCACTTCTTAGAGCATGAATAATTTCAACCTCAAAACTCAATTGACAACAACTTAGTTTCTATAGGCCTATTAGGCCTGATTCTACTTATAAGGACGTGATGCAAACTTTCAAGTTAAAACCTTTTATTATCTCTTTAAACATGTATAAATTGATGAACAACAATATATACACCTTTGTAAAAGGTCAAAGACTTCAATTCCCAAGAAACATTGATCTAAATCTCTATTTTTTGCCTTACCTTATGTTGGCAATTTGAGCGATTTGATGTATGGATATTTGTCAAGGGGCTCAGTGAAGTATGCTCAGTGATCAAGTGTCATGGGTTATCATTGACGTCAAATTTACAAGCATTAATGACAAAGGCATAGATATGCTTTTAAGAAGACACAAGACATTTGTAGAGTCTACAAAGTTGTCAAGTCTTTATGCAAAGTTGAACCAGGAACACTTTCATGAGAAATGAATATTAGATTCATTGTGGTTTTTTTGAGAGCTTTAAGGATGTATTAGCCGTAAGTATGGATATGGAGCCAGGAGCCCAGAAGAGCTAGTGCTTGGTCTCAATCATAGGACTTTATCAAAAAAAACCTAAGGGTTTAAGTATTTAAGCCTTTATTTATTTTTGCAACAGGATAAAAGATACATTCTTTTTTGAAGTTGACTCAAAATAGACTAGATTCAGTTCTTAAGTTATGTCCTTATGTCTTTTTCATCATCAAGAAACTGGCCCCTTGTTAGTTCATTTAACAGCTATGAAATCATCAAATGTTCTTATATTTTCCTAAGTTTATGACTTAAGGAAATGTCTAAGTCTTGATAAAAGATCAACAATCTATGGTGAATCAATGAGAAGATCAATGGAGCGAAGTGAAGTTTATCTATCAATGGGACCCTCTGAGTGGATGTGCAAATAATAAGTGTCCAAGGCAAACTAGTTTGTCAGAATGCTAAAGAACATACATATTACAAGATCAGACAGTGCATAGGTGATCGTGCAAAGAGGATTAATGGAGTGAACAGAGTCAACCTGGTGAAGGTTAACACATTAGTCAACATAAGCAACATGCATCTTTCAAGATTGAATGGTACACGAAAGCTTACAAAGAAAATATCTAATGATGTGAAGGGACTCAAATGGAACAAAGTGCTCACTATTTAGTGATACTATAGATAGTTAATTATCATGCATCTTTAAAGACATAAACAAAGCGAAAGAATTCTAAAGACTCGGGATGCAATAATATGATAGAAGAAGCTTGACTTTTAAGCAATGACTTAGGTAAAGATCATACAACTTCAAAGATCGAAGGGCTCATGCTTGTTAAAATAAGGAAGATCAAATGGAGCAAATGCATCCAAAGTCATTAAACTATTTGATGGTTAATGACCCAAAGCGAGTTAATGTTTGAGAAAGTTTAAAGACATCAATGAAGTGGAAACTTTCCAAATTCATAGGAAGTAGTGAGATGAGGCAAGAAGCTTGATAGTTAACCATTGACCAAAGGTAAAGTTTGGAAGGGTTTGAAGATCTGAGGGAGTGAGAGAGATCAAATATGGTGCAAAAAAACAAGATCAAATCCCTGCATTTAAAGTTTCAAATAGAAATAGATAATCACAAAAACATGTAGGATGGTTGAGAGAAATGAACAATCAGATCTTGTAATGACTTGTAAACAATTAAATGACAAGTCTTAGTTTTTATTTTGATGTAATTAATGTTTAATATAAAATATAAAGGAAGATAAGAAGGTAGAATTATGTGAGATGGTTATGAGGATCAGAAGACAAATAATTATTTTGATTGGAATGGGAAAGGTCAAGAAAAAATTACAAAATGTATAAAGAGAAGAGACTTATCAAAATTGGATGTTGATAATACAATCGAAGAAGAGAGCCATATAGCATATTTGACCTCTTTAGGGTTTGATGTTTGGATGTCTATTTAAAATGGATACACACCCCCTATTATTACACCTAATAATCAGGCAAGAAAGAAAGCATGTGAAAACAATGCCAAAGTAAAGAATGATATTCTTTGTGGATTATCAAATAATGAGTTTGTCAAAGTCATGCACTGTTAAAGTGCAAAGGATAAACGGGTTAAATTAAAGAGCATCTATGAATGAGATGACAGAGTCAAACAATCCAAGCTTCAAACTCATAAGGGATAGTTTGAAAGCCTCAAGATAAATGAAGATGAGAAAATTGTAGACTATGCCCTATGGGTAGATGAAATTGTAAATGCAATCAGAGGACTTGGAGAGACAATGGAAGATTCAACCATTGCCAAGAAGGTATTGAGATATTTGACATCAAAATATGACTCTAAAATCTCTACAATTGAAGAGCAAGAGATTTAAACAAGCTCACAGTAGATGAGATGCGTGGAACCTTCATTGCATATGAGATGAGATTTAAACAAGCTCACAGTAGATGAGATGCATGGAACCTTCACTGCATATGAGATGAGATTGGAAGATGCTGAGTCATCAAAGAGAGAAGATGCTTTCAAGGTTTATAAGTAGATATAAGAAGAAGAAGCTCATGATTCTAAGTCTAAGGAGGTTGATGATGTACAGGCCAATTTCATCACAAAAATTGAAGGGCTCGGGCAAATATAAAGGTAAGTTACCCTTCAAATGCTTTAATTATGGAAATATAGGTCACTTTGTTGCTAAATGTCCACATAAAAGGATGACTCTGATTCTTTTAAGAAAAATCAAAAGGAGAAATCCTATTATCCTAAGATGAAGAAATGTTTTCTTAAGATCAAAAAGGGATTGTATTTAAAAGAAGATAGTGACTCAGTGGATGACAACAGTAGCTCAAGAGATGAGCATGATAGTGGTTTTATGGCCAAAGAAAATGAAGTCCTATTCATGACTTATGAATCACCTTCTTTATGCCAAGATGAAGAGGATTTAGATGACGATGAAGAATAAGGAGAAGTGAATCTTGAATGTGAACTCATATGTGCCCTAAAGGAAATTAACAAGCTTAGAAAAGAAAATTCTAAAAAAAAGAAGCTTAGTCAAAAGGAGTTAGACAAATTGACTAAAATAAATGAGGAAATAAATTAAATTATTCTAAGCTTAAAGACCCAAGTTGACGAGGCAAAGAGGATAGAGCATCTAGTCAAAACTGACCTGTAAGCAAAGTCATTAGAATGCTTAAAAATGGAATAAAAAGTCATAGACCTGAGAGAAAAGCACAAAAAGACCAGAGAACATATTGATAAAGGCCTATAATTGAAAGGAGGATCTATCATACTAGATGAGTTGATTAGCTCATAAAAGACCTCCAATGAAAAATTAGGTCTTAGGTATGAGAAATGCAAGAGTCTCATGTTGAATACAACTAGGATTTTATATGAAAACTTCAAGGTTGTAGTAGATTCAGGAATCAGAAAAGACAAAATCTACATTCTTGAAGAGAAGAAGAAAATCAATGACCCTATTCCTACAAAAACCAAGGTTGCAGCTACAAAGAACAACATAACTGCAAGGAACATGAATAAAATAGAGCTCAGGAGACCTCCATTATACTCTCAAAGGAGAATGATAACCAAGTATTCTTCATCATTCTATGGTTATTGTTATAGCTATAATAATTTTGGTCATAGAGAAATTGATTGCAAAATTATTCCTAAAAGAAGGACAAGCTTCTTAAGTATAAATTCATTTCCCCCTCCATTAGATATAGATGTTTTATGTTATAATTGTAATAAATTTGGACATCTAGAAAAGAATTGTAGAACAAAGCTTGTTAAATCAAAATCTATCAATGCTAAAAGGATTGATACTCCTAAAGTAGATCGAGGCTCACAAACCAGTAACACATCAAAGAAAAATACTATCAAGAAGCCAAAAGAGATGTGGAAAAAGAAGAATCAATCTATGATTGCTCAAACTACTTTACATGTTAAAGAATAAAATCTATGGGTCATAGATAGTGGATGTTCAAAGCACATGACTGGCGATAAATGTAAGTTCACCAATTTGAGTAGGTGTAAAGAAGGGACTGTCAATTTGAGAGACAATACTATAGTCAAAATTAGAGGCAAAAAAATCTTGCATGTTGATGGCAAGCTCCATATACATGATGTCTTGTATGTTAAGGGACTAAAACATAATCTATTGAGTGTCAATCAAATGTGTGATAATGACTATAAAGTCATATTTGATGCTAAAGGGTGTGAAATAAGAAGGTCTAGAAAAATTGTTGCTCAAGGAAGAAGGATTGAGAGTAACATATATAATTTAATTGAAGTGAATTGTACAAACTGTCTCATGGGAAGGATTGACCAGAGTTGGTTATGACATAGAAGGACTAGTCATGTTAACTATGACAATTTAGTCAAAGTAAGTTCTAACAAGTGTGTGAGGCACATGCCTAAGATAACCAAGCCTGTAGACACAACTTTTAGAGAATGTCAGCTTGGTAAACAGACTAGGGTATCTTTCCAAACTAAAAAGTATGTAACTAAAAAGCCTCTTTAGATAGTTCAAATTGATCTTTGTGGACAAACCAAAACAAGAGAATCTAAAGGAGTGTATTCTTTCATGTTGTTTATCGACCACTACAATATAATGACATGGGTAACCTTAAAGGACAAGTCTCAAACCTTTGAGAGATTCAATATCTTTAAGGCCATGATTGAAAATGAGAATAGTAAAAAGATCAAGTGCCTCAGGTCTGACAAAGGTGGTGAATTCACTTCAAATAAATTCATAGACTACTGTGACAAGCATTGAATTAAGAGACATCACGCTGATACAAGAAATCCAATCAAAATGGAGTTATTGAAAGGAAGAACATGATTGTCAAGGAGATGGCTAGAACAATGTTGAAATAAGCTAACTTATCAGATGGTTATTGGAGAGAAGCAGTCCAGACAGCTGTATACATCTTGACCAGAGTCTAATTAAGAGTAAATTGTGATAAAACTCCATATGAACTATGGTATGAGAAGCCTGCTTCAGTCAATTACTTTAGAGTTTTTGGAAGCAAATGCTACATACGAAGGAAGGAGAAAAAGCTAGGTAGTTTTGAGTCAAGATGTGATGAGGGAATATTCCTTACTTATTCCACTCATAGCAAAGCCTATGTTTGCTACAATAAAAGATTGCAAAAGCTAGTGAAGAGAATTCATGTTAAATTTGAAGAGGACCTCAAGGAATAAATTGAACCTATAAAGGAGATCAGAATTGAGGAATTGAAAGAAGAAAATGAGGATGAAATATCAAAAAATGAAGAGATAAAGAGGATTGAATAGACACCATCAAGGTCTGTTCAAAAGGATCATCCTAAAGAGCAAATCATTGGAAACATGAATGAAAGAGTTCAAACAAGGAGAAGGAATGCAATGATTAAATAATAGGTAAGTTTTGCCTTACTTTGTGAAATTGAAGCCAAAAGCTATGTTGAGGCTAGCAAAGATGAGAATTGGTAAAAGGCTATGGATGAGGAACTAAGCAAATAGAAAAGAATAAAACATGGCAGCTAGTTCTAAGACCCATAAATAAGAATGTTATAGGCACAAAATGGGTTTTTAAAATCAATATGAATGAAGATGGAGCTATTGTGAGAAATAAAGCTAGACTTATTTGCAAAGGATATGCTCAAGTAGAAGGAATAGACTTTGAAGAGACATTTACCCCAGTGGCAAGATTGGAAGCCATCAAAATGTTTTTAGCAATCTCAGTTTATAAGGAGTTTAAGGTATACCAAATGGATGTTAAGTCAGCCTTCCTAAATGGAAGCTTGGAAGAAGAAGTTTATATTGAACACCCTGAAGGATTTTAACTGACAGATGAGGAAGACTATGTGTGCAAAATAAAGAAACTACTATATGGTATAAAATAGGCACCAAGAGCATGGTATTCAAGGATAGATCAATATTTGCAAAAATAAGGTTTTATCAAAGGATGTGTAGATAATAACCTATATGTGAAGTATGAAAATGGCCATATGTTGATCATAGTTGTCTATGTTGATGACATCATATTTGGTGGCAACAACAACAATATGTGCAAAGAGTTTGCGAATCAAATGAAAAAGGAGTTTGAAATGTCCATGCTAGGAGAACTTTCATTTTTCCTTGGTTTATAGGTTACACAATCCAAATACGGGATATTCATATCCTAGACCAAGTATGCAAAGGAGATGCTCAAGAAATTTGGTATGGATGACAACAAACCAGTTAGCACTCCCATGATAACTAGATTTAAATTGAGTAAAAATAATGAATCTCCTAAAGTAAATCATACATTGTATAGGTCTATGATTGGTATTTTGCTATATCTCACTGCATCTAGACTAGACATCATGCAATCTGTATGTATGGTTGCTAGATTCTAGGCTACTCTAAAAGAAACACATGTAAATGCAGTAAAGAGAATCTTTAGATATATCAAAAGCACAATGGACTATGGCTTATTATATTCTTCAAGTGATGATTTCACTTTGAAAGCATACACAAATGTTGATTGGGTAGGAAGTACAGATGATAGAAGTACTAGTGGTGGTACTTTCTTCCTTGGTAAGAGACTTGTTTCATGGTTGAGTAAAAAACAAGAGTTAGTTACTCTCTCTACAGCATAAGCATAATATGTTGTAGCAATAACATGTTGCACTCAAGTGTTATGGATGAAACAGACACTAAGAGACATTGAGGTAGACTTCAAATAACCAATACACATTTTGTGTGACAATTCAAGTGCCATTAATATATCCAAGAATCCTATGATGCATTCTAAGACAAAGCATATATCAATTATCACTTTATGAAAGATAAATTTTGTGTTCAAAAGGTCACAATGGAATATGTTCCCACAAAAGATCAAATTACAGACATATCCACTAAACCTTTACCAAAGGACCAATTTGAATATCTAAGACAAAGATTGGGAGTGGTAGCTCCCACACCACATCACTAGATTCTAGTGATAGGGTGTGAGTCTAGGGGGATTTTTGAAGAAAATGTTACTAACTCCTGGAAGAAGAAGACATTAGGTAGTTGATTGATGGTATTGCATAAAAAAAAAAAGCAATGAAATCAAATATCCAAGCAGAGCCTTAGCAATTATGGTATTGCATAAGGGGGAGTTTCTCACAATACATTCACAATCAGACATGTCCCAAGATCAGATCAGTCAAGGTACTTGTCAAGGTGTACTTGTCTAAGTGTAAATGGTTGACATACTAGCAAACACTCTTTGTCATTAATGTCAAAGGGGGAGAAAGTGTTAAAGAAAGAGCTTGATAGATTTGCAAAATCTTGTAAAGGATGCTTTTGTAGAGGATATTTTTTCCATCAATGATGAAGGGGGAGATTATTGGCAATTTGAGAGTAATTAATGTATGGAGATTTGTCAAGGGGCTCAATAAAGGAGGCTCAGTGATCAAGTGTCATGGGTTGTCATTGATGTCAAATTTTCAAGCATTAATGACAAAGGCATAGAGATGCTTTCAAGAAGACACCGGACATTTACAGAGTCTACAGAGTTGTCAAGTCTTTATGTAAATTTAAACTAGGAACACTTTCATCAAAAAAAAATATCAGATTCATTATGGTTTTTTTGAGAGCTTCAAGGATATATAAGCCTTAAGTATGGACATCGAGCCAAGAGCCCATAAGAGCCAGTGTTTGGTCTCAGTCATAGGACTTTATAAAAAAAACCTAAGGGTTTAAGTATTTAAGCCTTTATTTATTTTTGGATACATTTTTTTTTAAGTTGACTTTCAATAACCTGGATCTAGTTCTTAAGTTATGTCCTTATGTCTTGTTCGTCATCGAGAAACTGGCCCCTTGTTAGATCATTTACCAGCTATGGAAGCAATGAATGTTATTATATTTTCCTAAGTCTATGACTTAAGGAAATGTTTAAGTCTTGATAAAAGATCAACAGTCCATGATGAATCATTGAGAAGATCAACAGAGCAAAGTGAAGTTTTTCTATTAACAGAACCCTCCGAGTGGATATGCAGATGACAAGTGTCCAAGGCTCACTAGTCTATTAGAATGCTAAAGAGTATGCATCGTACAAGATTAGATGATGCATGGGTGATCACACAAAGAAGATTAATGAAGAAAACACATTCAACTTGGTGAAGGTTAACAAATTAGTCAACATAAGCAACATGCATCTTTCAAGATCAAACAATATGCAGAAGCCTACAAAGAAATGATTCAACAATGTGAAGGGACTCAAATGGAACAAAGTGCTCATTGTTTAGTGATACTACAGATAGTTAAGTATCATGTATCTTCAAGGACATCAATGGAGTGAAAGCATTCCAAAGACTCAGGATGCAATGACATGATAGAAGAAGCTTGACTTTTAAGCAATGACTTAGGTAAAGATCGTACAGCTTCAAAGATCGAATGGCTCACGCTTGTCAGAACAAGGAAGATCTAATGGAGCAAATGCATCCAAAGGCATTAAACTTTTTGATAGTCAATGACCCAAAGTGAGTTAATGTTTGAGTAAGTTTAAAGACATCAATGAAGTGAAAGCTTTCCAAAGTCATAGGAAGTAGCGAGATGAGGCAAGAAGATTGATAGTTAACCATTGACCAAAGGTAAAGTTCAGAAGGGTTTGAATATCTGAAAGAGCAAGAGAGATTGAAGATGGTGTGAAAGAAAAAAATCAAAGGCAAACATTTAAAGTTTCAAATGCAAATGGTTAATCATGAAAACCTACAGGACGGTTGAGAGAAATGAATAGTCAGTTCTAGTAACAACTTGTAAACAATCAAATGACAAGTCTTAGTTTTTATTTTATGTAATTAATGTTTAATATAAAATATAAAGGAAGATAAGAAGGTAGAATTTTGTGAGATGGTTATGAGGACTAGAAGACAAATAGTTATTCTGATTGGAATGGGAAAGGTCAAGAAAAATTTGTAGAATGTATAAAGAGAAGAGACTTATCAAAATTGGATGTTGATGATATTGTCGAAGAAGAGAGCCATATAGTGTGTCAATTTGAAAACTTAAGACACCAAAGGTGTAAAATGTAGAGTGTTAATTAAGTACATCTAGACACAAAAATAGGGAACAAAAAGGAAGTCTTGTAATGTGTCAAATAGAGGAATCTAGACATAGATAACACAAGGCAGAGAAGAAGAATGTACACACAAGTGTTATGCAAAGTGAGAGCAGTTGTAGAACATACTTGCAAAAAAGAATAGACCTAAATTTTTTTATGAATTTATTTCATCAGATGAACAACTGATTGGTTAGTGCCATCAGTGAGGCTGAGTTGGTGCTCAGTTGGGGGATTGGTGTCTCCTTAGGGTTATAGCCCTTAAAAGCATAACTAGTGAGGTTATCTAGAGTTGGTGCTCAAAAGAGGGGATGGGTGTGTCCTTAGGATTGGTGTCCTAAAATTTACCTGGTGAGGTTATGTCAGTGAGACATATTTTGTGAGGCTGGATTAGAATAATAGCTTCTAGCAGCATTCTCATCATGGCCTGTGGGTTTCCATGTATAAATCTAGTGTTATGTTTTGGGTTTTTGTGCATGTGATATCTTTTTTTTGTTCTTTAAGTGTGAATTATTTTAAGATTCATTTTAAAATTTTATAAGGAACTAGTTTTAATATCTACTAATTTAGCCCCCCCTCTCAGTAGATAGGTGTGTTTAACACCTTAATGAACACATATAGCAGCGTTAAAGACAATCCTTTATATTTGAATGTTCAATGAGTATTTTGATTTAAGTATAATTCAAATGGATCAAGACAATGATAATAGACCTTTATATGTGTTTACACAATTTCAAAACACTATCTAGGTCACCAATGCCCAAGAAACTTGACTCAATCTTAATCTAATACAATATTATGTGTAGGCCTATTTGGTCATAAAAACATATTATTATTATCGACTTCCCTCAGTAGTGTCCTAATGGATTTATAAAGATGTTTATAGACTATACATACTAATGAGAAACCAATTTATTCATTGGTTTCTTATATAATCGGCCTCAATGACAATATTGCTCTTTTAGGTTTAGATATGCCTAATTTGCTTTCTTGATTGGATTTTAGCTAGTTCAACTACCAAATGACTTGGATCTCTTATCTAAGTTTCTTATAGTGACTTCACAATGGTCTACTAGTCTACTATCTATTGTCTACTAGTCTAATGGTCTACTATTCTATTATATTTATAATGGTCTATTAGTCTATTGTTGTCCACCTTATTGCAATCTGTATAATGCACTAAATATTACTTGTCTCTATAATACCCTTTACATTATGTGTAATGGTGTGTTGTTGTCTGTCCTGATACATAAAGAAAAATAACCAATTAACCACTAGTCTGTTTAATGGTCTATTATTTTCCATCTTATTATAGTTTGTATAATGCCCTACATCTTGCTTGTTTATATAATACCCTTCACATTGTGTATAATGGTCTATTATTTTCCATTTTACTACAAAACTTTTAGGATCCAATAAAGCTCCATGTCATTAAATTCCAATGTTTGTGTTATTTAGTAATGGACAATAATAAAGATAAAAGAAATGGAACGAATGAAGCTATCAAGAGGAAATTGTTTGACATTTTGAGTGTAAATTGCGATCCCAGCAATTAGACTTTAGGTGACATCCCTTCATAGGACTAGATGCTTGTTTATGTTGTTAGTGTCATATAATTACTAAATATCCATGTTTTTTCTTATGTGTATATTCCATTAAGCCCAATCCCACTCCCCATGTAATTTTGTGGACCAATATATAAGTCTTTAGTAAATGAATACAAAGGTGGGTGACAACTTTTGAGAACGTGAACTAAGTAAGGCATTTGAAGACTAGGTTGGATGTATGGGAGCAATGGGAAAAGGTTAGAAAATAAAGGAAGGATAACTTGAAGGAAAGAATTGAATGAACGAATACAACCATATCACCTCTAAAAAATGAGAACAAGGAGCTAAAAAATTATATTTAAAGTGTAAGGAAATAAAGATTGCAGACTCAAATGTGGCTCAAAGATTAAATTGCATCATTGCAAGTATCTGAAGTTGTGGAAAGTGCTAAGGATATTGATCATAATTAGTGTGCTTCTCTATTGTGATTCATTTCACTGTAGTTGTTTACTTTTATATTTATATGGTTCATTTCACAATAGTTTTTAACTTTGTATTTATTAGCACATGCAACATTTAGCATGGATGATTTACTTACAAACTCATCTTTTATTTATGTTGTAAATTTATTGTTGATGGTAATATAAAATCTATAAAAAAATAAATCAAATTATAACTTTTTGGTGTTGTTAATGGGTTCGACAATAACAGAATGAATCCCAAATTGGGGATTCTACAAAATGTGCAAAGTGATACTTCCAATATTTATGTGCTAAAACATCTTAGACATATGTGATATTCACATCAATAAACTATCATACAAGTGACTCTGCCTGTATATGAAGTGTGATCAGCTTCTCATCTCTTACACAAATATTACTAGACATTTGGTTACACATTAATTTATAGTTGCTTTCAATAATCACATTCTCTATGTTCTGATCATAAAGAGTTAAAAGACCTTGAAGAAGATCTAATAATATGAACCATTCAATTTTCTAATAATCATGTGCAAAAAAGAAAACATTTAACAAACATAATCATCTTTAAGATTCATATAAACATATGATTTTAATGAAAACAAGTTAGCACACCCTAAGATGTTAATGAAAAGAAGTTGATTGCATACCATTAGGGAAGGTGGTAAGTTTTTATTAATTTGTTATATTTAAATGTTCATATTATTTTGTTTAATTATAAATTATCATTATAACTTGTGCATTACTTTTATACTACAATAATGGCAGGGAGGATGGATGCACTACTCCCATTCATAGGAAGAGGAAAAGAATTGAACAAATGAAATAGTGATCTGCAAATTCCTTCTATACACATGGGAAACCTACTCCCATGGAGAAGGTAATATGGTATAATACAATATGTGGGGTTTGTGAGATAATGAATTTGGTATGAAACTTGATAGTGATCATCACTTTTTCTTTTGCATGCAAAGGAACCTATTATTATCTCCGATGAAGAAATAAAATCACTTATTTCATCAGAGGATGAGGATGATCCAGCTTAAGACATTGCAAATGATTCCTATGATACAAGGGTAATTCTTCTTTCACGTTCTTCTAGTTTTAATTCACACGTATATCTTATTGTATACCTATTTGATATTTATATCTATTACACTTCTTTGTCAAGTAAACAATGGTAGTGAGGAGGGGTTCATACTTGTTTTGTTGGAGGTTGAAGACTTTTCAAATTTTGAGCTTTCAAATGATTTAGCACAAAATGAATATGATGTTGTAAATGATTCCTGTGATAAAAGGGTAATTCTTGTTTCATGTTCTTTCATTTTCAATTTGTATGCATATCTTATCATATACCTATTTGATATTTCTGAATGTTCCACTTATTTGTCAGGTAAATAATGCTAGTGAGGAGGGGTTCGCACTTGTTTTGTTGGAGGTCGAGGACATTACAAATTATGAGATGCCAAATGATTCATCAATAACCTCTCTGCATACACATGGGCCTAATAAGAAGGAGAAGGTAATATGTTGATAATTGGGAGTGTTTTTTATAATTCATATGAAACACGATTGTGATATTATTTTATTACTTTTACTTGCATATGAACCTATTACCATCCTTCACAGGAAGAGGAAAATAAAGGAATGAATGAGCTTAATAACCTCTTAACATGGATGTAACCATAAATAGAAGGACAAGGTAATGTGTTGGGATTTGCAAATGTTTATTTAGGTAATATGAAACATGATTCTAATATTGTTTTATTGATTTTACCTACATAAACACCCATTATCTTCCCTCGTAAGAAGAACAAAAGAATGGAACATGGGAAACCTTCGAAGGGGAAGGTAGAATGTGGGGAATTGTGATTTTTTTAAAGTGATACGAATTAGGATTGTGATATTCTTTTTATGATTTTACTTGCATAGGAAAATGTTACCATCTTTGAGCAAGTAAGGGACTCACATGTTTCTTATGAGCATAAAGATGATGTCAAATTTGAGCTGCCATAAGATTTTTGTAGTGACATGTCACGATATCTACATTATATAAGGGTAATTAACCCACATTTTTATATTTTCAATGGATGTATATCTTATGAATTTGAAATTAGAGATGCTTGTTTAATTTGAACCTTTTGATGTGTGTAGATTATCCTTGAGTACGAGGAGCATAGTTACAAGATTATTCATGAGTTTGGATATAAAGACTAGTTCTATTGTATTACACCAGAATGTCTTGAATTTTATGAAGGGAGGAAGAAATTCTTGTCAAATCCACTATTCAATTCATATTATGTTGAAATGCACATGTTACCTCCCATTCTAAATCATCAAGCACCATGACATCCAATCAAGAGAAGACAATGGAGGTCTGTAAATGGAATTTGCAGTAATAACTATATGAGATGTGTAGATGCAAGAAATTTACATTAGAAAAAAAAACATGTTTATGACTCTAAGGATTTGAGCCCCAAATGGTTAGCATCCATAGAACTCAAGATATATAATTTTGAAGAATATAAAGAGAAAAAGAGAAGGGAGATTATAACGAAGAGGGAATTTATGAAAGTAAGTGATACATTATGTTTTCCTTTATATTCATTCCTTCACTAATACATTCATATATTGTGCTTACACATGAGTTATGAAACTTGACATAACAAAGAAACTTCCTTGGATACAAACTAGAATGTGAAGGGGAAAAGATGAGAGGTGAAAGAGAAGGTATATTTTTTTATACTTAGTTTTGCAATCACTCTTGTTCTTAAATCAAATAATTACAATTTTTATTTTTTATTTATAAAAGTAATTATATTCATTTTTTTTGTGGCACGACAAGGATGGTTCAGCACAAAAGAAGAAAATAAAAGTTTGAAGAAATGTTTGATTCAGTTTGTGGAGATTCACTATGTTTTTATCATACATCATGTCAAATGTTATGACATACTGAAGATAGTGGAAATGTGATATCAATTTTTTTATTATGAATGGATTTGTTCAAGATAATGAGACTTTTCCCATAAGGGAACCATATCTATATATTTATCTTCATTAAATAAAATGTGCCATCTGTGCATTAAAAATCTTTTATTTTTATATGATATGATTGTAACATGCATATAAGGGTCAAAAAGTAATTAGGTCTTCGAATATGTGAGTTAGTTGACCCCAATAAAGTTGATTAACTACAAATACCACTATTCTACTTTGTTTCATTGGTTTTATCTTGTGATGTAGATGTCTTATCCAAACTATGTTAAGCACTCAAGGCTCTCTTATGTTTTGGTTTCATTTAGGGTTCACATGTCTATGCTAACCATTCATTTGGATCAAGTAGTTAGGGTTTGAGGGAAAGCTTTTGGACACCAAATATTTTTTTCATCTTATTTTGAAGAATTAAAACATGGAACTTTCTTTATGCATGCCCAAATTTTGTACACATCAAATGAGAGCTATGCATTTGATTTCTTTATATTGGAGTTTTCAAATTTTATAGATGTGAGTTGTGAATGATATGAGTTAAGTATTTGATTTGAATGATTTGTGAGGAAAGTCATATAGTTTCCCGTAAAAAAAAATTGTTTAAGATGGATTTGTGCTTGAATCATTTTTCTTTACTTTTAAATCAATGAATTGTGTGGGATTTCAAAAAAAAATAACATTACTACTTATATCTGTGATGGAACTTCAAGATTAACTTCTCAACATCCTCACTAGGCATGTATAACTCTAGTCTCTATTGAATTTTGTGAAAACTTTGCCCTGATTTTCTAAATGGTGGAAGGATGGAGAGTTTTTATATTCATGACATCTTTAGAAACCAAGGTATTTGTAAAGTCTCTCATTTTTAAAGAGTGACAACCTTCTTGGGGAGTTGAGAAATCACACTATTAAAGTTGAGGAGATGAAATTGGAGTGTGAATATTTCTTAAACCTACTGAAAGAGAGGAATATCAAGCTCAAAGGTGCTCAAGATGAGATAATGTGGGGAACCTTTGGAAATAAACTAAATATCATGTCCATTAGGGTTATGACATACTTATGTTAGAAAATTATAGTTACCTACTCACTAAGGACAACATTTGGGAGAAGTTATAGAGGGTTAAATCAATTCTCAAAATTTATTTATTCATGTGGACTCTCTCCCATAAGGCCTTCTCTATGTGCTTTGTGGAAGAAAGAGGCTGAAGATAGAAATCATCTTTTTATCCATTGTGAATCATAATGTTAACAAAAGTTAATAGAAGTTTCATATTGTTTGGATATTTACTAAGGTAGAGAAAGGCTTATTCAAGTTATTTGGATATCATAATTATATCTCAAAGTTATGTCTAGCTATTTGTTAACTAAGGTAGAACAAAGGCCTGTTCAAATTATTGGGATCTCATAATTATATCTGAAAGTTGTGCAAAAAGGAAAACCTCATAAATTTGCATGTAAAATTATTTTGATGTTCATAATTTAATTATGATTTGAACACTAACCAAATATTAATTGTCTATCACTAATTCTTATGCATAAATTAAATTATATTCATCTACACACCTAGGGAAAACACTTTTTAGGTTGTCTATTGTAGCATCACCTTGGTTAGTTTGACTACGTCTCCCACCTTGTGGATGATTAAAATAGATTTGCTTGGTAAGACTTTCAAAGATGTTTTAGTATGTATTGTCATTATCAATGTTGGTAGCCTTTTTTTTGCCACTACCATTCCATAACACATACAACCATGTTATATACCAAAGATAACAAATTGCATTGACATATATATTTTTTTAAATTAATTATTACTTTACATTGTGCCTTTTACATGTTTTATGCCCCATGGCATGTACCATATAAAAGTGCCATGTGTGTACAGATTATAATGAAATTTAATTGGGCTTAATTCACCATGTCATGTGCCAATTACTTGTTAGATTTGTATTCAAAGGCCAAGTGTGTATGTCATCATGAAAATGCTTTGTTATAAAATAGAATAATAATAATAAAGTGATCATAATAGACACCCCTATGCTCCCTAAGACAACATCTGAATTTTCTTATTTTAGTATTGCCTCTTGGTATAGAGTCACAAAAACATCATAAAAGTTTCAAGGACACTTCTACAGTCACAACAACATCATCAAAGCTATAAGGATGTTTATCCACTTTATTGGAGCTAAGGGAAAACTCAAAACCTTTACATTTTTTTGTAATGGTATGCACATATAAAGTATATATTCACTGGTTGTATAACACCCTTTATTACAATCTACAATGCCCTACATATTTATTATCTGTATAATTCCCTTGACATTTTGTGTAATGGTCTACTTTTGTTCATCTTGCTATAGAAAGCAAAGGAGCTAATGTACCATCAATTTATAAAATGGTCTACTCTTGTCCATCTTATTACAATTTGTATAATGTTGTACATCTTGCTTGTTTGTATAATACCCTTTAACTTCTATTTAATGGTCTACTATTTTCCATCATTGGTGTCAATGTAAGTGGTCCACTTACTCATTCCAATCTACTATAACATATTCTTGCAAATAGATCTCTGTATTTTGATTAAAAAACACTCTCAATGACCTTAAAGTTAAGGAGCTAGATCTATGTAGTCTATATAAATCCCTCCATCTTGATTATTTATATAATGCCCTTTACCTTATGTGTAATGGTTTACTATTGTGCATATTGATACGTAAAGGAAAGGATCCAGTGAACTATCAATCTGTATAATGGTCTATTATTCTATTATTGTCCATCTTATTGCAATCTATGTAATGCCCTAAATCATGTTTGTTTGTATACTACCCTTTACATTATGTGTAATGGTCTATTGTTGTTTATCTTGATACATAAAGGAAAGGAACAAATGACCCATTGGTTTGTATAATGGTCTACTATTATCCTTATTATTATTGTCTATATAATGCCCTGCATCTTGTTTGTTTGTATAATTCCCTTCAGATTGTGTATAATGGTATACTATTTTCCATTTTTCTACAAAAAATTTAAGAACAAATAAAGCTCCATGCCATTATATTACAATGTTTTTGTTTATTCAGTAATGGACAAAAATAAATATAAAATGAAAGGAACTAATGAAGCGATCAAGAGGAAACTGATTGATATTTTGAGTGTAGATTGTGATCCCAATAATCAAACTTCAAGTGACATCCCTTCATAGGACTAGATGTTTGTTTATGTTGTTAGTGTCATATGATTACTTAATATCCATGGTTTTGATTTTGTGTAACTTCCAAGAATCCCAATCCTACTCCCCTGAACAATTTTATGGACCAATCTAAAAGTCTTAAACAAATGAATACAAAGGTGGATGATGACTTTCAAGAATGCGAAATAAGGCATTTGAAGACCAGATTGGATGTATGGGAGCAATGGTAAAATGTTCACAAATAAAGGGATGACAACTTAAAGTAAATCATTAAAGGAAAGAATGTGACCATATCATCTTTAAAAAATGAGAACAAGGAGCTAAATCTTTGTATTGAACATGTAAGGAAAGAAACATTGCAGGCTCAGATGTGGCTCGAGGATCAAATTACATCACTGAGAGTATATGATGTTGTGGCAAGTGTTAGGGATATTGATTTGGAAGCAGATCATTATAAGAATGTAAGACAAAATACACTTTATGAGGAGGAGATCAAAGTGTGGACAAACTTTGTAATCCATCTTATGACTTGGCCTACAATAATTCCCACTGCATCCATGCTTCTTAATTCCAAAACTGATAATAATGATCATAATTAATGTATTCCTATACTATGGTTTGTTTCACTTTAATTGTTCACTTTTACATTTATATGGTTTATTTCATAGTGGTTTCTAACTTTGTAGTTATTTTAGTTTGGTAAATTCATAAAATATGAATATGCATGCCTCACAAGAATGTGAAATTTGATAAAATTCCTAACACTAGTGTGTTAAATTGCCTAAATTCATTATGGATGATTTACTTGCACATGCAATATTTAGCATGGATGATTTACTTACAAATTTATCTTTTATTTATGTTGTCAATTTATTATTTATAGTAATATAAAATCTATAAAAAATATTAAATCATATTATACCTCGTTGGCACTCTTTATGGGTTCAAAAATAACAAAATGAAGACCAAAATGGGGATTCTACAAAATGTGCAAAGTGATACTTCCAAGATTTATGTATTAAGTTATTACATCCTTGATATAAGACCCATACTTATTGACTTTAGATGAGGGAATTGCTTACCAATAAAACACTTGGTGATGATGCAATCATTATCATAAATTGAGATTTGTAGCCATTACCATCTTAATCACATGTAATAAGACATGCTAATATCACTTATAATATTTAAGTATAATGATAAATTTTTAAAGAACATAACAAAACTTTCATTCATTTACAATACTCATAAAAACATGACATGGTAAGTACTCTCTACCAAGAGAGAGCCCTCAATTCATTTCTTCTACATACATTATTTTGCTCCTTATTACTCCCCAACAAATACCCCAATATTATACACATAACACATATAATGTTAATACCATAAATAAAGAAAAAAAAATCATAAACTAACACATATGCCCTCTCTAGTCCCCCTAAACTCTACAATAGAGTTACATGTTGGGCATTTCATAATATATGATCTGACATCACTGACCACATGTCATGGTTGTAGTACCAATGATGATGTATGTTGTTCATCATTTGTATTCAACTCTAACTAAGAAATTGGCAATAGAGGCTCATTAAAAGTGTCTTGTAACTGCATGAGTGACCCAAATTTGTCTCGCTGAATTTGTCTTCGAATACAAGAAAAATGGTCAAAAAATCTATGAAAAACATAAAACCCATGTTATACGATACATCAAGTACAATAAACATAATTATATTTAAAGTCATTACAAAGAATTTTCTTTATTATATATTCCTTTCACATAAAATTAAAAAAATATGAAGCATGGTTTTGAAACATGGAATTATGCATATGTTTTCCATGAAAAAGACAACCTTAAGCCAAATAGACTTATTTCATGACCTTTAATTATGGAAAAATTGATGAATTTATTGACAATGTTGATTCCAATGATAATAATGTCTAATTTTTTAACCCTAAAAATCTAGATTAGGGAATATAAGGTTAAAGGGAATAGAGATAGCTTAGGGCACAAGGGTGATAAATTATCTCTATAGCAGGACAATTAAATTCTAATCTCAGATACAACATATATTGAATTTAATAAACTGGGCTATGCTAAAAATAGGAAGTAAAATTGTGATAGATATATAAATGACAAAGAAATAATGTATTTTTTTAGTTCTGATGTTAACACAGTTCTAGATTTGGAACATGTATGGAACATACTAGAATAAGATTCTAGAATAGTCACCAAATTCTAAATTGAGTACCTTTGGAGTGTGAACACTAGTGTCAGCCTAAGATAGTGTCGATGTTGTTGTTTAAATTGAATGCAAGTGTTTTGTATGGAATACTTGTAGGATATTTTTGGGTTTGTCTTCACCTTTGCTCTAATGTATTCAGCTCTGGGTCATGGACTATGGCTCCTCATGAAATGGCAAAACCTTAATTCTTCCCCTTCATAGTGACCTTGGTAAAAATGGGCTAATGGGCTCACAGTGTCGAGTTGACCACAAATACCCCTCTATAAATGAACACTATCTACATAACTAATACTCTGAAGAGGGCCTCAAACTGATGTAGTTTTTTGATATGTGTTGGCTTGTGTGTCTATCATGTAATATGTGATAAGAAAGTACAATAATGACCTAGCTTGTAACTTGATAATTATATCTCTTGGGTTACTCCTTCAGTACTTCATATCTATAGATGTGTTGTCCCTATGAGTAATATGGAAATAAGAGAAAATAGAGAAGCTTTTCTCGATTGAATGCTTGATGGGTTGGTTTTGATAAGTTTTCTTGGTCTCTTTAGGTCTTTTATAGGTGAGGAATGAATGAGGGTTGATCTTATATTTATACTAATCCTCTTTGAAAAATAACTTTAGGGTACTAGACACCATTATGATACATTTAATTTACAAATTAGATGACTTTAGGGTACTAGACACCTTTATGTAAGCCCAATTTGAGTATTTTTCTTGTGAGTGACCTACAACCAAAAGCATGTTACACTATATAATTAATGCATACAATTTTAAATCAAAATACTTGAAAATATTGAAATTGAAAGAATAAGGCTTAGGAGTACACCTATGTATCGATATAACCACCTTGCCTATTGGTAAATTTATTTGAAAATATGTATCATTATAAAGCTCTAAAATTGATTTGGATTTTGAAATATTAGGTATATATTGCATAACATATAAACCTTGGATATGTCTCATGTTAAAATTGTGTATAACAATGGTACCAATGTATAGAATTTTGCCAGACTTGTGAATCTGAATAATATGACTGTGTGTTTTGGCCAATTTACAATTTGAAATGGTGTGGCTAACATGTTATCATAACATGCCCTCCACTATATATGGGTAAATCTAAAAACTTAAATAAGTTCCATTGTGGAGAACATGCTTCCAAAACATTCCCCCACTAAATTTAAGTGCGTTGAATACTAAATAAGTGTGGAAAACATGCTTCCAAAGCATGCCCCCATTGAGTCTAAAAACTATCAAATGTGGAGAACATGCCTCCATGACATGCCCCCTCTGATAGTCCCCCCTTTGAGGCAAGGGAAGATAGAAACTTGTAGTTACCTCACCTCAAAAGGAGAATACAATAGAATAATTTGTGAATGGAACCATGTAACATATTGAAGAACATGTATAGGTAAATGTATCATTGAAGCACATGGAATGATGTGATCACATGAAGGCCTAAGATGCATAATAAATATCATGGAAACATCTATATATCAATGTGACAAGATCAATAAGAAAATAAACATACACACAAGAACACTCAAAATCAAGTCAACATACAATGGTCCCAGAAGACCACAAATAAGGGGCATGTTCAAATGTTGCACAATTGAAGGGATGTGACTTAGTAAAATGTCCACAAAAGTCAGAATGATATATTCAAACGTCCATACAAAAAATAATGACATATTAAAATGTTAAATAAAACACACATAAGCATGGGGGTTGTAAACAAAGAAGCATATTCAAATACTCAAACAAGCAAGACTATAGTAAGGAAAGACACTCAATGAAGTGCATAAAAGAAAACATAAGCAACCAACATAAACATAACATAGTAGCCCATGGATCAAATGTGTTAGCAAAAAATGTCAAGTGCATAACATATCAAGTACCCTTTGCAATATATAATCATGGATAAAGGCACGTGTAAGTACATATAAGCTTAAACATGATAATGAAGGATGACCATTGAATCATATAACATGGATGGTACAACCATGAGAGAGAGAGAGTTAGGAGATGAAAATTTAGAAATTTTTATTAGTCCTAGTAATAATAAAATTTGTGGACTTTTTTTGTATATTCATGGCCCCTCATTTATGAATAATCATTAAGAGCAACAACAAGTCACTATGACTTGTTCATCCAAGTAGGTTCTGGTTTTGCATCTATTTCTCCACTTCAAAATTTGATGGAGAAGAATGATTTTGAGGGATGTTTTTAGAGGTAAAATATGTCCGTCCCATGGTGGTTTCATCATCTGAATTATCTTTATGATGGTACAGTTTATCAATGGTCTTCCATAGGTCTGAGTGCCATGTTTGATTTGAAGGGTAATAAGAAAATAATGTTTGATCTATTTTAGGAGATTTGAAGTTAAAGTTATTTAAGGATATAATCAAACCATACTCTCAAATAATATTGAAGTGTGTTCTATTTACCCACACGTCTACATACATGCAGGTGAACATATATGGAACCTAAGTTCTATGAGGAGTATGTTTAGGAAGTGTGAAGGGTGATTCATACCCCTATAAAACTATTTGAATCTTGAAAAACTCCATTGTACTATCAAATGAATATGAACCTTGTGCTAGACCTTCACTATCAATACACATACCTTATATATTGGTTGACTGTGTATACAATATGTATGAACTAGATAGGTAGGTTGAATATGCCATTATGCATTATCAAGAGGACATATAAACTATTAAGAGGTGTTGGACAAGAGTACACAATTTTATACAACATAAGAGTGTCCAAGGCTCAAGAATTAGCTCTCTAAGTATCCTATACAAGCAAAAGGTTACCTATAGGCCCTAGATCTGTAGGTCTTCATTATAGACTAAAAGTTTATTATTATACAAACAAAAACAAGGAACAACACAAGTTTAACTCCATACATTGTAGATTGGAAGTATCACAAACCATTGAAAGCATTTAACTGGATGTAAGTCAAGAAATGGTTAGAAGACATAGTTCATAATCATTAATGCATGTACACATGTTTGTGTATATAAACAGGAAGGCAAAGACCTAAGATTGTCATGAAGTAGTCAAATATACCTTGTAAGTATGGAGAAGGAAATCTTAATGATGGTTTTAATCCTTCAAATCATAATGATGGAGTGAGAAAACTAAGTTCAAGACTTCATGCTCAAACCTTCTCCTAATGAACACCTACAACCATGCTTTGGAAGGTGTGAGATAAAAGGTGCATACAATGAAAAGATAGTACCTTGAAAAGGTTGAATTGGTGTGAAAGTCTGGGAAACCTTAGTAAGATGACTGTTATATCCATGGATTTAAAACAAAGTTCTAAACCCCTAAGACACAACCAATACCCTTTTCCAATTGACACCTACAACCAAGATTGAAGAGAAGATCATATATGTAGTGATTGATTTGGGGCCTTGAAAACTAGATGAAAAAATATCAATAGTCATTTGTAAGTCAAATGAGCAGAGAGAAGGTTTAGAGGAGATGATCATATCAACATCTCAAAACCCCATATATATAACTCATAAGCACCTACAGGCTACAATCAAGAATGAGCTAATTCCAAGACTGATTAAGGAAAAAAATGTGTATGAATAACACTAAGGTTATCTCATGTAGATAAAAAAATTTATAGGGTCACTTTAGGACAAAAGGAAACATGAGGAAAATGACTAAACAGATCTCTACCCCTACCTACATAATCAAAGTGGTATCTTTAGGTCTACCTACATCACCAAGAGAGAATTGATTATTTTGAATCGATGAAGGAGGTAAGAATAAAGGTGAATCATATGAGAAATGTTTCACAATGATTATAGAACCTCAAAAAACCTCAAGTTCACCCAAAAGTGAAAAAAATACTAGAAACCCTGTTTAGGCCAGTAAAGCCTAATCCTCACACACAAGCAAACCCAAGTGCAGTCATGAGAGAGGAAGGATTGGTGAGGGTGGTATGAAGGTATGAGGATATTTTAAGGTAAAAATAAATATATATACCCTCAAGAGTCATTAAAAATAAGGCAAATCAAGAAAAGTGCCAATTTTGGTCGTAAGACTTCTTCAAACTCCCTTCACACATAACTGTCATTCAAAAAGTAGTCTTATCTTGATTAGTAAGATCATGAAATAAATGCATGGAGTGAATTGGTTTTTTAAGGAGGTATAATGGTTTCTACAATCCATTATAGTGGAATCAGTTGACAGTTAAGGTCCATCACCTTCATGAACAAATATTAAGAGCTTAGACCCCTCTCAAATGGCTTGCTTGTAACCTGAGGAACACCTTCTCACACTCATAAATTTATTGAGGTTTTACATGTGAACCAATGATATTTCAAGGTGATGGATGGGTACCCTAAAAAAATATTGTAGTATTAGGAGAGAGAAAGAGGATCTGTTCTTTATGAACAATCCTATAAAATAAAACATGCCTAAAACCCTGATAGTGACTAGTCAAGAGAAATGGGCTTCTAAATCACATGTAATGACCTATTTTAATCCTTAAACCTGTTGGATGTTTTTATGACTCCAATTAGGTTATCTAAATTTACTTTTTCATACTTGTAGATGTACATACTACAATAAATGCACTATTTTACATGATTTTTATTATTTTATAGGGGTTTTGAGCAAAGAGAAACTTTCCAACCATTGGAGGATTCCATTTGTCATGTTTTAAACCTATCAAATCCAAAAAATATGCACAATATATTTTGGAAGTGGTAAAAAAAGCTCATTTTCCAAGGTAGTCTCAAACAAGCCTAGAATGAGACTAGGTGGCAAGGCCATTTCATGGTTCTCACACTTCTACAAGGTCTCAGGACCTAAAAATTGACATGGAGATAGGTGATAACCTAGGTGAAGTTAATAAAATGATTTTGGGTTATTAACAACGTGTAGGAGAAGTCTTAATTAAGGCCTAATTAAAAAGAGAGAAAGGGAAAAAAGGGTCTTCCACTCAAAATCTGAACATGAAATTTGACATGAATATGCAAGGCCATATTGGGTCCTCAAATATGAACTTGGTTTGTTATTAAACTTTTTACATTATTCTATACAATGAGGTTTACAAGTTTTTAGGGTTACAAGGAGAATAGGCCTAATGAGAGCTTGAGGATCAAAATGGAGTCTTAGGAGTTGTTTTAGGAAACAAAATGGATTGTTAAAGGAATGATAAGATATTTGAAGTCCATATATGGAGATAGAGTGAATTGGAGAATATGAACTTGAGTTTTGAGCCACTTGGACCAAGCTAGGCATGGGAAATAAAGAGTTTCAAGACACCTAAGCATATGAGTGATGAAATGTCAGATTAGAGGAGTTTATTAATGCATGATAGGTATTAAATGAGGAGGTATGAGGGAATTAATGGTGAATTTATGATTTATAATTCCATTTGTCACTCTTCTTATACAAGGAAGGGCAGTTTTCAAGAAGATAACCAAGGTGTCAAGTCAAGTTTTAACTCCTATGCCACTTAGAGGATTGGAGCATCTTCAGGAGTGAGAAAGATGGGTTTGAAAGTATATTTATGAATGTTCTATAACTCTTTTCTTGTTTTAACTCATGGGGGAAACTTGTCAATCCCCTTCTACTATGCCCCTCTCTCTTCACAATTCTCTATATAAGCAACCACTTTTGGCTTTGTAAAACATCCACATCTAGTATGATGAAGCCCTGCTAGTTTAAGTACTAATTTTGACTTTGAAGAAAATATTTCAAGCTAGTTTTGAGTTATCAACTTCTTGTCGAAGTGTGTGAATTATTTCATGGTTGAATGGCAAGTGATAGTCATCTCTCCTTCTGTTCATCTCACTCTATCATGCTTTGTGCAAGTACTCTGCTCTCTAATAGGTCACATGAAGTGTAGTTAGTTATTTTTTATGTATTTAAGTGTAAGTAATAGTACTAGTGTCTAAAATCAAACCTCCTATTCATCTACCTTGAGAAATGCATTGCATCTTACCTTCATGTTGAAACACTTTTGTTAGATAAACCTTGGACATTGAGATCAATTTTGTGAATCACCTTTCATAGTGCAAGTAAATGGTAGTCTTGTGGAATTAAAATTGGTGCATCACCTCTATTTGGTTAGTGTCAATACCTTCTATTACTTTTATTTCAAAGCAAGTAGACTAGTGGTTAGTTATAGGTGTGGTGCAAGGGAGCTAGCCCTTCAATCTAGAAACTCATCTCTCCCATAGGTCACCCATAACTTGAGAGATGTTTCAATGTTACATCAAATTGAATGAGGCTAGAATATAATTCCTTTAGGGAGAAAATTTGATGCATAACAAATAAAGTTATTACCAATGATTACAATTGTAAACACCTAAAAATCTTTTGATATGCTTGATTCAATAACCTCATCCTTCATATCAAAAGGGGGCCATACTGTAGGATTTCTCCATTTCACGTAGATATTCAAAATGATATAAATATTTAAAAGAGGTTAGTTACTCAAAAGGGTGAAATTACTTAGTTACTAAAGTTAATCAGATTGGTTCAATTATTTTAGATTTAGTCAAATTATGATAAACATTACATAAATATACACATTGGGGCATATGTCATATAGATTACATGATTAAGAGACTATATGGTAGTTCAAATTACTAGCTTTGAGATATATATACACATATTATGAAATGTTATGAGATTTTAGATATGCTCATATTCAAATAAATTTGGGGGAATGTGCCATGCACATGCACTCATTTTACAAGACATGAGTTATAAAATATTATATATACACATATTTAGATACATTTTGGTGTATATGTCACACAATTTTACCAAGAATGAGATAAATGTTCTCACATCTCAAAAAAAAAAAAATATAGATGCATGGGGTTATATATCATATTCAGATTATGTGACATGAAGCTATTTCATACACGTAAATTTTTACAATTTACAATATTAGAACATATTATGAAGTATGAATGTTGATCATGCACATACACACTTTTGTAGTTTTATTTTAAAATGCATTCAATGGTATATATAAAAGAACACTTTTGAATCTATAAGTTTATCTATAATGGCAGATTCATGTTTAAATGGGTGTAGTTAAGATTTAACACTCTAAATGACATATGCATTACTCTACGAGCCAATATGTGGTTCCCACCTTCCATCTTAGTGTTACAAGATCAATGCAAGATTAGTTACATGAGTAGTGTGGTTGAAATTCAATGATGTTTAAAAACTTAGGCACTCCTCCATGGGCCCAATATGTGGATTCCCTTTCTCAACTAGTTCAAATCAAATAAACAAATAATGTGGTTGAGGTTCAACAATGCTCAATGGTCCAAAAATTAATCCCAAAAAATTGCTTGGAATCTTGTCCATTTCCTTGGCCTGGAAGTGAACAAGATGAAAAGCATCAATCTCCATTGGTTGGGTCAATTGGTGACCCATGGAATCTCCACTCTCCACAACATGAGCATAATATGAGAGTGACATAGTACCCCATACAAACATGTATAGTTGTTATTTGAATATCATTTGATTTATTATTATGACCGTGCTTTTTACTTGGATAACAATATATCTAATTACATATATTGTCTTTTTTAGGAACACATGAACACTATGGAAACAAATATTTAAGTTCACATGCACTAATGTAGGTTTGCATTCTCTTTATCCTTTTAAAACTATAATTTGTAGTTACACTAAAATTCTAAATTAAAAAGGGGAATTTGTAGATGCTCAAAATTGCTACAAGCCTTGTTTACACCATGGTTTTATGTGAATTTACATGTATAGGTCCTCAATTTCAAAAAGGGAACTTATTGTTACATTTGTATTAATCTTTCGACATCTTCTTTAATTTATTTGAGAGCATGGTATATCATTTTAATACTTTCAGCTTCATTTTCTATGTCATAGGGATCCCTTTTCCTTTTTTATTTTCTTATGCTTCTGGATGATTACATCAGTTATACACACTAACATCTGATGGTAGTGACTTAGATTGAAGAAAATGTCTTGAATCCATTTCAGTTTCTTTTGGGCACATTTCCATTTTATATCATTGGTTTTACATGTTTGATTATGATTGGGTCTATTTTTATGTCACATTAGTTTTTAAATTCAAATTTGAGTTCTCTATATATACAAAGCCTATTGAAATAATTTAGGGATGGGAAATCAATTTTAGAAAGCTTCCATACAAAGTGAACTCTATTCCTAGCTAACTGTTCATTATGAAATTTTAAGTATTCTAAGATCAAATTCTATTCTGCATACCTGTACCAAGATTGGGCCTAAGCGAAATAACATCTAAATTTGCATCCACATGATTTGGATACTCACTCACATTAAAGGGAGAACTACGTGTGGTTTGATCCCTCCTTGAAGTATTAGCAATGTAGGCAACATTTAGACACAAGGGGTGTCTAAGCTTATCTCAACACATCCATTTCACCTGTCATATCCCTTTACATTGATCTTCTATTGAAAATTAAGGGTTTCGAGAAAGGATAAAGAATACAAGAGTTTTTATGTAGGTCTGACAATGCAAAAACATGAAAAAAAATTATTATAGGAACATATGCATTGGTTTGAGTGGAAATAATGGGTCTCTACCTTCCAAGATGATTCCGTCAATTTTGGAACATAACAACTGGCGTTAGTGACCACTGAGTGATATTTTCATCCTATACAACTATGACAAAAAATTATTGATTTGATCACACATACAAATAATAAAAGTGCTCCTAACAGATATCAACAAAAATAGAATACAAAATTGAGTTAGAAATAAGATAAAGTCTCTCTATCCTTTGATTGCTTCATATTTTCTACATTTAACATATGCCATAAAAATCAATAGCATTTAGTTTGTGATTATAATTATACATTATGTTGTCTGAATAATTACATTAGTTTTTGTCTTATTAAAGTTTATTAATAGAAAATAAGGTAAATACATAGATGGAAATATCTACCGGCATGATTACTTACTTAAAACAAGATATTTATGAACACATCTTTTCATAATTGCATTGTCTTATTATATTTATTTTAGAAAATGTTTAAACTTTGCTCATCATTTATTTTTCAATTTTTTTAATTTGTAAAATTTTAAATAGTGCAGAAAATAATTTTCTTAACCATAAAAATTCTCTATCATGAATTATCTCATTCATTCCTCTTCAAAATATTTTATAGACCACTGACCATAAGAAGACTAAGCTGAAATATTTAAATACTATTAATATTCACCCCACACCACCACCCTCAATACATTATGACTCAATATGAATTAAAATAAGCCATCCACCCCTAAATACTCAAGGGTATATTTATTTTAATTTTTATTATTTAAAAACCCCCTATATGAATGAATGTGTTATAGTATTGCCCTTCTAGTTAATCTCTCATGTTAGAAATATGTTATTGATGGAGAAGAACCTATGCATAAGGCATATCAAAAGCAAATAAATGTATTAAGGGCCATAACCAAGAAGTATTAAGATAATTTAGAGGATTTGGGAATCTTCGAGGCACTGATCGAGACTTATTAGGAATCTAAAACCAACATAAACATGGCAGTTGAGTGATGAAAAAATATTGAGATAGAGCTTCAATAGAGTGTGCTAGAAGTTTTTATTATGTAGGAAGGAAAATTAGAAAATTTTCACCCCAAATTCATGCACATTATGACACAATCTTAGGTTTTTGGCCAAGTATGCTACCACATAGAAAGAACACACACAAAACAAAATGTTACACTAAAGAAGTTTATGTGTAGGACATGATGACCACTCATAGTGACTCATGCACAAGTCACTAACAAATAAGAGCTCCATGCAAGATTGAGGTTATGGGATTTATCAAGAGAGTTAATCTTTGAGGTGCACATGGATAAATCAAGGGAATATATTTAAGAAGCTTTTAAATGATAAATAGGCTAGATACATGCTGTAAAACAAGGGCAATGTATAAATATCTATAGATTAGGATAATTGGAAAAAATATACAATCATGATGTTGATTGATATTTTTGGGATAGAACTTTGGGGTAAGGAAGAAGAAGCTAGAATATGATATCTTGTTATTTATTGTAATATGAGTGTCACGCTTACTTGTACATGTTATGAGAATATGAGATCTATGTAGTTGTGATGAATCTAATGCATAAGAATGATATGTATTTATATTTATCATAATAAATAATATGGTAATCTCTCTATGCCTTAAGTGAGGGCTTAAGTTCCATATTTAAGTGATCCATCATGGTGGTGAGTATTCTATTTATTGAGCTTGTTGTGATAGTGTAGGATCTATTGGATGTGTGACAAACAAGTGTAATAATAAAGACATTTACATAGATCCAAAGATGATGGGGAATCATACATGGGTCACTACTAAACTAAGATCCAAACTAGGGGTACCAATTTCAATTCTTCATTTATTTATTTCAAAAAATTATTTATTGATTGTGGATTTATTCACATGCATGTCTTTTATAGATCTATAGGATCATTGGAGTTATTGAAAGGGTTTTAGAATTTTATGTATCCCCCATTTTTTATTATTTTACTTTGATATGTATGTACGCACGTGCGTGCACACAAACGCACACACACATCAAAGTAGGGAATTATGTAAACACCTAATTTTGGTAAGGGATATTTGTTTGTAGTAAATTCACATTCTTCTACTTGGCACTTGTGTTCATTGATTATCAACGCATATTAGGATCTCATTGGTACATTTTCCTTGTGTCTAGTTGTTCCACACATTTCCCTCATCGTTTACTTTTTCTCTCTGCTTTCTACCTCCTTTCCTCCTATTTACTTGGGTTTTTGAAAATTTGTCCAGAAACATACAATGTAAGTTATGGGGTGGGCCTTTGTGATCATTATTTTAGACTTGCAATATTATGTATTTGATTTTTTGGTGTACCATGTGTTATTTATTTTTCAATATTTCTCACCCATTATGTGTCAACTTGCATGCCAATAGGGTCCTAATTTAAATATGAGAAGTATATAAATAAACAAATGCATTAGTGCATATAAGACAATGAATCCATACATTAAGAGAGATATTATGAATGTACCAAAGAAATAAATTCAAGCATTTAGAGTAGTATACAAGTAAATCTAAAGTAATTTTTTTTATACCATGCATTCATTCTAACACAAAAATTCATATATGATAGGCTTTATATCATTGGCCCGTTTCATTGAACATGTACTATACTTGGTGTTGTTTTCAAAAAATTAAAAGTATATAGGGACATGATAATAATCAATCTAAGGATAACACAAGTCCCATAAATACATCCCAATGTTTTTAGGTGTTTTAGATGTCTCTGCCCTATTAGGGTTTTGAAGGAGATCAATTTGCTAGAAATCCATGCAATTTTTTAAATAAAAATAAGAAGGGTTTTCAAAGATTTGAAGTTGATTAATATGATTTTTAAATAATTTTTTACATATATGTAAGTCACTAGGTTTGGCATCATGTTTTTCGAAAATAACATCATTCTTTGAAAAACATTTAGAAGAATATGGGGAGTAGTCTTTGTTCGCTACTATTTTTTTGGGTTTTGTTCACTTCCCTCTCTAAAGTTGCCATGTACTATCTATTTTTCATGATTATCTCCATATTTACACAAAATAAAAGATTCTTCTTAAACCCCATGTTGTCATTTATTAAAAAAAATATTATTTATGTAATTAAGTTTAATTTTATTTTTTTAAATCATGATATACTTATTTCTAATGCGCCCCCCCCTCCTCCCCACACACACACACAATTTTGATGTAATTTGAATTAGATCAATTTATCTCTACTATAATTACAAATTTAAAAATATTATACGTTCAATTGGGGAGAAAGTAATTTATAAAAATATATAATTTACATAAATTATTATACAAAAATAATTTCTTCTAATGTTATTTTGAGTAAATAGACCCCTTAATCAATTTTAAGTGACATTGTTACCCAAAATGCCTCAAACCTACTTATTTTATAATGGTGTTAAACATATTTTTGTTGATAGGGATTCACCTACTAGAATGAGCCCTTCATTTTATACCCAATAGATGGTCACCATTTGAAGTTGGAGGATGAATACAATATTTTATGTCTTGCTATTCACATGTGGTGTAGGTTAATTGACCTATGCCACATGACCGAATGTCTACCAACAAGGATGCATTAACTCTTTGGAGACTAGGTCACATATAGGGAATGACGAGCAACCAATAAATCCAAGTAATGAGATGAGGACTTTTTACCATGTTGGCAAGTCTGTTATGCGGATATTTATTCATTTCATTTGATGGCATTAAACTCTTTTATGCTAGATTTTAATTTATATGTAAGGATGAATATGTTTGTTTGATGTCTTATTAAGCCAAACTAATGTTGCCATTAATGAGACATTGAAAAGATATAATTTATATATGGGCTCATCATCAATGAGATAAATTATGACAATTCATTTTGATAGCTCGATGTGCATAGGCTAGATATTGAGCATGTAGTCATTGTGAGGTGAGTTAAGCTTGAATCCATGTCTCTATGTGAATGCAATGAGTATATTTTGTTTCTCTCAGTTTTGTTGTTAATAGTGATGTCAATTTTGTTAATCAATATGTTTCTTCGAGTCATAAACTTATGTATAGATCTATAGGGTTGCAATTTTATTCTTTTCAAAGCCATGATTTGTGACTAGAAGGTATTCAGGGTTGGCATTAAATCAAGATAGATCCATATTATAAATATAACAAAGAATTGGCTTCTTGTAGATAGAGCTCTGTGAATGGTTTATGGCTCTTGTTAGAATTTATGTAAAAAAAGGTTATGGGTGGAAAGATTGTGTTGTTTTGATAGCGTGACATGCATAGATTAAAGACTAGGAATGCAATCATTGTGAGGTGTGTTAAGATTGAATTAGTGTCTCTACGTGAATGTGGTGAGCATATTTTGTTTGTCTCAGTTTTTTATTGATAGTCAATTTTTTTTTAATTAACTTATTTTTTTGTGCCATAAAAAAATTCTATACAATTCTACAGGGTCATGATTTCCTTCTTGCCGAAACCCTATTTTGTCATTAGTAGGTGGTATGAATAACAAAAATAATTTGGTGTGCCTTGATTTTTTTTGTAGTACTTTATTTTTAGTTTTATAGTGTTTTTTGTGATGACATGAAATCAATGGCTTCTTGCAAATAGAGCTCTATAAATGGTTTATGAGTCTTCTTAGGATTTACGTAAAAATAGGTTGTGGGTATGAAATATTGTATTTTTTGATAGATTGACATGCATAGACCAAATACTTGGCATGAAGTCATTGTGAGGTCAATTAAGATCAAATTAGTGTCATTGTGTGAATGCAAAGGTCATATTTAGTTTGTCTCAATTTTGTTGCTAACATTGATGTAATTTTTTTATCAGTGCATTTATTTGTGTGATAAAATTTTGTATATATCTATAGGGTCACATTTTCAATCTTTCCAAAGCCCTATTTTTTCATTGGTAGATAATATCGTGTTGCCCTGTTTTGATTTTTTTACAGTACTATAGTTTTTTTGATTAATATATTTCATGTCATAAACTTATTTACAAATTTGTAGTCATAATTTCATTATTTCCAAAGCCATTTTTGTCATTATTAAGTAAGATCATGTTGCTTTGTTTTTATTTTTTTATAATATTATGTTATTTGAGGGTGTATAATTATTGGTTTCTTCTAAATAAAGTTCAGTGAATAGTTTATGGATTATCTTAAGGTTTATGTAGACATAGGTTGTGGGGCTAAAATGTTGTGTTATTTTCATAGCTTGACCTCTATAGTCTATTTTTTTAATTATGCTGAGAGGCGATCTACAATGAGAGAGGAAGAAAGAGAGACCCTGATGTTGTGTCCATATAAGAAAAAATGACTGACATCTTCTTTAAAAAAATCTATTATTATAAGATAAATAAAAATAAATCCGACATAATATTTACAAATCTAAATAAAATATATTTATATATATATAAATAATAGACCCAAATACATAAATAAAGAGTGCAGGAGTAGAGAAAGAACACAGGAGCAGAGACAGATCTCAAGAGGGGAAAATCACAAAAAATAATTAAAGATATTTTTGATTATTATTTATATTTTTTTCTATTTAATAATTGTATCAGGTATGTTTTTTCATATGTCCAAATAAATTGTACAAGTCCCTTTATATTTCCAGATCTAGTTTATAATTCTAAATTTCGTATATGTTGGATAATAATTTAGGCTAATTAGGTTACAATATAAACTTTATCTGGCATCATCTCAGAAGATCACTTTGTTTTGTGTTGGATTTGGATTGGTCTTTGAACCTACCTTGAAGCACGCAATAGTCACCATATAGCACTCGAAAACCCTCCAACATTACCTAAATTAAATAAAAATGGAAGAGAAGAAAACACAGAGAGAAGGTGCAGAAAAAATTAATCATCCAACCATAATTGAGAAAATTAAAAAGCTTTAAAAATATATTCAGTTTTATTCATTGTGTTTTGTTTGTTAGATATTTCTCGAGTTAACTCATATATTATTAGAGTTAGCTCAATAACAAACATTGTGAAATATTCTAGCATTTCTAATTTAGCTATAGTTTTCATTGCAACTCCAGTAAATCTCCATGCAACTTTCTATTTCAAATTTTAGGGGTGCCTATTGAGATAAATACCATGCATGTAACTCAACCAACACTAAATAGATTGAGGTTTTCTATGTGACTGAAAAATACATTTAGTAATTTTGTCATTGAAAATAATTGATAAACATAAATAGGATAATTGTAGAGTAAGGCAGAAATTTATCTGTTATAAGAAGTATATATTTGTAACAATGTTTGGTTTTTATGTATACAACATTGTCTAGTTTTTATTCCTTTACTGCAATCGATTATAATGTATACAAGATAAATCCAATTTAATATATTTATGTATATTAATGTGTGATTATTGCAGATCAAACTTATCTATAGTTTGTTATGTTTCATACCTATTCATATAATGTGAATAGATATAAAAACTTGCACCTATATATTGGATGAGTAATAATTTTTCCCACAAATTAATTCTATACTAATACTTATCTTTCCTATCATAAGATACATTGATAGAGGGGGGTGATTTATTATAAATACCTATCTTAGTTTAATAATATGTCTATGATAGAGGGGGGTGGAGAAGAGCCATAATAATGATTCAACAAAACAAAAGCAAGAATCACTTATTTCTATGTTACCTATGTTCAGCGGTCACTTATGGATCTTACAGAGTATAGATAATATGACTCCATAATCAAAGATATCAATATTTGTGTCAAAATAAACGAATATTGATTAATATATTTGACATGTACAATTATAAGACTAAGATCACAATTTATGAGTATATAAGTGTATATATATGTGTGTTATGTAGTTAAATTTTTATATATTAGTTTGGTTAACTTCCACAAAATTTTAAATATCATTTTGATAAATTATTAATATACATAAATTTATTTGATGTTTTTATATATTTGTGAATTATTTTATTTGATGTTCTTATATATTTGTGAATTATTTTATTTTATGTTTTTATATATTTGTGAATTATGAATATGATTTATATATCTCACAATGATCAAATATAATATGTTCTTCATATTTGATGTAATATGATTTACATTTTTATATTAAAGTAAAATTTTCATATTTATATTATTCTTATATACAATTGTGGCGCGTATATTAGTTTAGCTTGCTTGATGCTTTGATATATTTGTGAATTGTGAATATTAATTAGATATCCCTACAATGATCAAATTCAATATGTTACTCCACAATATAATAAATATATTGTTTTAAAAATTATGTAGATATGGCTCAACCAAAATTGAATTTTGCAAACGAAGAAGAATGAAGAAAATATAAAAAAGAATAATAAAGAGAATATCAAAGCAATATCGTAGATGAAGATAACAACAAATGATAGATGTACAAAGAGAAGAAAAAAAAATCAAAATGATAGTGATAGACAAAGATTTCAAAAACACAGGGGCGAATTGACAACTAAATAATTAGAAGCTAAAAAGAGGCAACCTACAAATAAGATGAAAGACATTTGGGCACAAACATTTCAAGATGAACAATATGTATTTAAAACAAGATTACAAAGACAAATGCATTCAGATCAATTAGCTGAGGTAGAAAGATAACATAAACAAGAACTTCATTATGAAGCATCTCAAAGGCACTACCAATGATCGATTCATAATGTTGACATCAATTCTGAAGAAGCAAACTCAATATCAATAGATCATATACTCCAAACACTAGATAATACATTTCAAGTTGTAATGGATGTCGATGTTACAAATAATGCACAAAATAAATATATACAAGAGCAAACAACATCTCAAGCTACAAGAAGAAGATGAATGGAAAATAATGATTTAGAAGAAGAGTTAACTTTGCAACCTAAAAGAAGAAGAAAAATGCAAGATACATAAATTGAAAGAGATCAAAATATAACTGATCTCAATGGAATGGTTGAGAGAGATTTGAAAATATTTCAAATGATTTTTTGACATGGCTTAAATAATATTGCTTCACCAAGCATGTGCTATATTTTTCAAGAAAGCTATATTGGAATAAATGTTTCTCAAACCTCTGAAGTCCTTGTATGCAATAGATGTCAACAAGAGCAAGGTCATCATCAATTTTTAACATCAAATAATATGGATCCTAGACCACAACCACTAGGACTTGAAAACTTAACATAAGTTGAAGAAATGTTAATAGCCTATGTCAACCCAATCCTACAAGTGACACATGCAACAGGGGGATTATATATATATATATATATATATATATATATATATATATATATATATATATATATATAAAGGACATACAATCAATTTTATACAATAAGTAAAAGAAATTGATAAGGTTCTCCCATATCAAATAAAAGACTTACCAATGATTATAGTTCGATGAAGGGATTAACGTGGAACAAATTACAGCTTTACTGTCAATAGAGAGAAAGTATATAAGAAACTAATATATAAAATAGAACATGACATGTTTTATTTATATGTTCGGATTGATGAAAATGCACTCATCTTGCAACTAACCATGATGAAAATATCTTTAACCAACTGAACTCTATCCATATGCAATTTGATTCTAAGGCAAATGAAATTATATTTGTGGATCCACTGATGGAGATGGATGAAATAAATATCATTGATCACATAACTTCAGTGGAATCTAAACCCCCAAATGCACCAAGGGAGATCAAATGACCTTGATTGGAAAAATGATTTTGAATGAAAAATTGATGATAATTACTTCCATTCTATTATTCATGCTTGGAATTATCAGGGAGATCCACACCAACAAAACATACAGGTATGTCATCAATTATCAGGTAATTTATGTTTTATTCAACATATATATTTTATTAGTGTAACTAAAAAATTGTTATACATCATTAATTTTAGGCATGCTAAAATTTTATGCAACATCCATGTCTTTGAAATACAAGACAACTTACACAGGTGGATATGGAGCGTGATTATGAAAAGATACTTAATTATGTAGAATGACATATAATGTGTAGAGAGGGTGATTGCCTACGTAAGAAAATAGGAAAAATGGTTTGTAGGTAAGATTTTCAATCATATAAATAGTTGTATAAAAATTATACATAATATTTGTAAAAGAACTAACAATTGAGTTATTATTTCTTCTAGGTATGGTGCACCATGGCCATTAAATCTTAATGGATCAAAATTATATGAAGTTTTAGACACATGACATAATTTTTTTGAGATTTTAAGAAATGATGATAGAGTCAATACCCACAATCGCTATATATTACAATTATGGATAACAAATGTAAATTGGCAACCTGTTCTGTCCAAACACATTGTAGTCAAATGCACTACTAAGTATGCAACAGAGGTAGAGAAGTGTTCTGAAAATTATCATCAAATGTTGATGCAACTTGAAAACATTGAAAACCTTGATGAATTAGCAAGCAAAGCATATAGAAGACTTCTAACTAAGATAATTGTTGAAAGAGACAATGGGGCGCAATAAACATGTCACATGTTATTGGAGCTTCCGTTAGTAGAGAGCAGTATAGTACTTTTGAACTTGAATGTTTCACATCAGGTTTTCAAACCTGTAGACAAAAATGAAGAAGATGATCATGAAGAACATACAATGTGTTTCATAAATGGATACAAGAATACGTCATTTTCCATGGAAAACACATCACTTATAGAGCTAGCTAGATCTTAGACATATAATCCAAGGCAAAAAAAGACAACAAATGGGAAGCAAGGAGTATTGCAGCTATAGTGAGAGTATTTCCAAGGTTTTCCTTCATATCTATGTGTGAAACAACTAAATGGATTGATTTATGTTGGTCAGATTTATTACTTTACAATCCATTTCATGATATATAAAGAGATATTGGAATTGATGATGAAGAAATAATAATAAATTGGGATTCATTCAATTATAACTATTGGCATGTGGAGAGAAGAATAATTCCATAAGATGTTGAAAGTCACGGTGATACTGAAGATGGGGATAATCAACTTGTTCAATAAAACATAGT